>JAHHUM010002334.1:715804-765804 GCA_036173005.1 Crenichthys baileyi
GGTTTTGGGGTGGCGGACGAAGGGGGAGACCTCAGGGGCCCGATCCCCGGATGCTTAGGCTGGCTCTAGGGGCCCATGGAATGTTACCTCGCTGGGGGGGAAGGAGCCTGAGCTTGTGCGGGAGGTCGAGAGATATCGACTAGAAATAGTCGGCTCGCCCCCCACGCACAGCGTGGGCTCTGGAACCCATCTCCTTGAGAGGGGCTGGACTCTCTTCTACTCTGGAGTGGCTCAGGGGGGAGAGGCGCGGGCTGGGGTGGGTTTGCTTTTTTGCCACCCAGCTCAGCCGTCTCGTGTTGGGGTTTCCCCCCGGTGGATGAGAGGGTCGCATCCCTGCGCCTTCGGGTCGGAGATAGGTCTCTGACTGTCGTTTCGGCCTACGGGCCGAGCGGTAGTGCGGAGTACCCGGCCTTCTTGGTGTCCCTGTCGGGGGTGCTGGATAGTGCCCCCCCGGGACTCCATTATTCTGCTGGGGGACTTCAACGGCCCACGGGGGAAACACAGTGGACACCTGGAGAGGCGTGATCGGGAGGAATGGCCTCCCCGATCTGAATCCAAGTGGTGTTTTGTTATTGGACTCTGTGCTAGTCACGGATTGTCCATAATGAACACCATGTTCAAGCATAAGGGTGTCCATCAGTGCACTTGGCACCAGGACACCCTAGGCAGGAGGTCAATGATCGACTTTGTTGTCATATCATCAGACCTTCAGCCGCATGTTTTGGACACTCGGGTGAAGAGAGGGGCTGAGCTGTCCACTGATCACCACCTGGTGGTGAGTTGGATCCGCTGGAGGAGGAGAAAGCCGGACAGACTTGGCAGGCCCAAGCGCATAGTGAGGGCTGTGGCAGAGGCAAAAACTCGGGCCTGGGAGGAGTTCGGTGAGGCCATGGAGAAGGACTACCGGTCGGCCTCGAAGCGATTCTGGCAAACCGTCCGGCGCCTCAGGGGGAAGCAGTGCTTCGCCAACACTGTTTATAGTGGGGGTGGGAGGCTGCTGACCTCGACTGGGGACATTATCGGGCGGTGGAAGGAGTACTTCGAGGATCTCCTCAATCCTGCCATCACGCATTCCCTGGTGGAAACAGAGGCTGGGGACTCGGGGTTGGACTCTTTCATCACCCAGGCTGAAGTCACCGAGGTGGTAAAAAAACTCCGCGGTGGCAAGGCTTTGGGGGTGGATGAGATCCGCTCTGAGTACCTCAAATCTCTGGATGTTGTGGGGCTGTCATGGTTAACACGCCTCTTCAACATTGCATGGCGGTCAGGGACAGTGCCTCTGGACTGGCAGACCGGGGTGGTGTTTTCCAACTACAGGGGGATCACACTCCTCAGCCTCCCTGGTAAGGCCTACGCCAGGGTATTGGAGAGGAGAGTCCGGCCTATAGTCGAACTTCGGCTTCAGGAGGAGCAGTGTGGTTTTCGTCCCGGCCGTGGAACACTGGACCAGCTCTATACCCTCTACAGGGTACTCGAGGGCTCATGGGAGTTTGCCCAACCGGTTCACATGTGTTTTGTGGACCTGGAGAAGGCATTCGACTGTGTCCCTCGTGATGCCTTGTGGGGGGTGTTCCAGGAGTATGGAATCGGGGGCCCTTTATTAGGGGGCCATCGGTCCCTGTACGAGCGGAGCAGGAGTTTGGTCCCCATTGCCGGCACTAAGTCGGACCTTTTCCCCGGTGCATTTGGACTCCGGCAGGGCTGCCCTTTGTCACCGGTCCTGTTTTATGGACAGGATTTCTAGACGCAGCCAAGGGCCGGAGGGGTCTGGTTGGAACCAGTGGATTTCGTCTCTTCTTTTTGCAGATGACGTGGTCCTGCTGGCCCCCTCTAGCCAAGACCTACAGCATGCGCTGGGGCGGTTCGCAGCCGAGTGTGAAGCGGCTGGGATGAAGATCAGCTCTTCCAAGTCAGACCATGGTACTCAACCGGAAAAGGGTGGCTTGTCCTCTTCAGGTTGGAGGGGAGGTCCTGCCTCAAGTGGAGGAGTTCAAGTATCTCGGGGTCTTGTTCACGAATGAGGGAAGAATGGAGTGGGAGATCAACAGACGGATTGGTGCGGCTGCCGCAGTAATGGGGGCGCTGTGCCGGTCCGTTGTGGTGAAGAGAGAGCTGAGCCGAAAAGCGAAGCTCTCAATTTACCAGTCGGTCTACGTTCCTACCCTCACCTATGGCCATGAACTTTGGGTCATGACCGAAAGAACGAGATCCCGGATACAAGCGGCTGAAATGAGCTTCCTCCGTAGGGTGGCCGGGCACTCCCTTAGAGATAGGGTGAGGAGCTCAGAGTAGAGCCGCTGCTCCTCCACATCGAGAGGAGCCAGTTGAGGTGGCTCGGGCATCTATACCGGATGCCTCCTGGACGCCTTCCTCGGGAGGTGTTCCAGGCACGTCCCACCGGGAGGAGGCCCAGGGGACGGCCCAGGACACGCTGAAGGGACTATGTCTCTCGGCCGGCCTGGGAACGCCTTGGGCTCCCCCTGGAGGAGCTGGAGGAGGTGTCTGGGGAGAGGGACGTCTGGGTGTCTCTGCTGAGTCTGCTGAGTCTGCTGCCCCTGTGACCCAGTTCCGGATAAGCGGAAGACGACGAGTACGAATACGAGTGGCAACAACAGCTGCTGCAGGAGCTATTCGTCTACAATCATTGTTTCCATTTCATTCTGCTTGCTCTGAGTTTAGACAAATTGGTAGAAAATATAGTAAAATCCAGTTTTGTTATTGGCTTTGTAAGGCAATACTAAGTCGGCACTAAGTCGGACCTGAGTTTAGACAAATTGGTAGAAAATATAGTAAAATCCAGTTTTGTTATTGGCTTTGTAAGGCAATACTAAGTCGGCACTAAGTCGGACCTGTTCCCGGTGCATGTTGGACTCCGGCAGGGCTGCCCTTTGTCACCGGTCCTGTTTTATGGACAGGATTTCTAGACGCAGCCAAGGGCCGGGGGGGGTCTGGTTTGGGAACCAGTGGATTTCGTCTCTTCTTTTTGCAGATGACGTGGTCCTGCTGGCCCCCTCTAGCCAAGACCTACAGCATGCGCTGGGGCGGTTCCAGGCACGTCCCACCGGGAGGAGGCCCAGGGGACGGCCCAGGACACGCTGAAGGGACTATGTCTCTCGGCCGGCCTGGGAACGCCTTGGGCTCCCCCTGGAGGAGCTGGAGGAGGTGTCTGGGGAGAGGGACGTCTGGGTGTCTCTGCTGAGTCTGCTGAGTCTGCTGCCCCTGCGACCCAGTTCCGGATAAGCGGAAGACGACGAGTACGAATACGAGTGGCAACAACAGCTGCTGCAGGAGCTATTCGTCTACAATCATTGTTTCCATTTCATGGAAACAATGTTTAGACAAATTGGTAGAAAATATAGTAAAATCCAGTTTTGTTATTGGCTTTGTAAGGCAATACCATTCTCCAAACAGAACCATGCAAACATTCCGTAACCTGGATCAGATAAGCTTGCTGCTCTACCTCTCTGCACAGAGGCAGTTTTTGATGTGGGAATTATGGGCTGTTGCCCAGGGCGGCAATAGAAGGAGCCGACACAAAAATCTGATTTTGCAAAAATCAGACATTTGCAAATGTCCAAACAGTGGGGAGTGGGCACAATCTATGATAAGCCCCTTGCTGGCTGCAGACAAGACCACCACCTTCCTTGCATAGGACTGAACAGCATAATAATTTTTCTCCACCACAAATCTAAGAAGAATTTCTAAAATTGGATTTGTTTTTAGAAGCCATGGTGTGTTTTTTTGTCAAATCAAAAGCAACCACATGAGGTGAAGTAAAAGTTATGACGTTATCTGTCTTTAGCGGTGTCTGAGGGTTAACTTTAGCTTTCTGAGAATGTTTGTATCAAAGAAGCAGGGGCTAATGTTGCGTGTGTTGAGTCTATGGTCCTACATTTAAAGCCCAGGTTTGTGGAACAGAAGCAGGCCTGTCTGCAGGTTATGTAATCAGGATGATGACTTGCTCATCTAATGTTTTGATTGCACATAATTTCAATAAAAGCGCTGATCCAGCAAGATCTGGACCACAGTAAGGCATTCTGTTTTCTTCTAAAAAAATTGAACTTTATTTCATAGCTGAGATGTCCATGTGTCTTATAAACAATCCTTGTTTCCTTCTATCAGCTAATATTTTTAATGTTTATTTTTTATTCATAAACATCCTGTAGAGAATTGCATTTTTTGTTTTAACTTTGTTAAATCATTAGTAAATGGGCCTTAGTATGAGTAATAGAAAATAAAAATTTTTGTTACATTTAGATAACTGGAAAAACCCCCCCAATTCGGGTTGCTTCTTGAAGTTTAAAAAATCCCTAAATTTGGGGTAGAAAAATTCAGCCTCAGAGGTTTGGTTTTGAAAATTTTGATTGAGATTAATTATTTTTAAACATTATTTGGTTTTAAAATAGCCAATCAAATCCTACATACACATAACACAAAGAACCAAAGCTGTTTCCTCCATCTGTCCAACTGCGTCTGCATCCATGCTGTAATTTAGAGCAGCGGTGCTCGGCCCCTGATGAGCGGAGCCGTGCAAATCCTCACCGGCAAACACAACTGGTAGGATCCTGGCTACAATCTAAATAAGAATTTCTGAAAAGGAAGAATAATGAGACAGTTTGCTTTCATTGCATCCACAATGAGAAAAGTATTGACCCACCTTGTGTTCCTGTGGCTTTGTATCTGCAACACAATAACAGGAGAGCAGCAAACAGCGGGTTCGCCAAGAAGGGTAGGGGGGTGGAGGGGAAAAAAAGCACGAAAGCAATTTACCTCCTAAAATGTGGACTGCTCGTCCTGCTCCAATCATTAAGGTGGAGTGGAGTTGTAATTGATGTTTAAGGAAAATAATCTCTACACTGAGAAGCACACAAAAGAGTGCAGGTTTGAGCCACTAGATGTTTAGTTTATACAACAGACTTGAGAAGCACTTGCCTTGACTGATTCAATTGTGCAAAGAAAAACATGTTGCAGAATAGGCCTGTCCCCCCCATTTAGCTCTCCAATCTTTTGTTATCGTCTTTCATATGGCAGCCACAAGTGGATCTGCTGGCTTATGTTTCTGGGTTCTGAGCAGCAAATGATCTTTTCAAGCAAGGCCAAAGATAAAGAGAATAACTCCCTGGCTTTCAGCTGAGAGAAGCTGAAAGAACAGAGAGCCACTTTCAGCCTAACTTTTTTTAGAAAATGCAATCAGCTATCTTCGTTTAGCTTTACTTTTTTAAATTTTTGGCTCTGCTGCATGAGACTAAAACTGAGTTATTGACCCAGATGCAAAAATAATAAATTAAAATTAATGAATTAAAATCTTATTTCAGCAGAGAGGGCCACTCATCAACCACGTGAGTTCACTAGTATAGTCAAAGAGGAACTAGATGCATCAGAGGGTTCAGCTTCACTTAGGATGTCTCTTGATTTGGCCAACTGTGAACCCTCCTGGTAAATGGGGAAACACTGCTTAATGTGACAAATGTAACTTATTTTTATAGTCAAGAGCTGCTTCGGATACCTTTTATTACAGTTTTCAAGTATTTCATTGAAATAAAATATTTTATTTTTTAAATGGAAAAATGCCCCAAAAATGACTAAAAAATGAAGGATGAGGAGGAGGGGTGATAAAAGGGCCTAAAAGATGAAAGGGTTTTTCTGATAAAAGAAGTATAGGTGAGATGAAAAAGAGTCATGAAGAAGGAGTGTGGGACCGGCTCGTGAAGGGGGACGAGGGATAAAACAGGTTGTAAAAAGGGATCAGTAGGATGAGTGGGGTGATGATCGCTCCTAAAAGAGGGATAAGGAGGATGGGTGAAATGGAAAGAGTTTGGATGGGAAGCATGAAAAGATTATTCCTCTCTTTAAGAGATTAATCAGAGCAAGAGACAAACAGACAGAAAAAGACCAGACTTCATTATCCCTGAGTTCCTTTTGGTTTAATTTAATTCCAATTTTACTCCAGTCCACAACCCCCCCAAAAAAACCCCCCCCCCCCCCCCCCCCCCCCCCCCCCCCCCCCCCCCCCCCCAAAACCCTACACCATCACCTACTTGTTTCAGCTCCATTTGTGACACATTTTTTCAACGACACCGTCAGCTCTGTGTTTTTTCCTTTAGTGAAGAGGTCTTGGTCACGTTATGGGGCCCCCACGGGGGGGATTAACTTTTTAAATGCACATGGGGCCCGAAAACTTTAGAATGGAGAATGTTTTTTGTGAGTTACTGGAATTGGTTTAATCAATTCAATTTAGTTTTTATATAGGGGGCCCAAATTTACAAACATTCGCTCAAGGGCTTCACAAAAGTCAGGTACCAAAATTTCCCAAATTTAATCTTAATCATTGAACAGTGCAGTCAGATTTTGTTATTTTTCAAATTTGGGAAAAAAATTTTTCTTTTTAAGGGAAAACCCCGCAGATTGCATCCGTCATGACTTGAGCTTCATCCCCCTGGATGAGCTTAGAGACAGGGACAGTCCGGGGTTTTACTTTGCCCCCATCCCTCATACTGAGATGCATTTAGCACAGTGGAGGAAAAACTCCCTTTTTAAAAGGAAGAAACCCCAGCAGAACCGGGCCCGTGTGAGCGGGCCATCCGCCACAACCAAATGGGGGTTAGAGAAAACAGAGCGAGACACAAAGAGAACAAAAGGCACTGACCGGATACTTTCTATGGGAAGGAAAAAGGTAAATTGTTAATGGATGTAGCTCCTTTAGTCGTTTCACCTAGAAAAAAGGGAAAACAGACAACTCTGAGCCAGTTTTCAAGTTTAGAGTCTGAAGGAAGGCACATAGAGTTATTTTACAGTAAAAGATCATCCGTAGCTATTTTCTAGGGACAGAAAAAGGGCTAAACACTGAAAGACAGGGCCCATGTGATCATCGGTAGGGGGTTTGAGCATTAAGTTGTTCCCGCAGAAGCTTGGAGGATTCCCCTCTCCAGAAAGGTGTTAAGGTAGTAACAGAGTCAGGCCAGGTGTAGCTTCTAGGAAGAGAAAAGAGAAGAACAAGTTAAAAGTGAAATAACAGCAAATAATACAAAATTGAAGAGTAGTGTGAGAAAGTAGCGAAGGGGTGAAAAATGGTCATTATGTCCTCCAGCAGCCTAAGACTATAGCAGCATAAAACCCAAAAGAGATAGTTCAGGATAAAACAAGCCACTGAACTATAAGCTTTATCAAAAGGAAAGTTTTAAGCCTAGTCTTTTAAAAATAGACAGTTTTTTCCATCTAGAGCCCACTGATGGCCACTGTTATACTAAAAACCACAACGATTGGGATACCGCTCTCTGTCAGATTGACCATAACCACTTGAAAAAGAGGGGGGGCCACAGGTAGCAGAAATGGAGGGTGGGTTTGCACTCAGCCATATGAGCCGTTTAGGCTAAACCCATCCCCCTTACTCCTCCACGGGGAGGGAGGACATCTCCCTCCGGGTAAACTAAGCCACTCTAACTATAAGTTTTATAAAAAAGAATTTTAAAGCCTAGCCTTAAAAGTAGACAGGGTGTCCGCCTCACGGACTAAAACTGGGAGCTTTTCCCACAGGAGAGGAGCCTGATAACAAAAGGATCCCCCTCCCATTCTACTTCTAAGGACTCTAGGAACCACCAAAAAACCCTGCAGTCTGGGAACGAAGGGGCTCTGTTAGGAACGTATGGAACAGTCGATCTCTGATGTATGATGGAGCTAAATCATTAAGGGCTTTATTGTGGGGAAAATTTTTAATTCTATTTGGATTTAACAGGGGCCAATGAAGGGAAGCTAAAGTAGGGGGAAAATATGATCTCTCTTTTTTTTTCATCAGAACTCTTGCTGCAGCATTTTGAATCAGCTGGGGGCTTTTAACTGCATTTTTGTGGACATCCTGATATAAAAAATTACAATAGTCCCCCTTGAAGTAAAAAAATGCATGGACTGTTTTTCAGCATCAATGCTGGGCAGGATTTTATAATTTTGGGCAATGTTCCGAGATGATAATAGGAAATCCTAGAAACCTGTTTAATATGGGTTTTAAATGACCCCTTTCCCTTTAAAATAACACCAAGGTTTTTTACTTTATTATGGAGGTCACCTAATACCATCCAGGTAAGTGATTGACTAAGCAGTTTCTTTTTTAAAGACTCCGTCCAAAGACGACAACTTCTGTCTTGTCTGAATTTAGAAGCGAAAATTTTAAATCATCCAGTTTTTTGTCTCAAGACATGCTTGTAGTCTATCTAACTGGTTGGGCTCATCAGGATTTATGGATAAGTAAAGCTGAGTGTCATCAGCGTAACATCAGCGGTTTTACA
The DNA here is from genome assembly GCA_036173005.1 of Crenichthys baileyi. Taxonomy (NCBI): domain Eukaryota; kingdom Metazoa; phylum Chordata; class Actinopteri; order Cyprinodontiformes; family Goodeidae; genus Crenichthys; species Crenichthys baileyi. The sequence continues at coordinate 724,084 of JAHHUM010002334.1, forward strand.
ACTTCTAATAGTATGTCATGTATGTCAAGACAGCAAAAGAGCTTAAATAATTTTTTTTTTTACATTTTTGATGTTCAGTTGAGCCAACTCTTAAATCTGAGGCCAAGGACTGCTCCCTTTATGTTTGGGGTCAGTCTCTGCCTCATGGGTAGGAGTTCATGTTACTCTTCACGAGCCCGGAGACGTCTCCACAACAATGCCAGCACTGCTCTGGTTTGTGGTGGTGAACAAAAAAACAAAGTCCAGCTCAGCTGTGGTCATAAATTATGCACCATGATGGAAATAATGACATCCCAGACACAAGCAGCTGACATTAGTTTCTTCCTAAGGGTGGCTTGGCTCAGCCTTTAAAAAAAGGTGAGAAAACTTATGATCCTTGTGGAGCTGGGAATAGAACCACTGCTCCTCTACATCACAGGAGCCAGTTAAGGTAGGTTCTTGCATCTGGTGTTGTAATTATGATTATTGATTAATTACTTAATGTTTCTCAGTAATTATAATTTAAAAATCATAATTTGACAAAATTAATTTCTTAACCAAATCCTCATTTATGAAATGAAACCAGAGCTGTCCTCTGGTGTTGTAATTATGGCTCAAGGCCTCTGATAATTACAATTATTAAATGTCACTGTTTAATCAACTGTTTCTGCCGAAACGTGGGGAACTTTGCCTTATTTTGACTGACAAATCACTCTTGCACAAAATAAACACAAAACGCTTTCTCTTTATCTACGTGAAAATGTATTAAATCAATCAGCCTGATACAATCAACTCTTCGATTCAATAATCTTCACCTACTCAAACATGCAAAGTTCTACACAAAAGGGTAAAATATCTAACTAACAAATAAAGCAAAACAGCAGTGGGTGTGTATGGGATCAAACCAGCGGTTATGGCAAAAATGATAATATGACAAAGGGATATGGTGTTGAACAGAGTTTTGGGAGCAGCCCGCCAGAAAGTGTAGCCCCGCGGGACACGGGCTGTCATAAACCCCCCCAAGCAAAGTTGTAAAGTCAGCTTAGACAAGGATCATAAAACTTTTTGGCGGCAAGTTAGCAAGCAGTAAAGTTTGAGACAAAGAAAATGGTGAATTGCACCATGAGGTTATTATCGCATTCCAGTTCTACCGCGCAGCTGCGCTCAGGTTTTCACACGGTAAAGACACAAACTTGCGAGACTCGGCAGCCTCAGAAATCAATACAGCACATCAAAGTTTCCATACAATGTTGCATGCACATACAATTCAGAAAACATTAGACTATAAGTAGCAATCCTACTCTACCCTGCCCAGACTATTCCTAATAAAGAAATAAAAGAAAATAATAAAAGATGGTTTTACTTTGTGGAGCCTTCCTTCAGGCCTGCGAGTGCGAGGGGGAGAGGAGGAGGGGGAAAGTTGGAAGTTAACGTGCGTCCACGGTTAACTTCGGGAAGAGCGGTCAATCGTTGTCCTTTGGCCTCCTTGGCGAAAGAGAAAAATATGATCTGACCATCAGCAGTCGACTAGAACAAAAACAAGGTGGCGATCCGTCTCCGTGGGTTTTTGGTTACGTGTAAAACTCACGTCTTCGATCGGCAGAGTGAAATTTCTGGCCTTCTCATTCCAGAAACCTCTTTCATGATTTTTTCGTTGGCCAACGAAGGAGAATAAATGAAGACTCCACGTGGGACCTCTTCTTCTCCAGAGGATGCTTCAGTTGCGTGGTAACCGTGTCGAGGTCTCCAGCTGAAGGCAAGGTTTAAAGCGTCTGCCTTCCCATATAACCTCGTGTGACGTCAGACCTCTTGTGACGTCAGACTTGGGACGTCCCCGTCCTACCAGCCGCAGTGCCCACTGGGATTTGTAGTGACAAACAATACTGGATACAAAATGGCCGATGATGTCGGAAGGGCTGGTGGTGTCCAGCAATGTGTAAATGGTCCAATATTCAGCAAACAAGTGGTCCAACACTGGTCAGGATGTCTCTCTACTTCAAGCTTTTCTTTGAGCTCCCCTAGATGACGGAGGTTCAAGTAGAGGCTGCCAGGACGCTTCCTGGGGCCAGGATGGCTGCTGGGCACAGTTTTCTTAGTACATCCCACTGGCAGGAGACTACAGGGGACTCACAATTAGCTGAGGGACTCTTCTGGTCTGGAATGCCTTGGAATCCTGAAATAAGGTGGTAAGTTTTGCCGGGTAGAGACACGTCAGGGTTTCTTAAATGTATCAGTTACAATCCCGGAGCCAATCTCAGATAATTCAAGATGTTCAAGCCCTTTTGCGTCACCATTATCTGCTATTCTTGCATTGCTTCGGGGTGGACTGCTTAGTTTAGTATTACGTTTCACTTGTTTTCTGTAGCAAAAAGCAATAAAAAGGTGGTGACAACCTGTGACAGATATATTCTTTGTCTGACTGGATTAACTAGACTGTGAAGTTTCAGTAGCAAACCACTGTTAGACCTCTACAACAGTGTCAAATTTGTCAGTCAGCATATGTTGCTAATAACTTCTGCCATTAATGAAATTAGTTGCATTACTTTTTTACCTGTTTTTTTGCATTTTCTCTTTCTTGAAACTGGTGTCATCTGACAGCAAATAGGTTCTGAACCCGGAAAACAGCTGGCACCTCTCTGTTCCAAGTTTTTATGTCCTCTGAAGTGTGTTACCTTCAGGTGTTACCTTCAGGTGTTTGTGCTTCCTCACATACCACAAAGACTTAAATTGGCTGGATCAGCTCACGTGTTGAGGTGTATGAGTCTCCCTGATGATTTTTATCAGTGTGTGACCTGCCTTTCACCCCTCATCAGAGGAACACAAGGATCATTAGAAACAATTAAGCCTTCAGCAAAGAGATAACATCAGTATAATTTTATCTTAATTATTTAATCCAATAAGTACTGTATTATTATTCAGATTTTGCATGTTTGTGAATGTTTTAAAATAAATTATTTTAATGCTTCAAGGAGGAGGCCCTGGAGGCCATTACATTTCCATACAGTAGACGATGGAAACCATTTGTTATTGCTCGGATTTTCATTGTTGTTCTGTGGTAAAACCCATACTGATGTTTCATACCAGGAAAAAATTTAAGATTTTCCTTGGATCGTTAGTGCAGTAGCTGAATCGCTGCTAAAATAAAAAAAAAATTAACAAATTTTTTGCTGTCATTCACCAACAGAAACACAAGGACCAAGAACTCATAAAAGTAATACAAACAAAAACTAGATTTTTCCATAATCCTTGAATGTTCATTCTTTAGATAGACCAGGTCCCCCTATACTGGTGAGAAATGTATTTTGCTACATGAAAACAATGAAAACCCTTTAAAGAAATATCATAGAGTTTAGGCCTGAATGGGTCCAACTCTTTCAAGCAATTAAGCCCAATAAAGAGCTGATTTTTTATTTTATTTTTAAATGAGAGAGCTATGTAAGCGCATAGTTCTCAAAACGAGTTGCTCTCAGATACACTTCAGAAAAGGGGTAAAAGAGCCTGTGGAGCTTTAATAACAAGGAATTCAGACCAAAGCTTTGCAGTTCCACTTTATATAGACTGCAGCTGAATGATTTAAGTGTGAAAAGGAAGGATTAAAAAGCATGATATGTCCCCTTTAAAGGAAATCACAAAAAATAGTTGCTTGTCCCACTGAGCTAAGATTTTGAGGATATATTCCTTGGGTAACCCAGAACATACACTTGCAATTCCAATTGCCATCTCTATGATGTTTCAGGAGCTGATGTGTTACTTTGAGTAGGAGATATGTACGCAGGGTTAGACTTACTCAGGGAGGCTTGGACCACTATAATAACAAATTTTTAACAATAGTTAACAGTCTCTGGGTGATGGGTCAAACAAAGAGCGGTTCAAGACACCTTCATGAGAACCACACAATCGAGGCATGTGATGTCGCCCGGTACGGTGGAGCCAGGGTCCCACCCTGGAGCCAGGCCTGGGGTCGGGACTCGTTGGAGAGCGCTTGGTGGCCGGGTTGTTCCTCGCGGGACCCAGGCAGGCCAAGCCCGAACGAGAGACGCGAGGCCATCCCCCAGTGGCCCCACCACCTGCAGGGGGAACCATGAAGGACTGGTGCAAGGAAGATCGGGCAGTGAATGAAGGTGGTGACCTCGGCGGCCCTATCTCCGGATAGTGATGGTGAAGAGAGAGCTGAAATGAAAAGCGAAGCTCTTGATTAACCTGTTGGTCTACGTTCCTACCCTCACCAATGGCCATGACCTTTGGGTCATGACTGAAAAAACGAGATCCCGGATACAGTCGGCTGAAATGAGATTCCTCTGTAGGGTGGTCGGGCATTCCCTTAGAGATAGGGCGAGGAGTTCAGCCATCCGTCAGGAGCTCAGAGTAGAGCCGCTGCTCCTTCACATCGAGAAGAGCCACTTGAGGTGGCTCGGGCATCTGTACTGGACGCCTTGCTTGGGAAGTGTTAAAGGCACCTCCCACGGGAAGAAGGCCAAGACACGCTGGGGGGACTATGTCTCTCGGCTGGCCTGGGAACGCCCTGGGCTCCCCCCGGAGGAGCTGGAGGAGGTGTCTGGGGAAAGGGACGTCTGGGTGTCTATAATTACTCTGGTGCCCCCGTGATCTGCTCCCGGATGAAGCGGAGAAAAAGTACGAGAAAAAAGTTCAGCATCACTGATTTCAGAAAGTTACATAAATATAGATTTATAACACATAAATGTAGTGTTTCAAGTCTTTATTTCTTGTGATTTTGATGATTATGGCATGATATTCATATTTTTTGAGAAACGTTTTGTTTCACCAGGTTTACATTTTTACCACCACTGTTAATTGAATGTCCTGATAAACACATTAATTTGGTCCGTCAGAAACACCAGTAGAGTAAGACAACTCATTGAGCTTATTATGCTCCTGTAACATTTCGTCATAAAAAAAAACTTAACTAAAAATAAAAAACAACCAATAAAAACCATGCTAATTCTGTAAATGTTCATTGGTATTATTTACAGCTTACATATAGCTTTGGGGACAGGAGAGAGCTCTTTATAGCTGGAGCTTAATTATAACTTTATGGTGGCCTGTCACATGATATGTAAATTATACTTTCTCTGGTGATAGAGGACTGTGGGGGCTCCTGTGTGGGAGGAGTAGCAACAATGGGAAAGACAAGAGCTCTGTCATACTTGATTCTTTTAAGCAAGATATTTAAAAAAGCCCAATTTTCTTTTTACGAGGTGGAAAAGAGAAAAAAACAGAACTAGAATTACCAATTCTTTTCCTTTTTTTCATTATTCTGGCTAAGATTACTCCCCAATCCTGAAAAGACATGTTTTGTCAGTGTTTCAAGCTCATCTCCAAATAGTCATATACTATTAACTCATAACACCTTTGGTTTGAGCTTTCTAAATCACCCACTGCTAGAAAATTTGTGGAGGTGGACAGCTTTGTCTGTGTTTTAGTCTAGACCTCTAAGCAGAACCACGTTCACTCGCATAAAACGAATAAAAGACGGAAATACAGTTTAGGGGAAGTTGGGTTATACTGATAGAAAGGCGTAACTCAATAGCACTATTTCTCTTTTTAACATTCCCTCAACTAACAGCTGTCACTCAATATTAGTACCTGTACAAAGTAAACCATGCATGAATAAGTTGAGCACCATTCTTATTCTGTAAGATTAAACCCAGTTTATACTTTCATTCGCATCCCACTAAACATCTTGGTTGTTTTTCCTACATGACTCCGTGGTAGACAGTTATTGACAGAGCGAATGCTGCTTCTTTATTTGCTCTATGTTGGTTTTGCATAGGAAATACTACTGACTCAGTGCTTTGGTGTTTAGTTGTGTCCCTTATGAAAAGACAGCACAACCCCTTTGTTTCCATTCCGATAGAAAGTACTACTTGCCTTGTGTTTCTATATTTTTTCTGTGTCTCTTTGCAGATCCTACTGGGACTGGTTCTACTAAAAGTTCTTGATAAAAGGGACTACTTTTTCTATGCATGTTCTTTTGTAACTCTGTGCAATACTGTCTTAATTTTTCATTGCATAGATTCAGGAAGGTGTCAAAAACTTTCCTTACAGACTTTGGACCACATTTGGACTTGCATGCAGCTGCCATACATCCAGATTACATCTGAAATGTGCACAGTTTGACTGGGGACTGAAGATGTCACCAAGGCACAGAGAAATTATTGTTATGTTTAAGAAACTAGTTTAAAATGGTTTAATCTTTATGACTACTGCTGTAGGTAGCCATCAGAGGATGTGGTCATAATGGGATAGACATGGTCAGGAACATACTAATGTAGGCTCTGGCATTTAAACAGTGCTCAATTCTTACCAAGATACCCAAAGAGTGCAATGAAAATATCCTCCACAGCATTACACCACCGTAACCAGCCTGAACTCGTGATGCAAGGCAGGTTGGATCCATGTATTTATGTTGGTCGCACCACAAACTGACTCTATCATAATAATGCTGCAGCTGAAATCGAGACTCCTGGTCAAGGCGACATTTTTCTAATACTTTTTTTCTGATTTTGGTTAGCCTGAGCTTACTGTAATCTATCTGCTTGGTTGCAGTGCGTGGTTATTTGAGCTACCGTTATATTTTTATCATCTCAAACCATCCTGCCAATTTACCTCTGACATCAACAAAACATTTCATCTACGCAACTGCTGCTCGCTGGTTATCTCTTTTTCGGACCATTCTCTGTAAACATGAGAGATGGTTGGGCATGAAATCCAAAATAGATATGCAGTTTCTAAAATACTCAAACCAGCCAATCTGTCACCAACAACCGTTCCCTATTCAAAGTCACTTAAATCCCCTTTTCTGCCACATTGCTCATGTTTGTTCAGTTTGAACTTCAGCAAGTTGTCTTCATCACATTTGCTGATTTGCTATGTTTGTTACCAAGCAATTCAACAGGCCTACCTAGTAAAGTGACTGCTGAGTAAATCCCATGTAAGAATTTGAATAGAATTGGACTATACTTAATAGGATTAGGATCTGCCAGTATGATTTCACTGGATTGTAATAGAATGATTTAAATGGAATTTGGATTCTATATAATTGGATCTGAATTGGATGCGTTGGTCTTGTAAGATGCCTTAAAATTAAATTGGATGCAAAGGGGTGTTGATAAAAATTTATTTAAAACTAAGGCTTTGTTATGAAGGAGCTTGATGCCATGATGGCTTGATCAGGAGTGGGATGGATGGATCCAACACAAACAGGCACTAAATAAAGTCCTTGGCCAAGTTTGACACATGACAGAAGAAACGTGGGCCAGGGATGGCTGTTAGTTTGTATATAAAAGGACTCACACTAAAAGATATCAATTCAGCCTTGATTTTAAAAGGTTCTGGAAACCCTTCTCTAGGGGACCTGCACTGATTCAAGGCATAAGGATGCAAGATTTCTATTCTAACAAAGCATAAATAAATAAAACTGTGATCCCATGTGCTCTGGTGGACTAACAAGCAGCACTAAACTCAAAAGAAAAGCTAAATGTCACCAAGCAAAGGGAAGCTGCAGTTGAAGCTGGGTGGATTAAAGTCTGGGAGGTACTGGCGAGCTCAGCTGTATGTGTGGGATTTGGGCACATGTTTATTATTAGCCTGCTTAGCTTCATAATAAGGGTGCTGAAGAACGTATTCATTGGGACCCTTTTGCTCTTTGTTAATTCAAACAGCAAATTCTTCCCACTGTCACGACCCACGCTGACATTCAAGAGCGCTTTGAAATCTGCCCGGCCATCTTTCCAGTGGGAGACAAGGCTTTGGGATCATTATCATATTTCAGAAATATTAAATTATGCATCACCGCTGTGGTTCTCTGTCATGGAGACAACATTGTGGAGGCCTGCCTTGGGAAATGAATGACCTTTAGTTCTTCCATCTTTTTCTAAATAAAGTATTACTGACATTGCACTAGATCGATGTGGCAACACATTGAAAAAAAAAACAACTTGATACGGAGGCTGGCATGTATCACAAAAGCTTCATGTGCTTTTTTCTTATATTACCTAAAGTCTTGGAGGAATGAGTATAATGTAGTTACTGCTTTACTAATTACTTAAATAATAACAAGAACAATATCAATACCACTCATTAAGTGTGGCAGAGAATAAAAGCTGAATTCAGTAAAGACTACGCGTGCAAAAAAATTCTCTCCGTTTTTATTCAACCATGCGAAGACCAAATCTGACTCTTTAGGGAGATCTCACTCTCTATTTTAATCCTCAAATGCATTGCTCCCTCCTCATTTTTTTGTCTCTCGCAGCATAATGACAACTAATCAAGCATGAAATTGACAATTGCAAGAGTGTTGCTGGTGAGATGAATTCAAAGAAGCAGGGACTTGCCTATTCTTGCAGTGTACTGACTGGAAAGGAGCTTGTGTGCAAGCGCAGGACGGAGTGTGGAGCCAACAACCACACGACTCATGAAGAAAAAAAAACACCTCTCGCTCAAACTTTCTTCTCATTCTGCTGTTATTTCACACCTGAGAGGTAAGGCAGGGTGACAGTGTTTGATGGAGCTCCCACTACGACTAACAAGTTGTTCTTTCCTCTTCATCTGGCTCCGGTGGTGATTCGGGGAGAGTCCTCGTTTCCGTGGCATGAGAAGCACATTTGATTGCCGCTGTGGTTACTATATGCCTTTTGTCCTTGATCTTGAGTGATGGGAACAGACATGTTTTAGTGCAGTGAAGCTTTAGTTCTGATGCCACAGCCATGCTTACGTTTCCATTCTGTCTCTAATAGGATAAAGATTTTACTGAGCTGCTCAATAGACTTGGGCCACCAGCCAAAAGTTTATCTTTTTCCTCTATTTTCAACATTTTTGCAAGCCACATCAGCACTGCTAACCATTACAAGATATTTAAAAAGTATCAGTTTTAAATTTCCATGTGTTGTTGCTTCATCAGTAAAGGATTGACTCATGAGATTTTTTATGACCCATTCAATGTAAGAGAACAAGACAAATAACAAAAAAATATATAAACACAGTACAAGCAAAGTCTTCACTTTGTTACTGTTACTGTTGTGTACAAGTTGGTAGTGTTAGCCCTGTAGCATTGCTAGTTGCCACAGGAAGTTAAACAAATGCGGTTTTAAACTTCCATGTGTCATTGCTTTAAAAGCCAAGGGATACTTTGTGATCTATTTAATGTTAAGAGGACAACAGAGGACAATAAATACAGTGGCAGATTTTTATATGAGCCATATGGGCAGTTGCCCTGGGCAGCATTGACAATGGGCAGCACAAGCACCCTTTAAAAATGTAACGTATCTGTCAGTACCACCCTGAACAAATGTTCTATTTCTTTTAATCATGTGCCGTCAATGGGGAGGTAGAAACCCCCTGCTTGATCATGAGCATAGGGAGATTATGTCAGGTGCCTTGTGCAGAACTGCACTACATTTTATCCTGCCCCGGATTTATAGTTGACATTCTTCATCTTGACTGGTTGGTGGGCGGCAGAAGGAGGGGCTTGTCTAGGGCGCCATTCAGGCAAGAATCTTCACAGAATAAATACAAACAAAGGTGAAACCAAATCTCCACCGCTTCCCGTCTATATACAAGCTAGTGTTAGCACTGCAACTTTTCTAGCTGCAACGGAAAGTTCAGAATATAGCAGTTTTAAACCTTATTGCTTTATAAGTGAACCACATCGGCTTACTTGTGTAACTGTAAGCTGGCTATCTGGGTTGAGAGAATGATGTTGTGATGACGTATGGATTGTGTGACCAGCCAGCTGCAGAATTAAAAAGTAAACGAGACTCAGAAATCATTACTGATAAGAGTAAGTAGTCAATATATATAATTTAAATTTGAAGCCTTTGCTCTGTATTCTTTTGTTCATTTGGCAATATACTGATATTGTTAAAATATATTTAATAGCAGCTGTTTTACAGCCAGTGCTTTATATTCTTAAACTTGATGGGAACAGAAAGGGTTTAAAGCAGTGAAGTGTCATCTTTGATGCCACAGCCAAACAGCCAAAACTGAAACGTTTCTATTCATCTCTAAGAGGAGGAAGATGTTACTGAGCTGCCTCCCTGAACCTTAGCCACCAGCAGAAAGTTTATCTTTTCTTCTATTTTGAACATTTTTCATGTCAAAATACACAAAGGCTTTATTGTGTTTGGAGAAGCGGGGACAGGAACTGGTGTTATACATCATTGTTGAGCATTGAGGTAGCCAAAGGAAACAGAGAAAGTGGAGGAGGAGGAGGGGAGGGAAACGGAGAAGGCTACAGGGCTGGGCTTATGGAGCAACATCTTGTTAAGGTGAAAGAGAGGCTCTGTTGACTCTGTTTGTGTCGTGCTACATCTCTACCTGACAAAGCCATAATTGGAACAAATGAAGACAATGCCCGAGGGTTGGATCAGGCTAACGTAATCGCATGGATAATGCACTTTTGATTAATGAACTTCTCCACCCTACTGTCTAAAGGCTCTCTGTGACTCACCTGGAAGCAGTTCCTGAGCAACAAAGTTAACACATGCCTAATCCATAGTTAAAGTGGCCAGCTGCTAATGCAGAATAAAGGTAAAGTGATCAAACTGTCAATAGTCAGATGCACGATAGGTTTGGCTGTCCTGAACAATGCACATACACTGAAAACAAGTTTAGGCTGGGTTATTTCCCAGGGTGCTCACTAGGGGGCAGACAGAGATTGCAATTTGCCCCACTTATTGTGTTGCAGAGAGATGTAGATGTTTGGGGCTGAGAATGTGGTTTGTGCAACACTACACCAGAATGCAGAGGAGGTTACCAGGCTATCTGGACTAAGCTAATGAAGGGATGTGTGCAGTGCATACAAAATGCACATGTGAACACATGCAGCTACACACACCAGCACTCATCCGCAGAGATGCTCTTTTATATTTTCAAGCAGTTGAGATGTCCTGATTACATGGAAGGGAAATGATCCCCCCTCAGAAGTGGACCGAGTGAAAAGGTGTGAAAAGCCCTTGAACCCACTGTCGTTCTTCTTCGGCCCTGGCTGTCCTCTGTCGCTTCCTTTCTTCTCCTGCCCACCAATCTCCTTCACCCTGTCATCGATTCCAACTCCCCTCCGACCCCCTCCCACTGTTGAGTAAACAGATCAGTGTGACTCTGCACTACATGGCTTCAGACAAGGGGGAGATTGCACCTGTGGAGCAGAATGGTTATGTGTGCACACATTCTGTGTAAATGCCAGAAAAACAAGAAGGTCTGGTTCAGATGATTGTGTCTGCAGTTGTTTGTAGTCTCACCTCAATTTTACAGCTGAAACCGTAATCCCACATGCTCAACTACTACTAATAGTAAAATTATTGATTTCCGCATTGCAGATGGAAGGTAAAATCTGTTTATCTTTATATAATTCTCAGTCAGCTCATTCAAATACCCGGTTGAGTAGGCATTTATAGAAAACAATGCTCTAAAATTTTTACACATTCTACAGTCATAATTAGCATTTTAATCCCCCCTCCAGTAAAGATGTGCAAAATAATGTCCATATAAATTGATATTTTTTTGCAGAAGCATAAACTCACAAGCAAAACTTTAAAAGATTCAACCTTTAATTTAAATACATTTATTCAGTGGAAAAAAATGCCACAGCAAGAAATAATCCAAGACAATTCCTACAAAACAAATATAACAGAAGCATTCGTTAAATAACTTTCACTAAATAACATACTTTACTTTTTAAACTTTGGAGTAATCCATGGCTTCCTGTATCCCTAAACAATGGATATAACATGACACAAAGCTCCATTAGGCAAGAAAACAATGCATTCAAGTAAGTGTTAATTTACATAAATCCCCTTATGCCTGTAAAGACAGTAGCCACCTTCCTAAACCTGCTCTGCTATACAGTCAGAAAAACAATCAGTCAGTCATTTTCTATAACTGCTTCTTCCATAGTGGGTTGCGGGGAAGTTGGTGCCTGTCTCCAGCAGTCTATGGGAGGCAGGGTTCACCCTGGGCTGGTCTCCAGTCCATCGCAGGGCAACACACAAACAACCAAGCACACACTCATTCACACACTTAAGGGCAATCTAGAGACCAATTAACCTAACAGGCATGTCTTTAGACTGTGGGAGGAAGCCAGAGTACACGGAAAGAACCCACACATGCACGGGGAGAACATGCAAACTCCAATCAGAAGATCCCTGGCCGGGAGTTGAACCAAGGAGCTTTGTGCTGCAAGGCAACAGTGCTACCAACTGTTCCACCGTGCAGCCCAGTCAGAAAAACAATTAAAATAATTAAATGAACTGTGACAAACAAGGGCGAAGAAGACCCAACTTGTCTTTCATACTGCACAGTGATCAGCTTGTCCTTGCAGTGTTGCAAGTGGGCTGGTGCCTATGTCCAGCAGTCACAGTGGGACAGGTGAGGACAGACAACCATGCACAAACACACTTACATCTAAGGGCAACTTAGAAAGACCAGATAACCTATTAGTCATGTTTTGGATTGTGGGAGGAATCCAGAGTATAGAACACATGCATTCATGATGATAACATGCAAACTCCATACAGAAAGACCCCAGGCAAGGACCCAGGACCCTTTTGCTGCAAGGGAACAGTGCTACTAATGGTTCCAACATACCCAAAGGTATCATAAAACTACAAAGCTCTCAGTTAGAGAACTGCCACAAAGAGTGGCATCTTGAGGTCACTTATGTTCTATAGCAATGTTTATGTGGTATCATTATGCAAAATGCCTGTTTGGGAGGCATGCGAAAAAAAGAGGTTTCTGTTGTGCCATCACAAACCTATATATTTGGAGTTTGCTCTTTGAAATCAGGTGCTTTGGGTCAGATGACAATGACTAAGATGAATTTGTCAACAAATATTTCAGGTGGGTCTGGTCCAAAACAGTGGACGAATATGTGAAAAAGCACCTCATGCCCACCTTAAATATGGTCGAGGATGTGTGATGCTTTGGGCCCGTTTCATTTCCACAGGCCCTTGGACCCTTGTTACAGCATATGGCATTAATAAAATACTATGGGCTGTCCTGTTGGCAAAAGGCAGATGTCCAATGCACTGTCACTAGAGGTCTCAATGAATATGACAGGATTTAGAAAAGACCAAAAAATATTACTGCATTTATAGGAAACAAGTCATATTTAGCAGGTGGTAAAATAGGCACCTAGTCGAGACTAAGAGTGAGAAAGTATCATACCAGTATTGACTTTCTCTATTGGTTATGCAAAAGAATTTAAGGATTTTATTTATAGTTAAGAAGGCCCTAAGTTGTCTGGCTACTTTTTTCTTGGACGTTTTGCACCTCTCAAGGACACTTGAATTGAAAATCAGATGTTCCACAAGTACAACTCAACAACTAAGGTGTTCATTCCCTTATAGTGACTGTTTTAATCTAGTATAAATTATGGACTCATAAAAAGATTCAGAGTGTTAAGTTCAAGTCTTTGAAACCCTACCTCTTTTGAATAGCATTCAATTAAAGTACTTTCACATTGATATTGGTTTACCGCTTTTATGTGATTATGTTATTGGTCATGTATAATCAGCTTTAGTAAAAATATATTTTGCACTGGTTTTGATTTGTTTCACCGCACTGGTCTTACTGAAGTGTACTTTGACATAGTTGAATCCATAAAAACATACTGACTGGTGTCATTGTGGCAACACAGAACATTGTGTTTGCTCATGTGTGGAAAAAGTGTTTTTAGCTGTAGCTCTGTTCCCTAGCTAATGTTGGCACCTTGCAGCACTGCTAGCTACTCCAACAAAGCAGAAAAATGGCGGTTTTAACTTCCATGAGTTGTCGAAATGGAAAGGAATAAATTAATGAGATGATTTATCATCCATTTTATTATTTAGAAGACAACAAAACATATAAACACAGCTGAAGCTAACTCCTAACTTGTCACTGTTTAAGTACAACCTAGTGTGAGCACTAAAGCCTTGCTAGCTGTTACAGGAAGTTCAAAAAGTTGTATTTTTAAACTCCCTTGAGTTGCTATTAGAAAAGTACAGAGGAAACTCATGAGATAATAATTGAGATAATGATTTTCGAGTTAATAATCAATTTTGTCATTTAGAAGACTATAGAGAGGAGCACAAAAATATAAACACTACTGAAACCAGCTCTTTACTTCTTGTTCCTGTTTATGTGGCTATAAGCTAGCATTAGCACTGCACAGCCAGTAAATGGCAGAATAAATCTCAATGATTTGTTGATACAAAAGGAAAGAAAAAACTCATGAGATAGCTTCCGATTAGACAAAACCTATAAGCATAGCTTAAACCATTAGCCCAATACTTATTCATTTTATAATGCTGCAAACTAGTAGCTAGAGTTAACTGCTACAGCAAATTAGAAAAGTAGTAATTTCCATTTAGGACTTACAATCCATTTAGAAGAAAATCTGAAAATAATGGACGGCCTAAACTCAAATTATAAAAGTAGCATGAATAATGAGTGCTTAGGCTATAGAACATGTCATACATGGATATGAAGAGATATTGTTGTCAGTAAAGCACACAAGCATTTATTTGAGTAAGACATTTTTCCATGGCCTACATAATGGAAATTTGTTATTTTTAACAATGTAGTGTTTGCACCACAGCACAGCTTGTTGCCAAAGCTGAGTTAGAACAGTAGCAGTTCCCCAACTCCCATGACGGTTTAGTTTCAAAGTGTGTCTTTTATTACATTGTTCAATAGTCTATAAAACAATGTGCAGTGGTATTTAAATACTGTATACGCTGCTCTTAAAAGGTTTCCCCACAGTTTTTTGTGAGCGTTAAATCTTGGTGTTTTCCCTTCAATCACTGCAGCATCCCTTTTTTCTGCTTCTTGCCTGGCATCTTTTTCAATCACATCAGTTGCATGATTCAATTATATATACATATCATTTTAATGAGATGATGCATAATTACTCTAATTTCATAAGAAAAGTGCTGCGTTGCACCATATTGAGCCACTGTCCAATTTCCAGCCGTGGTCCCAGTGCAGGTATGTACAGCATTGCAATTACATATGCATCAAACAGCTAAGTGTCATAGGTTCCAGATGCAAACTTAAATACACACAACAAACTCACATACTCCAATAACATCCACATACCATAAAATTTAGCATGTGCTCATACTTTGCTATTGTGTCTCTGAACTAAAGATCAATGCAGTGAATAAAACAATAACAACCATCTGGCATTTTTATAGAACATGAATGTAAGAATAAATGAAAAAGCAATTGGGAGATTGAATGATGGAAGTCCCTGGGAAATTATGGTTTTACCTCTGAATGGTACAAAGTAACACATGATCTTTTAGTCCGAACACAGCTAGATCCAGATATATCTAGTGTTCAAATGGGTGCTAGAAAATAATAGCAGAGCAGAGAAAGATACCTAAGCAGTGGAGATGGCTGCTGGAGACTCTGTGTATCCAATAGAGCTGCTCAAAGATATTTGTTCTGGAGAAGACAAGTCATTAGAGCTTACTGGAAGGAAATTCACAAATTGAATGTATTTTGGTGTTGAGATTCCCTTTAACTGTGCCACTATGTGATAGGTGATATTTAAAAAAATTTAATAGATATGATAGAAAACTCTTTTGTTTACCTATGGAAACAAGTAAAAAAAAGACATTGCAAGAAAATGGTTGAAAGATGAGCCAACAAATATTGAACAAAGGATTTCTGTTATACATTATATTTATGAAATGGAAAACATCACATTTACTCTCAAAGTAGAAATGATTTTCAGGAGTTTGGTCAAAGTTGTCTGAGTATGTAAAATCTGCCTTTCCATTAACTGTTAACTTTTCTTTACCATACTAAGTCCTCCTGGATCAGTGGTTCTGTGTTTTCCTTTGTTGTGTGCATGCTCCGTCATCTCAAACTCACACTGAGCCAAGTTTCTTCTAGTGAAAGAATGCAATCTGACGGGTTTCCAGTGTAGAAAATGTTTTAATCAATTAGAATAATGAAGTGAAATAGACTTATTGGAGTATTTGTATAAGACTAAAATAACAAGGACACCACCCAAGAAACAATCAACTACAGAAGAGTAGTCCAGAAACAAAGAATGCTGTTGTTCGGTCACATCTGCAGAATGAGCACTAATCGACTTCTGCACAAACTCTTGTGGAAGCAGCAACCTGCAAACTGGAGAGTCTAATGTGATGAAGACTTGGGCAGCTCAAAGAAGATAACCAGAACATTCGTAGGCTTGACCTTATCCACGCAAAAGCTTGCACAATAGCCTGAAATTTGTGGAAAAACATCGTAGACATTCTCCAATATCTAGAACGACCTCCCTATACAGTTGCGTGCTGGCAACCCAGGAGGAATTTTCTGTTTGCCACAACTTCATCATGTCATATTTCAATATATACCTGTATCATATATCAGTCTAGATGCAGCAAATAATAAGAACATAGGCGTTTTTGCTGTCAATGTTATTATACAGAAATGTGAAGTCTATACACTGAATCACCATTGAGCTGCCTGGTCTCTCTCCTTCAGCAGAACATCCAAATTATTAGCAAACCTGCCTTCCTATGTCAAATGCATACATAATTACTGATATTTACACATCCTAATCACTGACCTCCTTTTGACACGCAGAACCAGGTAAAGCACTGATGAAAACAATAAAACGACTGACGGCTTAACTCCATTAAGCTTCTCTGTTGTTAAGGTCCTTGTGTATGCTGGCTTCACTGTGAGGTATATTGTTCTAAGGTGATTACATCTAATGTTCCTTACCTTTTCCTCTTGGAACATGAGATGATTTTTAACTCTGGTAATCACTGAAATTAAAAGGCATGGGTTTTTGATTTTTCTTCTTTTCAGTTATTAGGTGGCTTATTTTGAAGGGAGCTGTTTAAGTTTAGTATTTGAACAAAATTGCTTGGCTTATTCTTATCCTAAAGAGAAGAACCCCTCTTGAATGATATCAAGAGCCCCTTTAGAAGATAGTCCACATTTCCTGGATACTTGTAAGCCCTTATCACATATTTCATCTCCTTATTTTCGGAGTGTGTGTGTTTAGCTATGTTGTCAGTGTGTTAGAGAGGAAAGATACTCCCACTACACAGAGCAAGTACCTTGTCAGTTTGGAAATGTGATTGATGGCTGATCTACTAAGCTTTGAACTGCTACTCAGCCATCAATGATGTCTTCATGGTCTAGTCACATGCATTTCCAGACTGATCACTCTGCTGCATTCCAAGTGAATGAAGGATAGTACACACAGAGTCTCATGAAATGATGTTTGTAGTTTCAGTGTGGCCTACATATGAGCTGTTTCCAAAGCCTCCATGTAAAATTACCAAAAAAAAAAAGGATAAGTCTCTGCATGAACTCCAGATGGATTCTGCGCTATTGTTTGGTTGGTGGTCAGTGCAGCGGTAAACACAGAGATAATAGTCCAGGGCCTATGTAAGGCAGCCTTGTTCATGCCAGCCTAAATGTCAACCCGCATCCCTGAGCACTGTGCCAGGCTTAAATCCCAGCAAATAATCCCGCCTTGAGTGTAATCAGCGTGAAACAACAAGCCCAAACTCATGGCTGCCTGACAGAAAAGGCTGTTAAAAATACCCACTTTAGACTTTCGACAGTGGAAAGTGGGTAGGAAAATATAATGCGAGATTCCTTTACACCAGATTGCAAAGTACTCTCAAAGAGCCAAATCGAGCACAAACTTAACACACGACAACAAACTTTCTCACATCCATTCATGTGTTTCACTGGTTTTTAAAGGAAGAGAAGAGAACCGGGGAAAGAAATCGTTTCATTTTGTAGAAGAAAGTGGAGGAATATTCAAGCCTTCCCTGACATCATTCCTTAACAGCAAGTAGCAGTTGTGGTTATATGTGATTAAATGTATTTCAAGGTATAAGATCATTTCAAGTTATAGGGCTGGATGTCAAAGTGGAAAAGGTACATATTACTCTCAAGCTCTTTTATGCTGGTGTTAGAGTAGCACTCTTTCATTGAGTTAAATTTCAGGTGGCCAATGAATCGCAACTAAGCAACAACCTCCAGAGGGCTGAAAATTCAGTTCATTGACCACTTAAACAAAATGTTAAGTGCACAACATCTCTTTAAAAGACATGTGAAGGCCATGGCCTCTAAACAGTCTCCACTGGTTTCCAAAACACATTTTCTGGATAAATACCAAACCTATAAAAACCTAACAGTGCAAAGAAATCACGAACCAACCAGTGATGTTAAGGTGACTTTATCTGTTGTTGATCCAGTTTATTCTCATGTATATACTATGCCTTGCAAAGGAATTTAAACCCCTTGAACTTTTTCACATATGATGTTACAACCACAAACTTCTGTCTTTTATTGGGACTTTATGTAGCAGACCAACACAAAGCATGCATAACTGTGAAGTGGAAGGAGAAATATACACAATTCTGTAAGTATTTTAAAAAGTATGGTAAGAAGCCCCTTGAGGCAATACTTTGTATAACAACCTTTCCCTTAAGTCTACTCAATGTCTCCCTGAATGTATTGCTTATCTGTCTGCTGTATTGCTCTCCATGCTGTTTATTCACTAATGTCCTCTCTGAACCCCTCACGGAACAGCTGGATTTATCCTTTGTATAAGGTTACACACACATGGACTCCATTTTCTAATTAGATTGCACTAGGTAGTTTGGTCTCTGATTTGGGAATGATGTAAAACCCCACCTAACAATGTTCTAGTTGAAAGCAAGAAATCTTTTGGGATTTGATCATTTTTGTACTCAGTGTTCAAGTTAATTAGTGTTAGCGAAACAAGCTAAGAACAGTGTGTTTACTAATGGAGGTTGTGCACTACTGTTTGAGTGAAAGATTTAATGAAATATCATCCATCAAGTGCAGTTTATTACAGCAGCCATCACTACACTTTAAACATGTGGAAGCATTTTGAGGTTAGGACTGGTGGGAAATATCAGATTTTCCCTTGTGGAGTTTTGGCTTGAGGTGGCCTTATATGAAAACAAACTGAAAGCAAAATTCAGCTGTGTCCTTTCTCTAAACATACTTCTAAAGGATAAAAACTATTCCCGTTTTTTTAGTTTGTGTGAAAATGAAAACAATTAGTAGGTGTGGTGAAATTACTGCTTGATAATACTTGATAATATAAAACCGTAGTATTTACTGAGGCGGCACTAGTTTTTAAAAGTTTAAGAACAATTTACTCTAGAACTTCACTTTCCATAAAACTATAGATGGTGTCACAACGGTGGATGTAGGGAGGACCCAAATGCAGGCAAATGGGAGACAAAGAAGGATGCAAAAATAAATATATTTAATCATTCAAATAGAAAATTACAGAAACAAAGTCCAAAACCCCAAAATGTGAGGCAAGAAACAGGAAACTATATAAATTCAAAAAACTAACCAAAAACACTGGCTTCCTGTTAGGTTAATTGGTCTCTCTACATTGCCCATAGGTGTGAATGAGTGTGTGCGTGGTTGTATGTCTGTGTTGCCCTGCGATGGACAGGCGACCTGTCCAGGGTGTACCCCGCCTCCCACCCATAGACTGCTGGAGATAGGCACTAGTTTCCCCCCGACACACTTTGGAAGAAGCAGTATAGAAAATGACTGACTGACAGACTGACCAAAAACATAGAGGAAAGACAATTAAGAGGAGCACAACAGAGCAGGGCAGAACTGAGCAGTTCAGAATTAGGCATGATTGAGTTGATGAGCAAGCACTGACCGAGGAACCAAAGGACCAGACACAGACAGTAGAACGAATGGCAGAACAGTAGCTGCCATTAAAACCAGAAACTAATAAACAAAATATAAACAGAACACACCTAGATACGAGAAAAGAATCAAAACCAACTGGGAAACTCAGAAACGGTTAGAAAACAGGAAGTAAAGAAAACACAGAACAGACTAACCAAAACAAAAAAAGAAAACCACCAATAGGAAACTCAGAAACTAAAGACAACTCGAAATGCAAGAAACTTAACTACACAACAGAATAAACAATGTCCAACACATGACACATGGTCTGACATAAGCAAAAAATAAACCGCATTAAAGGTTTAGGAAAACTTTCATTTCCTGGTAAGTAGTATTTTTATTTTATGATTGACTTGAAGAACTGCTTTTGACAGTCATCCTTAAATGACTGAGAAGCACACAGTAGCCAATAACTCAGCCCATAGGTCTCCCCAGAAAAACTGTCAGCCATGTTATCTGCAGTTCTGTGAGGGCTTCTCAGAGACCATGACCAGTTTTTATCCAGGCTGACCCCTTTTATTGCTCAAGTAGGTTTTAGAACATCAAATCCTGGTGTACTGCTAAAAGTGGTCAAACCAAAGTCTCCAACCACCAACAAACTGGAGAATGCTCTAGTGCAGTGGTCTAGACAATTGTAAAGCTTCAAGTATAATTGTGCAATGTCCATTGGTTGCAGGTAAGCCACTCCAGTAGTACCTTTCTAGAAGTCCTGGTTTGACATTTTTCTCCTTGAAGAGGCCCCAGTTGACCATGCTGTCCAGTAATTTAGCTGTCACCAGTTCCACTATTATGTATACCCACTGTGGAAACTTTAATTAGCCAGATTCCATTAGCGTCACACACTTCAGGGCCCTGTGGGGGCTCTACCCACATTATTTTTATAGTGAAAACCTGGTGACTCACTCTGTGTTCTGCATCCACAACTTGACTGCAGATTTTTGATGTTGTATCTGGCAGAGCAGAAGGGAAATTTTCACCAATTATAACACTGGTCTTCTAGCATTATGAAGCTCTCAGTGTGACAAACTGCAACTGCAGCAGTGATGTATAAGAAGATATGTGTTGTAGTATCCTATTTAGCATGCAAGTTTGATCGAAGAATTTTAAATGACTGTAATTTACATCACTAATGAATAAAGTTGATCGGTTATGCAAGCTGTGACTCATTATGTATAAAGGAATCTATTGGAAGGATGAGCTTCTTCTAAAAATAAATCCTCATATATATTTCCATATTTTTGTCGCTATCTTTTCATCTGACAAGTATATGACAGCAGTTGTCAAGCATTACAAGGTCAAAGGGTCTTTAATAGATGTCTGATTTCACTGCAGAAAAGTTAGTAAAACTGATATGAGAAAATTTGTTCTGAAAACCAGTCAGTACCTGGCATGACAACCATTTGCCTCACACAGTGCAACACCTCTTCTTCGCATAGAGTTGATCAGGTTGTTGATTGCGGCCTCTGGAACGTTGGTCCACTCCTCTTCCATGGCTGTGCGAAGTTGATGGATATTGGCAGGAACTGGAACACGTAGTCATATAAGCCAATCCAGAGCATCCCAAACATGCTCAATGGGTGACATGTCCGGTGAGTATGCTGGCCATGCACTGGGATGTTTTCAGCTTCCAGGAATTGTGTACAGATCCTTGCAACATGGGGTTGCATTATCATCTTTCAACAAAAGGGGGAGGTTGTGGGATGAATGGCACAACAATGGGCCTCAGGAACTCGTTGCGGTCTCTCTGTGCATTCAAAATGCAATCGATAAAATGCACCTGTGTTCGATGTCCATGATATACGCCTGACCATACCATAACCCCACCGCCACCATGGGCCACTCGATCCACAACGTTGACATTAGCAAACCACACGATGCCACACACACTGTCTGCCATCTGCCCTGAACAGTGAAAACCAGGATTCATCCGTGAAGAGCACACCTCTCCACTGTGCCAGACACCATCGAAAGTGGGCATTAGCCCACTCAGTCGGTTACGATGACGAACTGCAGTCAGGTCGAGACCCCGATGAGGATGACGAGCATGCAGATGAGCTTCCCTGAGACGGTTTCTGACAGTTTGTGCAGAAATTCTTTGGCTGTGCAAACCGATTGTTTCAGCAGCTGTCCGGGTGTCTGGTCTCAAACGATCTTGGAGCTGAACATGTTGAATGAGGAGGTCCTGGGCTGGTGTGGTTACACGTGGTCTGCGATTAACTGAATCTGACTGCTCTGTTCAATGGTTAGGATTAATTGGAATGTATGTACCTGACTTTTGTAAAGTGCCTTGAGACAAGACAACATGTGTTGTGAATTGGCGCTATATAAATAAATAAAATAAAGTGAAGATTGTGAGGCCTGTTGGATGTACTGCCAAATTCTCTTAAACACATTTGGAGATGGCTTATGGTAGAGGGATGAACATTCAATTCACGGGCAACATCTTTGGTCGACATCCCTGCAGTCAGAATGCCAATTGCATGCTCCCTCAAAACTTGCGACATCTGCAGCATTGTATTGTGTCATAAAACAGCACATTTCAGAGTGGTCTTTTATTGTGGCCAGCCTAAGGCACACCTGTGCAATAATCATGCTGTCTAATCAGCATCTTGATATGCTATACGTATTATATATGCAAAGGAGAAGTGCTCACTATCACAGATTTAGACAGATTTGTGAACAATATTTAAGAGAAATCATTTTGTGTATGTAGACAATGTTTTAGATCTTTGAGTTCAGCTCATGAAAACTGGGAGCAAAAACAAAAGTGTTGTGTTTATATTTCTGTTCAGTGTACATCATTGTGCTACCTAATGTAATGCTGTATAACATTATGTTTTACTATGATATACTTCGCTATGTTAGGCTATGTCATGTTAGGATAGACTAATAAATTGTCTATTGTTGAAACCTTAATAAGAATGACTTTGACTCTAAGTCATATGCTGGGACTATCCTGACATTGCCCTAAATACATTTTAATAATAAAGTGCCTGTGACACGCTTTTCCCACAAATGCAGAAATTGAAAGAAAACCAGTAATAGACATTATATTAGGATTAAAGACATGATAAAAGACAATTGTGACATTTTGTTGTAAAATTTTGTCCAAAGTTGCCCGGAAATGACGTGAAAGGGAAGTCTCCGGTCATTCATTGTGTGAGTGTCAATGAATAACGGTTCGGGTAGAAGCCTGTTAAAAACAATGTTAATACTGAGCTAGCAGCTGTTAGTCTGTACCATTTTCTGAAGCAAAGAGGATCAGAGTTGCCTGGATCAGAGCTGGAAAACTGAGGAGAGACAGATGGGCTGGTCCCACCAAGCAAAGCCAGTTGTGATCGGAAGACTTTTCAGCAAACTGCTTCGAACAAGAAACCTCTGAATTCACAGGAAAAACTATGTCAGAGGTCGGGAGTCTACAGAGTTTAGCGCATCTGATGTGAAAAGGTCGCTAAAGAAAAGGTTGTTGCTGCTGTTGCTAATTGGATCGAGGCTCAGCAGGTAAGAATCCTTCCTTGTTGCAAAAATGTATTTAGATATCAGCAGTTATTGTTAATCATTTTATTATTAACAATAATCCGAAATTATTATTATTAAAATAAGATAAATTACACGCATAGAATATATTTAATTAAATGTTTCTCTAAAGATTCTAATATAAGGTTAAAAAACAACCCACCAGGTAGTGTCTTCAGATCTTGAATCATCCCTTGTGTCTGCTGCTGCTGCTGCTCGATGCTGCTCACTTCACCTCCGGTTGTTTTAATAAGTGCCGGACATTTACTGTAACCTTGGATTTAAACTGTATCTGCTCCAGACCGGTCTGGTCCGCTGCAAAGCCCCGAGGAGCTCCAAGAACCATACGCTGATTGTGCAATAAAAGCCAGTGATGAATGCGGTAGCAAGTCCAAAACAACTCATTCTGTGGAAGTTAAACCAGTTAAACTGCTTCATTTTTTGTTTTATGCTTCCAGATATTTTCATGTGTTTATTTCTACAATGGGCGAGCTCACTGAGTGCAGCAAAGGTATAATTGTTGCTTAATTTGGTCCATTTAATGAATACCTTAGCAAATGCATATAGCCCAGTAACAGAACTAATTGATCTAATGTAAAAAAATGCTAATATATACATGTGTATATATTAATACATGGTGTTTTTATTAATATAGCGAGATCTAGTCTGTCTTTAGTGAATTATTTTGAAAATCCTGATGTTGTGTTCGTTCTGTTTCCTGGTGCTGCGGTATGATTCATGCATAATGACTCCGGCCGTGTTCCAGCATGAGGCAAAAATAGACTCCGGTTGAGTTAGATGGCTGCCTGCACGCTGCAGCACTTGTTCTCTGCCATCTGATGAAAACTGACTTTCTTCACCTGACTCTGCTTCGTCTCTCTCTGGTCACGACTGAAATATATCTAAAGAAACATCCGATTCTTTGCTATTGTCTGTGTTGTCAGCCATTGTCATTCCCCTTCTATGTCATAAAAGAGCGCAAAGGAATAGTCTGTAGTGCCGTTTCAGTGAAATTTATGACCATATATCCCAACAACTGTTCATTTCAGCGGCATGAATTTACTTTTTGAAATATTTTATTAATGTTTCCTTTCCATAAGTGCAATTAGACTTATCGTTAAAATTTGATGTCACTGGCACTTTAAATATAACTGTTTGAGTGATGTAAAATTGAAATATTTGGATCCAGGCTTGAAATGTGAAAGCACACATCGGTTTTGTCAGGCTACAAAAGTAAAATAGTATCTAGTAGTATAGATCTGGGGAGCTGTGAAAAAAAGTAAGCATACAAGAGAGTATTCTGAAGCTTTCTGTGAATGAGTAAACAACAAATGATGAAAAATGCTCTGCAGAGACAAGATAAAGACTAGATATTAACTATGCTGTTGAGGAGAGAGGAAAACATTGGCAACAATGGTGATACCAGGAAAGAAAAGTTTGGTTTAGTCAGGTATTTGGATTAGGGTAACAAGATTAAACTTTCTGTCCTGTCTTTCCTCAGCTGGAACATCCTCTGTACTAAATCAATGAAGTAACATTTTATCAAATGTAACAGCTGCTGTGAAAAAGTTTCCAAGTTTAGTTTAAAAACCTAAAACTTGCTAAAGATCACTGGGGTGACCCACCGAGGGTTCTCACTCTGAATTACATTGAGGTAGATACATTTTCAGGTGGGATAATATTGTCAAGAAGTTCCCTGAATATAGATTCTTTGTCAAAAATCTGAGTGCAAAACTCTAATCAAAAGTGTCTTAAAGTCTTGTTTAAGGAGTATATCCCCACATCAGTTTTTTACATTTCAACAAGGTTGTTATTATATATATGTAGTAATACAAATTTCTCATATGTATCATATGTATGTACATTTCACTAACTATCACATTTTGCCAAGTCAGTGATGTTGAGCTTCTTTTTCTGCATCTCTGTGCTGTCATAATGTGTCCATTACTGTCAAAGAGAGGCAGAAAGAAGCAGTAAAGAAGATACAGGTTTTCCTTTGCCTGACTCCCCCCTGTTCAGTATATTGATTAAAGGAGCAAAACCTTCCAGGAAGTGAGTGTGGCAAGCAAACAAGAGCAAGTGTATTCATGTGTGGCGACTGACTGGAAACATTGATCAAAAAGAAGGCAAGGTACTTTTTTTAACCAAAAGTTTGCTGCACACTGAGTTTAAATTACTCTTTTTCTTTCGAGCAGAACGGGAATCGTGTTACTGTTTGTATAATGAGTATGGGTCCATAAATTATTTAGCAGCATGGTTATAGAGCAAGGCACAATTTCTAGTACACACTTTCAAAGCAAGTTGTATTTACATTTGAAGAAAGAAGCCCATAATAAATCCTGCAGACTTATATAGCTGTGCGAGAACTTTTTTTGGCAGCAGTCTTTTAAAAAGACCTTTCCAAATCACACACAAAATCTGCAAATCAGTTCGTCTAACCTTCTGGTATTGCTGTATAAATTGTAGTCTTGGCTGCCTGTTCTAACGTCCTTTGTCCTTTTGTCTTATTTAATGATCTTGTTATCTGTGTGCAGCTGTTGGTTCATGAGATTAATATGCTGTTTCCCAGTACCAGTAGGACTACTCAAACAATAAACCCATTGGTGAAATATAATTGTCTAAACTTACTTAAATTGACATAAAATCTACTGATATAAATATGGTACAACCTGTACCATTGTTGAATTACTATTTGTTGTGTTTTGTAACATGTTTTAGATAATGGAGCTTTATTGCAAAACCTTGCAGTTTAGTTGTGTTTTGCACTGAAGATTTCTTAAGTTATATATAATTGTAAACAAAGAGATGCTGATAAAAGATGCATCTTCATAGGTTAGAATATCATGTGACGTTTCCACATTTCAGTAGCTCAGTTCAAGTGAAACTCATATATAGAATTTTATTTAATATACAGTCATATTCAATACATTAGAATACCATTGAAAAGATAATTTATTTCAGTAACTATCGTGAAACACATGTTCCTATCTAGGGTCCTTGAAGTAAATTAAGCTGTGTCAGAACCTTTTGGATCTCTGTCACTTGTGGAGTACCACAGGGTTCAGTATTTGGGACAATTCTATTTAATGTACACTCATATTTAATACATTTTTAATAAAACTATTGAAAAGTTTATTTCACTAATTAAATTCACCAAGTGAAACACATTATGTAGAATAATTACACACAGACTGATGTTTTCAAGTCTTTGTTTCTGTTAATTATGATAATTTTCTGTTTACAGCTAATGAAAACATGACATTTAAGATTAGAATATTACATCAGACCAATAAAAACATTTTTAATACAGAAATGTGGGCAAAATGAAAACAATGTTTAATATCTGCTTAATATATATAATTTAATAATATTAAGTTAATATGTATTTTCAAAAGGTACTTTTGAACTGACGAACGAGCCTTATCAGAACGGATGTTCTAGTTCATTAAATATGACTGAAGTTCAAGCATTAATTTTAGTAATTTCATAGGATATAGCTCGCAGCTAATAAAAACCTTAAATTCAGGTTCTCATAAAACTTGAAAGCTACATCAGATGAACAACGGTTTTTAAGACAGAAATGTTATGCTATAGCCATGTTATAATGATGGGGAAGACTGCTGACACAAAGTTGCCCAACAAACATTCACTAACCCTCCAAAAAGGAAAGTGAGCCTGAAAGTGCCATTGTTTCTTCAAAGCTGACTTTTTATAGAGTGCCGTATGCAAGCATAATAATGGAAAGCTAAAGGGAAGGAAACATTGTGATAGAAAAAGATGCTCAAGCAACAGCGAGTTTGGGTGAGATTCACAAGCATGGATGGACTTGAGTCAGTGCCACCACATGCAGACATGTCCAGCTAAATACAGGCTTCAGTTATCGCATTTATTTTGTTTAGCCACTCTTGAAGCAGAGATAACATCCCAGTATTACCTGGACGAGGGAGAAAAAGAACCGGACAGTTGCTCAGTGGTCCAAATCTTCCTTTTAGGTCA
Source organism: Crenichthys baileyi (assembly GCA_036173005.1). Classification (NCBI taxonomy): domain Eukaryota; kingdom Metazoa; phylum Chordata; class Actinopteri; order Cyprinodontiformes; family Goodeidae; genus Crenichthys; species Crenichthys baileyi. The sequence goes on from JAHHUM010002334.1 coordinate 751,306, forward strand.
AAGAAAATGTTTCATTTCATCTGGAAATAGAGCCTGGAGGAAGTATTGAGAGACACAGAAATCAATTTGAATTGCTTTAGATTCAGTGGTATAGGTTTCTACAGTCGGTAATGGTTTTTGAAGCTGGTGTTGGTCCACTGTGTCTAATCAAGTCCAAAGTCAGCACAGTCATCTACCAAGAAATTATGGATCATTCTACCCTCTGCCTACAAGCTGTATGCTGATTTTATTTTCAAGCAGGATTTGGCTCCTGCCCACTCTACCAAAAGTATCAATACATGCTTTAATCACCATGATATTACTGTGTTCACATGGCCAGCTGACTGGCCTGACCTAAACCCCTTTGACAATCTATAGTATATGGTCAAGAGAAAGATAACAGAGCAAACCAGAGGCTTCCTTATCACCTCAGCAGAGTCAAAGCCTGATCTCTTCTATGTGATTTTTTCGTGAAATCTTCATTTGCTGAGATGCGTATGTACATCACAGTCTCCATTCAGGGATGTTATGACTGGGCAGATAACTCAGTTACATCTCTACCTTCTTGGAAGCTGGAGCATTTTTGTTGTTATGGAAAGGGCAAATGGAAATCTGAACGTCTGTTCTGCTGTTACTCTCAGCACAGCCCTCCTCTAAGGACCACAACAAACACACATAGGCCTACACAGAAACAGCAGCAAAGCTCACCCCCACGCCTCCACCAACACATAACCAACAGAGGATAGACATCTCATCACCACTGAGGTGGTAAATCGTCCTTCAGAAACCTTCCTCAAGGGAGTCAGCAGTTCAGTGTTTATTGAACCACTATCTGATTACTAAAAGGCTGTCCTTGGTTATAAATGAACCCACAACTTGTGTGTGGTATAGGTAACACCGAGGCCTTGGACGTATAAGCCGTTATACTCAGGTGTGAATCAGAGGAGTGGTCAGAGCGCAGCTGCCACTTGCCTATCGGTTCATTACTGCGGTTATTGTAGTTGCAGGATGTGATACTTGCTTGAAAAAGGATGGGAATGGATTGTGTAAACTAAAAGCTGTGGGCTGAAGTGGCCCTAAAGGACTACTACAAAAGAGCTGCTATTTACAGATTGAGCCTGAAAGAAAGGGGTTATATCAACTTATTTCATGTATACCTTCATCATAGCTTGAAGCTGTCATAATATTTAAGACTTTGGTCTTGTGTTTTCTGTTATTTTGAGATTTGCTCTCCGTATTGAGTTCATTCCTTGCTTTTAAGGTTTTTCATCATGTTATTATGCTCTTTAGTGTTTTATATGTGTGTTTCTTTTGTGCTCTGATTCCATGAATCTTAGCCCCTGTTTTATTGTGGAAATCTGTCTTTCCTTGAGGTCTGTGTTTGACCCAAACCAAATCTATTGGTTATTTTGAAAGGTTAGGAGCAGTTACCAGCAGACGACAGTTATCACTACGTTTTCACTCTGTTTAAATAGCTACTTGCCAGTCTTCCCTGAAGGCTACAGCTAATGGCTAGTCTGAGCTCCAGAATGTAAAGCCAAAGAAAATTAGGCCAAGAACAAAGCAGCCTGCTTCATACCTGTAAAATTAACCATTTCACACCCATGTACTCAACCATTAATCATCTTGGTAGTTAAGTATTTTTATAGTGTGTAGATAATTATGAATAAAGCCCAAATCAAATGTAAAATATGTGTACATCATTTTGTAAACATTTGGTGTTATACCCTATTTTTACGTGATTGTACATCTGATTATGAAATAAGAAAGATTATGATCTATCATCAAACCAAAATAACAGTGTCACCTCATGCTCTGAGTTATTATTTAGGGTTTCATAACCATTATATTAAAGAAAAAAACACAACCAAAGAAATTGTAATACTGCTAAAAGTTTTTCACTGTACTGTCAATAGAAAACCATGAATTTAGACCTCCCTGATATTTTTTATTCACGTTATTGGTCCACGCCACCTAAATCCAGCAGTAAATAGGTGAGAGGTAGAAGGTCTATCCAGGGGCCCTGGATAGGTCACCAGTCCATCCTAGGGCACCCCAGAGACACAGGACAAACAATCATGTCCTGGTTGTTTGCACTCACACATAAGGGCAATTTAGTGTCTGAACATGCATGTTTTTGGACTTTGGAAGAAAGCTGGAACTTGGAGAGAACTCATTCATGCATGGGAGTACATGCAAACATGCAGAAAGGCACCATATGCAGGAACACTGCTAAAAATTTCGCCACCATGCATGTCTAATTTGGAACTTATTTCCAAAGTAAAACATTGTTTAGGGCTCCTGACAAGCAGTTTCAGAATGAGTGCAAGGTCGACATGATAAAAAAAAAATCTGCTTACTCACACCACACCACATCGTTTCTGTGTTTTGGCAGAATATTTCCTGCATAGAGTCACATTACTTCTTACTACTTTTTATACCCTTTCTTTCACTATGACTGAATTTCAAGCCACAACACTTTTTAACTGAGCTGTCACTCGTAAATGTTGATGGATAAAAGGTAATTGTTAAGGCCGTCATGTTTTTTTGTAAGTTTTAATTTAGAGCTGTATAATGGAGCTCTGCAGTTACCTCACAGCAATAAAGTTCTGGGTTCAAAGTGTTTTTGTGTGTCTTTTCCATGTTGCAGGTAAAAAACTGACTGAAATACCCTGCAAAAAATGAATGCTTGTCACAAGCTTCAAACCTAAGGGGACATTTCAGCATTTTAAAAGGGAGACTATGTTAAAAAGTTATGAGCAGTTAATATTGTATCAGCTGTAGAATATGCTCTTGGTGGCTTCATTTAGTATAAATCCAGATTAGTTGGTCTAGAAGGCAGAAACTATTAGCGATTCCAAGGGGGTACCAAGACCAAAGTAGACTATTAAAACAAATCCAATCTCAAAAACATTTGGCTGGTTTATGAGAACACCACTGAAGATCTTCCTGAGTGATACACATACTGTCAAAATGAAATGTAAAGGGTTTCAGTTTGGAGTGACTTGTGTAAGAAGAAAAAAATATATAACCAGTTTAGGTGAAGTCTATCTTACAGGTATTTACGCTGCCTTCCTTATTCAATCAGACAGTAATTCTGGCCAAAAAAACCCTTTATGTTCTCAGTACATGTTTCACACAGGAAGATCCTTGGTAGCACATGACAATAATAATTGGCTTTGTGTAAATAACCACCTAATGTTAGCATAGCAATGGTTCAAAGAACTGTAAAATAGTCCCATAAACTGCTATGACATGGTTGAGATTATAGTTGTTTTAAGACTATAGAATTCCATTTTGGCAGGGGATCTGCTTGGACTTGTTTTTACCTTGTAGCCCCAGAACCAATTAATCTGGATTTATACTAAACAAAGATGCCAAGAGATGTATCTACTGCATGTAAGCTTTTAACAGAACCTTACTCCAAAATTCTGAACTATCCCTTTGGAATTCAATCCCTCTCTTGAGCATGCAAAATCAGTTTGTTTCTCATTAAATTGGTCACACAGAGACAATGCTGTTTTGTTTTAAATAGGAATAAGCTTGCTCAATTTGTTAAAGAATGCACACTTATAAGAACACTTCCATTTCGAATGAAACGTCATTCCCAGAGCATTGTTCCAACTTGTGCATCACATTAAATACAGCAAATGACTCATGAGCTACAATTGCTGCCATGCCAGGTGGCGCCAGCCCTATACAATGCAGCATCTTTGAAATTTGTTGCCAACTCATAATTTTAAACCATTTACACCAGTTTTATATCCCAGTGTTGCCAAGCTTTGAGATCTTCTCCATCTGCAATGGGTAACCCTCCCCCAGAGGATTGGTTTTTATTTTGCCTGATGCCACGTGCAGTGATATTTTGTTGATTAATTAAAGCCATCCTTGATTCATCAATGGAACACTGGGCTGTAATTGTTATTCTGTGGAGTGTTGGACACAAAATGCATGTTCAAATAATACATGCTGTTGAGAGAGGGAGAAATCAATACTTTCCTTTTCCATGTTGGGGTGGGGGGCCTCTAAACAAAGCCAGCATTTAGACAATACTGTGGAATGAGCCCTGACCGCACGCAGCAATAAAGTAGGACTGCTGAGCACAATTGTGGCAAAACAAAACTAATTACAGTGACGAGTGAGCCAGGCGCTAGATCTGTCAGAGGAAACAGAGGATGCCACATTTCCCAAAGGCATGCCCCTTCAGGGACAGCTGACGAATACTCTAATTTTTCCTCTACAAGAAGATCTCAGGAGGTGGCCGAAGGATGGAAAACGCCAGACAAATTGCCTCTGATGTCTTGATTGGACAAATTATGAACGTCGCGCAAGCTGGCAAAATTGGATTTAGTTGACTGATATAGTCACCTGCTCAGGAAGCACTCTAATGTCTGGCTATAGACTCATGTGTAATTAATGAACAGCTCTGCTAATTACTTTACAGCAGACACGGGGATAAAGAAAACAACTCAGGGGGTCAGCTGGTGTGATAACACTGATCCGGAAGATGAAAAGAAATGCACCGAGTCAGATCATCTGTGCTCCTTACAGAAATGCTTCACACACCCCCGTAATTAAGTATATGAATAACAGAAATATTAAATTATGTAAATAATTGAGTTTGGAACTCATTATGTATTCAGAACATGCAATAAAAAATCATGTTTTCTTCAGGAAAATATTGCCTTATCAGATTTATTAAAGAAACCTTTGTTTTGACAGAAGGTGTAATAATAACAATCAGGGTTACGAGACATTGTTTATGTTAAATTCCATAACCAAGTTTCCAGAGGTTTTGCTGTCAATATTCAACCTGCAATAATTGGATGGATGGATGGATGAATGGATAGATAGATGGATGATTCATGGATGGATGGATGGATGGATGGATAGATGGATGATTCATGGATGGATGGATGGATGGATGGATGGATAGATGGATGATTCATGGATGGATGGATGATGGATGGATGGATGGATGATTCATGGATGGATGGATGGATGGATAGATGGATGATTCATGGATGGATGGATGATGGATGGATGGATGGATGAATGAGAGATAGACAGATTAGTGGACAGAGAAAATGGACGAATGGATGGATAAATGATGTACACATGGACCGTTGGATACAACTTTGTGATGGTGTGAGGTTTTAGTACAGCTGCAGAGGCAAACATCTAGCAGTGGTCCAGGGAACACGAAGTGACAGCTGTGGGAACGTGACTAATAGGTTTCTTCCTTTTTATGTGTAATAGCAACATGGATCCAGAAGAATGACAATTTCTGGTGAGCTGGAGAGGTGTTCGATTCCAGCAGAGCAAGCCTGTTGTGTCTGTTTCTTGAAAAAGGAGACAATAATAATATTAAAATTCAGCTCTGGGTCTGCTGTATTTGATAGGATAAGCAATGAACAATGTAAATAAAATTGGATAAAAAAAGAAGTATAAAACGCTGCAATAAACGGCAAGTCTGCTTACAAATAGTTCTGTTTCTGGGGAAAGACTTTTCCTCTCTAGTGAAAAATTAATACATTTGAGGATGCAACATTTTTACTCAAGCAGATATATTGAAACCGTTTTTTATACAAGTGAAGTCTTTAATTATTGAGTCACCCAGTGGCAGAAACTTCAGTGTGAACTGATGAAAAACTAATATCTTTATCACATTCATCAAGTCTGGGAGGGAATTATTCAAGTTATTCGGAGGGAGAATTTGCTTCCTGGAGAAGAGCACACACTCACAGAAAACAGCAAAATTTAATTTAAAAATGGGCAGCTGGACTCTTCCTATTATCACTATCTTACACTTTAAATTCTAATAGTCAGATATAAATATGCAAGTTGCTGTATGTTGTGACTATGAATATATTATTTAGTATTTAATATTACTACTTTAATATTTTATCAAATAATATTTTGGTCTGTTAAGGGTTGTCCTGTGAATACCAGCCCAGTAAGGCGGTAAAATCGAAAAGGATGAGCCAAACTCTGACATTATTGAACAGCAAAACTCTGCACACACATGGAATGCATTCACACAATTTCTTAAAATACAAGAATTTATTAACAAAAATAAGTCAACTCAAAGTCAAACATATTTCAATCCACAAACTCTTCACCATGCTAAAACAATCCAACTAAACTACCAAGCAGAATTAAGGAATAGGGAAGACTAATGGGCTATGTACACTATAAACCAGTGGATTAAAGATGGTCAAACAACCTGAAATACCTATAACATCACACAAAAAAGAGAAAGACAAGAGAATTAGTTTCTTGCTCGCTGCGAGGAGAATGGACAGAGATGTGCTTCAGTTACAAATCTCCTACTGCTCTGAAACACATCTCGCCGAATCCTCTTTTCATTTAGGGTGGTCCCTAGTTACATGAACGTTGCTGCTTTAAAACAAACAGCAGCAACGTGACATAGGTCATGCACACCATTATCCTGTAGAAACACGATTGCATAGTCTCCATAATCTTAAGATATATGTGCGACCCTTGCTCAGCACGATCAGCTGTTATCCTTGTAATGAGTCCCAAACTGAGACTGCATCATCCCGATTTCACCTTTCCTCCTTGCCTGCAAAACAACTCATCACATGTTTGATTACACATACAACATGAAAGGTTATGAAGGTCAAATAGGGGTAAAGGTAAGAAAAAAGGAAACATAAGATAAATCTACTTACAATTTTTCCAACAGAAACCATGACCGAAAAAGTGATGCAACATTACCATACAATGTTTATGTTTGAGAACCAAGGATTATCTTGAAGAATTTGGAAATGAAGTTAAGTTAGTCCTAGAACCAACTTAGGCAATAATCAGCATACCTTTAGACAACCATTCACAATGCAAAATCAGATAAAATATTATTTTAATAAAATAATGTTTTAAAGAATGATCTGCTGAATAAAACCAACCTTCTGGATGACCAATTCTCAACGGTGTCTCATTAGCTGCCTTTATTTATCAAATAATATTTAAAGAAATATTATTAAGGAAATGGTAAAATATTTAAGGAAATATTTTGGAAAAGAGTCAAATCTTTCTGGAGAAATGGGGCTTAATGGTGTTTACTTAGTTATCAAGTTTAGTAAAATAATGTTTAGGTAAATATTATTTACTGGATTGAAAACTAACAACCTTTCTGGGTAAATATTCTTTAGCAGGCAAGCATGTGTTCTTAGCTGTTAGCAGTTAAAGCTAACAAAAAAAGCTTATAGCTAAGCACCAGAATCCAACACACACCTTTAAAAAAAACTTTAATAAAAGGGTTAAAATGCATAAGCGCGGACGGCGCGTTATGATCAATCTTCTGTGTTTAAAATCAGCCTTCAAGTAAAGTTTGTCTTAACTTTAAAAACACACCAAGACAGAACACAAAACTGAGCATGTGTGCTGCAGATAGCCTGCTAGCACTAAGATAGCAGAGTTTCCCAAACAAAACCAAACTTCATAAAATGAAAAATGTTTAGATAATTTCATCCTAAATTACTTCTCTCTCTGCCCAAACCCCTAACCTCGTATGTGAACCGTGATGAGGAGAAGTTGCCCGGAGCTGTGGCTGGGCAGCTCGTTCTGTCGGCTGGCCAACTGTACAAATGCTACAGTAACCACAGTGATGCGGTCCCTGTTGTCCTCCTTTCAGACCCGGAAACTGCTTCACTCGGCATCGTAGAGACAGCGTCTCTGCTGGGAACTCTCCGGAAACAGTTTGCTTTCTGTAGATCTCAGAGAGAAAGTCAAGCAACGCTTCTACCTTAATTACCCCGTTCATGAATGAATACCAGATACACAAACAGTAATTCATTCGTACATAACTTAGTGCATATGATCGGTGATCGTATGTGTTAGAGTTAGAAAGCTGATAAATACAGATCAGTGCAAAAGAAGACACAAATGAACCAAATAAGTTTGACTTGCAAGGATGAGACAGTCCTCTGCAGCACAATGACTTCCTTCTCACAAAGAGTAAGTCCTTGCACCAGCCTTTTATTTACAACTCGCATTCCAACAAGCAAAAAGCAGGAATCGGTTCAGCTAATTCTTACAGAGATTTCAACTTAGAAGAGTGATCATTCCCATATATGGTATAAGCATGTCATGTCCAGGGATTGAGCCACTCCAGACCACATTCCTTAACTTTCAACAAACCTTTTTCACACTAAAAAAGCAATCATAGAAATCATCTTTGCTATAGTAGAACTTCAAACATAAACATGGTTTAAACAAAACAATAATAACTTATTTAAATTGTTCCAACAATTCCCTCCTGTTTATTATTGATTAGTTTAATATCATATTCATGTATACACTTCCCAAAAACTTTATGCATACACCTCATTAAACATTAAACAATTCCGCCAACCATCCTTAATAACATTGCTCTGACACAGGGAATAACACACAGAGTAAAAAACAGAACAACAATAACACAGGGATGACAGGGGTTATGATTTTCAAAAGCAGTTGCCACCACGGTCCAGAAGTAAGCCACAAAAAAAAGCTTCCTCGGCTGGGATGGACATCCTGCTACATACCCCTTTTAATTTCATTTAATTGGCGTATAGCATCGCTCACTCTGTGTCCATCTTTGCTGTTGGTCTCATCAGGGATGTAGGTACAGCAGGTCTCGTTTAGGAGAGCGCAAACTCCCCCAAATGATGCCGTTAGCAGATCCAAAACCATCCTGTTCTGCAACACCATGGTTCGAAGAGCTGTGACTTCTGTGGATAGTCCTGTAAGAGCTTTTGTGGTTGCATTAACAAACAGTCCCAGTCGATAATCTATAGTTTCTAATCTAAGCATGTTCTTTCCTATTCCCAACCATGGGAATAAACTTAGCAAAATCTTATTTCCTGTTGATCTATGCTTAAATTCATCAGGAACATCTGATCCCCACACACCGTCATGTGGCTTCACACGGATCAGTTCCCTCTTACTCCTATTTAGGGAAGGTTGAACTGAAATGACATAAGTCTGATCAGTTACATATACAGGTGCACATACGCCACTCCAACTTGGAGGCAACTGCAAATGCATGGCAGTTCCACACATCCAGTGAAATCCATCTATTGCATAAGTGCCCTTTAGATCATGGATTTTTCCCCTTGGTCCAGCTTGGTGGGAAGGATAATAGTAAGTCGTGTTACACATACGCATTGGAATAGTCCCCACTGGGATGGAACCGGTGCCCACGACACAATGAGAAAAATAGGAACCTGCAAGAAGCTCCACATAATTGGACACAGGAGTTGTAACATTAAACTGTTTAAACTTTGTAAAATCACAGTTTTAAAATGTTGCATTACCCATTATCACGCAGAAACTGGTACTGGTACCAGAAACACTATTTCTGATAAAACACTCATCTCTTGGTGCTGGTACTGGTCCAGTTGTCAACCTGGGCTGGCTGGAAGAGATAGGAAGTTCAGTACATACATAACAACCAGAAATGTTTCTGGACTTGGTTACAAGTTTTGCATATTGGCACCAGCTGTTTGTCTCATACAAGCAATTCATATCTTGTATAAACATTCCATGAAAATCTTTATTTATCCACCTCTTTAATTTCTGGAAATTATGAGATTGTGGAAATTTCTAGCATATTATTAACACAATCAGGACACATGAAAAACAATACTAAATGTTTCAACATCTTTCCTTTAGATTTACCTATCAGTCTCTCTCTCACCCCTAAAGGCTAGGAAAGATCGTTGGTTTCTTCACTGACATTGAGACGAAGCCTCCTCTAGATGGTGACAACCCCTTTGTAGTCAGACTTTGCATCATTTCCAGCCTGAGTGGAAAGACTGAAAGGCTCACCTCTTTACAGTGTGTGTTTATAAGTAGCCTCCTCTTGGATTTTCACAGCTGTAGGAGTTGTCAATAACACTTGGAATGGACCCTCCCACTTTGGATCAGACCACACTTTCTTCTTAAAGGTCTTAATCAGCACTCAGTCACCTTCTTTCACGTCACCAGGAACCTGTAGGGCTTCAGAAACATCATTTGGCAGATTATTAGCATTTTGTATGTCTCTAAACTGTAAGGTCTTCATCATGTAATCTGCTAATTTTGCCTCTTGTTGTGGATCTTTTAGGTCTTTTTTGGAGATCAGTGATATAATAAGGTCTGCCATGTATTATTTCAAAAGGTGTTAATCCACCATGAGCTGATGGGGTTATTCTCATATTAAGTTTTACTATATCTAAATATTCAACCCAGTTTCTTTTTGTGTCTTCCATTGTCTTCCTAAGATGACTTTTAACTGTCCCATTTGTTCTTTCTACCAACCCTGCACTCTAGGGATGATAGCTATAATGTGCTTTCAGGTCAATCTTAAAACATTTACCAATTCTTATATGACTTTGTTAAAATATGTATATTCCATTTTCACTATAAATCCTTCTTGTAATTCCAAATGTACATAGCCCCTTTTTGCCACTGTTATAGCATCTGGCCCTATGCAAGGAAAGATTTCATTGGGGGTAATGTTTCAGACATATCGAACAAGATGCACAAAAAAAATGTCTTTTAGTAAATATTAATTATTAAATCCATATGTAGTAAACTACTACCCTCCTGTTGAGACATGGCTCTGCACATGGCTCACAATTCATTGAAACATTGATTTAAGTAATATAAGCTTTCCTTCAGGGCATCTAGTAATCCCTTCACATTTACACTCAACTAATTTAGCTGGTAACAGCACAGCATCTAATAATTTCAGTAATAACTCTGCATTTTTCCATTGTACTACCAATTATACCTTTATTTTTATTTCTTTCCATACATAATATGTGCTGTCCAAAATGTTAATAAAACCTGTATGGTGTCACGATAGACAAGGTTAAATAATATTTAATTTGATCTTTCCTGCAAATGTTTCTCTTTGGCCATGATATCGTTGCTCTCTTTTAATCATCTGGTTCCAATAACAAAATTTTTTATTCATCAGCAAGATTATAACAGATCTGAATAATCTATTCTAATTTAGCTTTATTTAGATGTATCTATTCTAATATATATGTTTTTTAAATGCAGTAAGTCGTCATTACATTAAAGAATGAGGCCACTATTTCTGTTAGTTGCTATTATTTTAATAATGCTTAGTTTACTTTGAGTTTCATTAGTTCTGAAAAAACTGACTCCTCATCAATTTAGAAGGCTTAATAAAATTGATGAACACAAAAATGAAGAGCATGTTATGTCTTACAACCTTAGTTTGTTTTACCCAATTTTATAAACACACCTGTACAGTTTCATTCATCTCTTCCCTTTTTAATTACACTCTGTATTTATTTCAAGTAACTAAAGTTTATTTTAATTAACTCAAGTTTTCTCAATTTCAGGAATAGTAATTCTGTCCAGTAATTCTGATAAGGAGCCTTTCATCTTGTATTAAATTTTAAATCTAATTTGATGAACCTGACTGGAAAAAGTCCAAACATTTGTTAAAATCCTTTTGTTTCACCATAAAGAATTGACCTAATATTATTATGGTATGTTGAGGATCAAACTTGCTCTTGTAATCTTTAATTATTATCATGCACATATACCCTAATTTTTACATAACATAAAACAAACATTTCACAAAGACAGACAGACAAAATGGACAAACATTGGTCACATAAAATTTAATTACTCTGTTTGTAAAATAATTTCGATAAATTGAAGACAGGTCTATAGCTTTCTTATGTTTATTAGTATTTCAATACAGGTAGAACCTTTTGCTATCTGTATATGATTTTGGAAAAATTCTGGAAACCTTACTGAGGTAAAGTTTTGCAATGATTATTAGAACATCAGACCTTTATTAGCACTTTTAAAAGTCCCTCAAATACGCTCTTTAATGAAATCAATCATTCCCATTCACACACATTCACACACTGACAACTTTTCCCTTATGGCTGTCATTATTATCCACTTGATGGTTTTTTAGGATTTTGTATTTTTATAATGTAAAGCACTTTACTTAGTTTCTTCTCTATCAGAGCAATTTCATTTACAAAGATTCCCATATAATTTTCTTTTTATATTTTTAAAATGCGCATTGTTTCCTCATAACCTCTTTTGTTTCCACTAGGTCTGTTTTGAATGCTTCAATTCTTTTTTATCCACCAAGAATCAAGAAGGTGGTGTTTGTGGGGTCCACCTTGAAGGTGTTGTCTTTTGGGTCCGTTTAGTCTGGAGAAGTGTCAGGTTATCATTGTCAGGTCAATGAGGTTCATAAGTCAGTCAGAACCTTGGTCATTTGGTTTGTGCACATAATGTCTCATGGATCCAACCAATGATTAGTCAACAAAACTTCCACACAGTGTGATGTTATTTTTCCAGCTTCCACCTGTAGAAGAAAAATGTATTGTTAATAAATTAACTGCATTTCCCAGGAACACTGCATTCCTCCTGGATGATCATCACCTGTTGAAAAACTTCATTATATTAGTCAATTGTTTCACATATTCAGTCAGATCATTAGTAGGTGACGTTATTAGTATATCATGTAGACTGACATATACTTTTGCACATGGAGAGGATCTCAGATTATCCATGTATGCTGCTGCAATATCTATCATCTCCTCTTTCTCATCAACTTCCCCTTTGCCTTCTTAACAACATTCTGTTCTCCCTTATCCAGCCATTGTTGACTGTGTCGTCCAGTTTGACAGTTTCTAGCCCAATGACCATGCTGTCCACAAACCCAGCATACATCATCTCTTCCATCATCTCTCCCTCTCATTTGCCTCCGTAAATTCCTCTAATTCTACTCCTCCCCCTACTTACTGGTCCTGCATAAAATATGTCATCTTCCGCATAGAAGGTATCAGTAAGGGGTTGATTTTTCTTTCCACTTTCGACCTTTTCAGCATGCATTGCCCAGTTCTGCCAAATGTTAACCGAGCAGGTGGGTAGATCAGTATTATGTTTTGTGACCCAATTACGAAACTCAGAATTCCAAATCCAAATCAGAATTCCCCATGACAACTCTCAGCCGTTAACAACTTTATGTTAGCACCAGCAAGGTTTCGGGTTGTCTCACTGAGTGAATCATGTGATTCTGCATTCATACACACACCCCTTGTTTATTATCAGGCCTCTTCAAAACGCCGAGCATACCGGCTCGCGTATTAATATAGCGCTAATGCCAAGCATACCGGCTTGCGTATTCCTTTTAATATACTTACTTGGTTTCGTCTTACCTGTGCGTTCGTTCACACTGTCTGTCGGAACACGTTGATCCACCTCCCCGGCGCCCCTCGGCCGATTCGGCGGTTACCAACACAGAATTCACTGTGCAGGATTTTTTTCCTCCAGATTTTTTGGAGGGTGCACAGACAGGAACCCCTCACGCACCGCTGGGCCCGGGGCGGCAGATTTCTAGTGCTCTGGCTCGAAGGACCAAAGAAATGTTAGAGTTAGAAAGCTGATAAATACAGATCAGTGCAAATGAAGACACAAATGAACCAAATAAGTTTGACTTGCAATTATGCGACAGTCCTCTGCAGCACAGTGACTTCCTTCTCACAAAGAGTAAGTCCTTGCACCAGCCTTTTATTTATAACGCACATTCCAACGAGCAAAAAGTGGGAATTGGTCCAGCCAATTCTTACGGAGATTTCAACTTAGAAGAGTGGCCATTCCCATATATGGTATAAGCATGTCATGTCCAGGGATTGATCCACTCCAGACCACATTCCCTAACTTTCCACAAACCTTTTTCACACTAAAAAAGCAATCATAGAAATCATCTTAGCTATAGTAGAACTTCAAACATAAACATGGTTTAAACAAAACAATGATAACTTATATACATTTTCCAACAGTATGACACTCTTGGATCCAGTTGAAGAGTTATGTCTGTTTGCCAGCAAAGAGACATCAGCCCGCTGTGTCTCTCTGTCCGGACCTCTTGGAGGAACCCACGTAGAAGAGATCGATTCATTGGAAAGGTGGGGGTTTTATACGGACAGTGGCATCACGGGAAGTCCGCTTGCCCTTTTCCCTGGCTGTGCCGGAAGTAGGTTAATGCAATTTATTTTGATAGTTCCAGAAAAGTTTGTACCGCATCTTGATGTTGTAATCCATGGCTGTGGGTCCCAACATGTAATTATGTATGTTGCAAGCACAAAAAAAAAATCCTTTTGTTTTCCATTTTTCCATTCTCTTGTTTTTCTTATGCTATGATCATACAGTATCATAACTATGCTTTGCTGGAACTTACAGATAAAATACTTTCCCTCAACTTGCAGGGTTCTTTTGGGGCCTTGGCTGTATAATGAGGTGACCTTCTGGAAGTTATAAGTTAGTATCCTGAACTTAGAGGTTATTTACTCAGAACCTACAGTTTACCTACCCAGGATTTGGCAAACTTACAAAGTACTTTTCTTTTCTACTTGGAGCAGAGGTAAGTAAAGGTACTAGTATGTTTCAGAAAGGTCATCCCTGTTCTGGAAAACTAACCTTTGCTTTCTGGGGGAGAAATTGTATTTTCTGGTCCCCTCATGATAT
>JAHHUM010002334.1:768304-771866 GCA_036173005.1 Crenichthys baileyi
TCACCTTAATTCCCGTTAATGAATGAATCTACCGGATACACAGACAGTATTTCATTCATACTTAACTTAACTTAGTGCATATGATCGATGATCGTGTGACACCCTTGGATCCAGTTTGAAGAGTTTATGTCTTTTTGCCAGCAAAGAGACATTAGCGTTCTTTGTCCCCCTCCTATCCCGATGATCACCGGCGTGGAAGAGATGGGACCATTGGAAAGGGGGTGCTTTTATACAGCCAGTGGCATCATGGGAAGTCCGCTGCTACCCCCCCCTTTTGTACCGGAGTTTTAATGTTGTTTCCATGGCTGTGGGTCCCAACACATAAAGATGCACAAAGAAGATGAATATAAAAGTTAAGTAAGAGTGAGTAAAAACAAAAATGTATGAAAAAAAAGATGTATGAAAACAAGCCATAACTAAGACAAATTAAATGACACAGATAATCAAAAATGAATAGGTAATATTTTAAAAGATCTTATTCTCTGAGAAAATTTGTTACAATGATTTAGATGAGAGAAAATGAAAGTATTGTAAAGCATTTCAGGTTCCTGTTTTGATGGCAACTTTATGAGTTTGGAAATATTTCCTCGATGATAAAAACTGTTGTGGATGAGTTGTTTTGCTTGACCTTCAAGAGACATTGACTGGTTGAAAACAGCAGCTAAATTCCTCAAATTTGGCCTGAAAGCAGAAAAACAAACTACTCTGGATGGTTTTAACGTGGCTTTCAGTAATGAGATAAAGAACCTTGGTGTCATCTTTGACGAGGCCATGTCAAACAGATTTTTAGGAGTTCATTATTTCACACCCAAAATATTGCCAAAATTAGAAATATCCCCACTTGGCTTAATAAACTGAAGTTGTATGGGTTTTTTTCAGCAGTGATTTTCGTATTGCCATTCTTCCTTGAATTCTACATTTGTTAGGGCACAACTAATGGTTGTCCTTTCAACAGATTCTGTTGTCTCCAAAGTTCTCATGGATCTCTTTGCTGCTTCACTAAATCTTGCCTGACCTGCCATTTTGGGTGGATGGCCATGTTTTGGTAGGGTTGAGATTCAAACCATGGGATGTCTTTTTATAAAATAACTCTGCTTTAGGAGTCTCCATACCTTTATCTGCTGTGGTTCTTGGTCTCCATGATGCTGTTTGTTCTCTAATGTTCCTTAACAGACCTCTGAGGTCTTCACAGAGTGGCTCTATTTATACTGGGAGTAAATTGATTGTATGAATGTTATTTAGGGGTATTGGAGTAAAGGGGCCTAAATATAAATGATTGGCTTATTTTTCAGTGTCTCATTTCAAAAACACCTTGCATACAGCATAGCCATTAATTATTACTTTGTAAACAGAAAGTCTTCAAAACAAGAAGTTTTGTCATTAAGTGGCAGGAACAAAAAGACATCTTTTCCTACTCTTTGTAGTGCATCTTTTTATCAGTCTTCAGAAAGCAATCTTGCCATATAGCCAACAGAATTTAGCCCTTATCATGCGGCCTTTCAAAACAGAAGCATCATCATACCTCCCCAGTGTGTGCTTTCAAACGCTATGCCGTCATTGGGAAATAAATGACAACAGCATCGGTGCCTCAAGTGTCTTGTTTTGCTGTTCCAGTCCCCCTCCCTCATACAAACACATCAATTTGGCTCAGTGACTGGCACTGCTGGCGGCTCAGGGGAACATCAACTTTGACCCACAACATGCATTAAATGAGCAACGGTCCCGCCTTCAACGAGCTCAGGAAAAAACGATTTCCCTCTTTGGGTCTTGTCAGAATCCAGACATTTGGTTTAAAGAACCTACATTGGGTCTATTATAGGTCTATTATATCATGGGAAAATAGTCTCTGCATGCATTCAGGGTTACAACATGGGCAAGCCTCAGCTGCCCAGCTGTACCGAAGGCAGGGAACCTTTCCTAAGCCAGTGCACCATCCGTTTGATCCATGGCTCTGTGAGTCATAGGCTAAGCACTAACCTTTCACAATAACAGCACCGCAGGGAGAATTGTGACACAAACAGAAGGTCATCATTTACAGCAGCTCCTGGTTAAAGACACTAATCAGTGACACCAACACCCTCAGTTCTTCCCCAGCCCTGACCAAACTCTCAGGTTAATTTCCATTTTAAAAGACAGGAGACACTGATGCAACTAGCATTTTCTTTACAAGGAGTTGATCTCATTCAGCAGTGCTCATTGAGAAAAGTTAAAGAATTGTTTTTGGGTTGTTTTGGTTCCTATAAGTCTGAGGTCATGATTCTCAACTCGGCTGCACCCTCCAGGGGCCTTAACCAGAGATGTTTAGGTGTTTTGTTGTTTTATTTAACATAAAACTTACATTAGTGTCATCTTCAGTTTTTCTAAAACCTGCCACTGTTCATTTGACTTCTGCCATTGTTCTTGTTTGTGGTAGAACCAAGTCTGTTCCAAATGTTTAATCAATGAATCCACACTAATGTTTGCCTAGAATGATATCAAATAAACTTTGTGTGACATAAAATTGCATGATAGAAATACAAATAAGAAAAAGAAAAATCCAGACATACAATGCTGTGAAAAAAAATTATTCCTTTACAGCTTTTGTTTCCTTTAGCTTCTGTTATCTCAACAGTGGAGAATAATTTTTCTGTAAATTATTAACACTGATCTTAACTGAGCTGAATTAGGCCTGCGGTGCTTTAGATGCTGTTCTTTTATGATAGCCTGGATCAATCCTTTATGCACTCTTGAAGTTATTTTAGTAGGCCTGCCACTCCTGATAAAGTTGTACTCCTTAAGGCTTCAAGAGGATCCTGATAACACTTGTATATGTTGTCTCCATTTGTGAACAAAGATTCTCTCTGTGGTTCACTAGAGTCCTAAAGCCTCAGCATTATGCTGCCATCACCATTTTCCGTTGTGACTATGGTGTGTTCAGGGTGATATGTAAAGGTAGCTTTCTGCCACAAATGGTGTTTTGCATACAGGCCAATGTTGATTTAGTAACTAAGGGAGCTTTAAAATTCCTGACGTTTCCCCTGACCTGTCTGCAGTGTTTCTTTGTCTTCATGACAGTTTGTTCATTAATGTTCTCTAAGAAACCTCTGCGGCCATAACAGCAGTATTTAGACTGTATTTGGATTTATTTTGAAGGTAGTTTGTTGCACTATGTTTTATTTAGTAGTATCAGAGAACTAGCAGACTTAATGTAAATGTTTGTTACAGTTCTCAGATTGTAAGTCAGCAGAAAACTGGAAAACCATGCAGCCGCTTCACATATTATGTACCGCTTTGTGTTGGGCAAAAAAGCCCAATATTCTCTGATTGGTCAGCTTCTGTTGCCTAATCTGACAGCCCCCAATAAAGATATATATAATTTAATTTCATATGCACTTTAATTAAAGCACTGCCTCAGAAAAATGTTTGCATTTTAAAACTCAACAAGCCAACAACAAGCAGAAGGATTAATTAAGCTGCGCTCAATAAGCCATGGGGATAATTCCCATGAACCGCTTTGCTGGTCTCCACATGAACTCTGCCAAGCAGGATGTATTGGAGAGGAGTTAGTCAACTTTTAAGCTTA
>JAHHUM010002335.1:600000-760885 GCA_036173005.1 Crenichthys baileyi
TGCATGGTAGCGCGGTTGGTAGCACTGTTGCCTTGCAGCAAGAAGGTCCTGGGTTCGACTCTGCCCGGTCTTACTGCATGGAGTTTGCATGGGTTTGTATCTCTCCAGGTACTCTGGCTTCCTCCCACATTACAAAGACATGCCTGTTAGTCTCTCTAAATTGCCGTTAGGTGTATGAATGAGTGTGTGCATGGTTGTTTGTGTGTTGCCCTGTGATGGACTGGCGACCTGTCCATCTTACCCCACCTCCCACCCATAGACTGGTTAATCTCCACTAATGGCTGACTGAACATCTGCACACACGCGCAAAGTCTCTCTGGAACAGTCTTCCAGACTACAAATCGGGAGCTCTTCACGTCTCAGAACCCAGTATGTTTTTGCCTACTGGTGATGCCCGATGTGAGAGCGGTGTGCTTTAAAGGTGCAACTTGAGGCGGATGCCCGGATCCTGCAGCAGGACCCTCTTATTGCTGCAGGATCGTCGCAGACGCATGAAGGATGGCTGAGGAGAATAATCTGGGCACGAGCGTACAGACGCACGCGCGCTGTCATTGCTCATACACACATACACGTGCCTGATCGGACCCAGATGTGTGAGAGGATCAATGTGCCCACACGCAGAGGCAATTATCACTGTCACCATTTCACGTTATAAAACTGCATTAAAGTTGAAAATTGACTTACCAGCTTTGCACGGGTCTTTGTAGTCAATGCTCTCCACTTTCTCCTCTTCATAATAATCAAATTCGGGATCCTCGTAGTCGAAACTGTTAGAAATAGTAAGTTTTCCCCAGAAAGTCAAGCCCGCAAGCACCAGCGTAATCCAGCGCATTTTAGCGGCCAGTGCCAAGGGCACTCGGTCCATCTGCGGACTGAAATTTACAAATAAAGGCCTCTTTACTCTTCTCCTTTGCTGTTCGGAGATGGTCAGTGGGGTTTTATAGGGTCATGGTGTTGATCGCGATCCTCTCTTGCAGCTTGGTTGTGGTTAGCAGGGAGTTACTGCGCCCGGTGCTACTTCATGGTTAACTGAAGCATCTGTGAGTCACTCAGCGCTGAGAAGCTAAGCTGTCCTCCGCCGTGGCTTTGCAGGTGAGACTGGAGAGGGAGAAACGAGAGAGAGAGAGAGAGATAAAAGGGCTTGGTGGCTTCTGAGCGTAAAGACGCACGGCGGAGTCTCTGCTGTGCGCATACAAGAAATATCCGCGTCGCATATTTCCCGCCTGCCTGCACTGATGTCGCTCCCTCTCGGGGTTACAGCCTCTACTGTCTCTCTCAGCCTGTGTCAGCGCACTGTCCACACACGCACACACACACACACACACACACACACACACACACACACACACACACACACCACCACCGCCGCCGCCTCCGCATACCTGCACGTTTTCAAAACTTTCTATTAACTTCTTTTATTCTCATTCAGTTTCTCCAGCTGTTTTTCACCTAACAAAAAAAAAAAAAAAACAGAGCCTTTTCCTCTCTGATCTCAACGCATCAATGGTCATTACAGGGTACTGGACCTAGATGCGTACAATAAAGACTGTTTGCCTGAATAAAACCGGTAGCGCTAAAAGTAACAGGGCCTCAGCAAGTTTGCCTGTGGGTATTCTGGTTATTTAGAGAAAACTGCCAAGTAGGTGATAGCAAAACCATAAATGCTCGGAGAGATGCATATAGGAAACCTTTAGGATGTAGCCATGGCGTGAGAAGTTAGTCTTTTATTCTCTGCTTTTCACCTCATTGTCATGAAAGAAGCAGAAGAAACAACAATTCCATGCATTAAAACGGGAACAAACAGCATGATCAAATCCGCAGCATGTAAAGTGGCAGGAAAACAATAAAAAATCATAATTAAAAAGTTAAATGGCAAGAATAAAAAAAAAGCTTTTCCCCTGTTGTTAAATTCTTTAAAAAAACAAACAAAAATGTACTTTGATGCAAATATCTGGAACTTAATACAAATCGATAATAATAACGGTTAGGGACATACATTTTTGATGCATGAATGTTTTGATCTTGTCTGAATATTTGTTTCTCTTTCATGTGTTATACTCCTTGGAAATAAAAGAAATCGTAATTTGTCAAAATCATAATCGACATGGAAAATGGAAATCAGTATTGTCCAGAAAAAATAAAAGGCAGAAAGACAGATCTGTCACATTTAAAATCAACGTAAGTGAAGAATTTTTGTCATTTATACTCTATTTATACTTAATTTTTTATCCTTTCGGGGCTTTCTGTGTCGCTGGAGGATAAATATGACATTACTCAGAGAACTCACTTCCCTTAGCCACTCTATGCCTGAAGTGTTAATAAGTCAGGAAATGGCTACCAGAAACTAGACACTCACCAAAACTGGCCCTTATCCACAGTCAGTGTAATGCCATGGCTGCACAATGAAACAAGTATATTATGGATCCACTTGAGCCAGTGAGAAGGATGGTAAAGAAGGTTAAGAAAATCCCCAAAGTTCACAGCTAGAGAATGCAGCAGTGACATCTTAGAGTCACCAAGTCTCCAACACAACCATTAGACTGTATCTACAAGCAACCTATTAAGTGATATCAGAGAAAAGTATTTTCTTTTCTACCATCACCAACATAATCATGTTGAGTTTGCAAAAAGCTACTGGAACTTTAATCACAACTATGCGCTTAGATCAGATGAGACTGAAATTAAATTCCAGAAAGTCCAGAAAGAAAGGATGAATATTTAGATAACTTCTGATGCCGACTGTCAAGCACGATAGAGGATCTGTGGTGCCATGGACCTGTTTATTTTCAAAAGGCCCCCAGACCTTGTTAGAGTATATTTCATCATGGAATCTCTGAAATATTTTATTATATTTATTTATTTATTTATATAGCGCCAAATGTTAATGGATGTAGCTCCTTTAGTCGTTTCAACTAGAAAGAAAGAACAGATAAACTCTGAGCCAGTTTTCATGGTTAGAGTCTGAAAGAGAGCACATATAATTAGTTACAGTAAAAGCTCAGTCAATCGCCATGTCTAGGAGAGAAAGGGTTAAACACTAAAAGACAGGGCCAAGTGGATAATCTGTAGAGGGTGAGCATTAAGTTGTTGCCAGCAGAAGCTCGGACGATGCCCCTCTCCAGAAAGGTGTCACAGGTAGACACAGAGTCAGGCCAGGTGTAGCTTCTAGGAAGAGAAAAGAGAGAGAACAAAGTTAAAAGCTGAAATAACAGCAAATAATGCAAAATTGGAGAGTATTGTGAGAATGTAGCGAAGACGGTGAAAGTGGTCATTATGTCATCCAGCAGCCTAAGCCTATAGCAGCATAACTACACAGAAAGTTTCAGTTCAGATTATTTAGTTAAACGGCGCTTATTTTCAACAATTTCGTCTCAAGGCACCCCACAAAGGGTCCCATTGACGGTCATTGTTATATTAAAAACCACAAGGATTGGGATACATCTCTGTCAGACTGATTATAACCATAGGAAAAGAGAAGGGGTCATACAGGTAGCAGAAATGGAGGGTGTGTTTGCACGTCAATCATAACTGAGCCGGTTTAGGCTAAACCTGACTCCCCCTTACTCCATCCAACAGGGAGGATGGAGTAAGGGGGATAAACTAAGCCACTCTAACTATAAGCTTTATCAAAACGGAAAGTTTTAAGCCTAGCCTTAAAAGTAGACAGGGTGTCCGCCTCACGGACCAAAACGGGGAGCTGGTTCCACAGGAGAGGAGCCTGATAACTAAAGGATCTGCCTCCCGTTCTACTTCTAGAGACTCTAGGAACCACCAGTAAACCTGCAGTCTGAGAACGAAGTGCTCTGTTAGGAACGTATGGAACAATCAGATATCTGATATATGATGGAGTTAAATCATTAAGGGCTTTATATGTGAGGAAAATTTTAAATTCTATTCTGGATTTAACAGGGAGCCAATGAAGGGAAGCTAAAATAGGAGAAATATGATCTCTCGTTTTAATTTTCATCAGAACTCTTGTTGTAGCATTTTGAATCAGCTGAAGGCTTTTAACTGCATTTTGTGGACATCCTGATAGTAAAGAATAACAATAGTCCAGCCTTGAAGTAACAAATGCACGGACTAGTTTTTCAGCGTCATTCCTGGATAGTATATTTCTAATTTTGGCAATGTTCCGGAGGTGAAAGAAGGAAATCCTAGAAACCTGTTTAATATGGGATTTAAATGACATGTCCTGGTCAAAAAACACCAAGGTTTGTTACTTTATTACTGGAGGTCAATTTAATGCCATCCAGGTTAAGTGATTGACTAAGCAGTTTCTTTTTTAAAGACTCCGCTCCAAAGACGACAACTTCTGTGTTGTCTGAATTTAGAAGCAGAAAAGTTAAAGTCATCCAAGTTTTTATATCTTCAAGACATCCTTGTAGTCTATCTAACTGGTTGGGCTCATCAGGATTTATGGATAGGTAAAGCTGAGTATCATCAGCGTAACAGTGAAGATTTATCCTATGCTGCCTGATAATTTGACCTATTGGAAGCATATATATAGTAAAGAGAATTGGCCCAAGTACTGAACCCTGTGGTACTCCACAATTAACCCTGGAGTTTAAAGATGATTTATCATTGACATGAACAAGCTGGAATCTGTCAGACAAATAAGATTTAAACCAGCCTAGTGCTGTTCCCCTGATCCCTACAGCATATTCCAGCCTTTCTAAGAGAATATTGTGGTCGACTGTATCAAATGCAGCACTGAGATCTAACAGGACAAGTACAGACACAAGTCCATTATCTGAGGCTAGAAGAATATCATTAGTGACTTTCAGCAGAGCTGTTTCAGTGCTATGATGAGCTCTGAAGCCTGACTGAAACTCTTCAAACAGGTCATTGCTGTGTAAATGCTCACACATTTGATTAGCAACTATTTTCTCAAGAATTTTAGATAAGAATGGAAGATTGGATATCGGTCTGTAAATTTTCAAGACATCTCGATCAAGCGAAGGTTTCTTAAGTAAAGGTTTAATTACAGCTACCTTAAAAGCCTGTGGTTCTGATCCATTTACTAAGGATAGATTAATCATATCTAAAAAGGGGCTGGTACTCAGAGGGAACACTTCCTTAAATAATTTGGTTGGGATTGGGTCTAACATACAAGTTGAAGGTTTAGATGAAGCTAATATTTCTGATAACTCAGGAAGCTCCACAGGATCAAAACAGTCCAAACACAGATCAGGTTCTACAGTTATTTCCAATGTTGTTTCACTTGCTGAGGATGAAGTAATCATCTTCGGGAGTATGTCAAAGATTTTATTTTTAATAGAATCAATTTTATTTAAGAAGAATCCCATAAAGTCATGACTGCTAAGAGCTAAGGGAATGGATGGCTCAACAGAGCTATGATTCTGTATAAGTTTAGCAACTGTACTAAAGAGAAACCTAGGATTATTCTTGTTCTCTTCTAGTAATGATGAGGAATAAGCTGTTCTGGCTTGGCGAAGTGTCTTTTTATACAACAGTAGGCTATTTTTCCAGATTAAGTAAGAATGCTCTAAGTGTGTAGAGCGCCATTTTCTCTCCAATTTTCTAACATTGTGCTTTAAAGTACGCAGCTCTGAATTAAACCAGGGAGTCAGCCTCCTATGAATAATTACCTTCTTTTTCAAGGGGGCTGCATTGTCTAATGCACCACGCAATGATGAAGAAACACTATGAACAAGAGAATCAATTTGTGAAGGGGCAGAAACTGAATTATTGCCCTCCACTGTGCTTTTCAGTGATAATGAGGAGATTAAAAGTGGAACAGATTCTTTAAAGGTTGTTACAGCATCGTCTGATAATGATCTACTATAATGAAATTTTCTTTCAGGTGTGGAGTACTCGGTTAAATTAAACTCAAAGGTTATTAGGAAATAGTCAGACAGGACAGGGTTATGAGAAAATATTGTTCTGTCTTTACACTCAATGCCATATGTCAACACAAGGTCCAGAGAATGAAGACAAAGGTGGGTAGGTTTGTTAATGTTTTGAGCAAAGCCAATTTAGTCTAAGATAGCATTAAAGGCTATATTTAGGTTATCACTTTCAGTGTCAACATGAATGTTAAAATCCCCCACTATAATAACCTTATCTGTATTTAACACTAAATCAGATAAAAGGTCTGAAAACTGATCTAAAAATTGAGAGTAAGGGCCTGGTGGACGGTACAAAACAACAAACAGAAGTGGTTTTAGTGCTCTGCAATTTGGATGAGGAAAACTAAGGATTAAATATTCAAAAGAGTTGTAGCTATTGATTGGTCTGGTACTAATCAATAAATCGGACTGAAAGATGGTTGCTACTCCTCCTCCTCGCCCAGTAATTCGAGGAATGTGAAAATTTAAATAATTAGTAGGAGTTGACTCATTTATAGTAACATAATCCTCTTGCTGCAGCCAGGTTTCTGTGAGGCAAAATAAATCAATCTGATTGTCACAAATCAGGTCACTAACTAGCAAAGTCTTTGAAGAGAGAGATCTTATGTTCAGTAGGCCACATTTAATTGTTTTATTTTTCTTTTTAGTCTGAGTTGTGTTTATTTTTATTAGATTTTCCCGATTTCCTCCTTTTAGATTATTTTTAATCTATTCAATTTTGGCCGTGGGCGAGACACTGTCTTAATATGGTAATGGGTGGGTAGCAGTACAGAAGCTGCAGAAAGGAGTGTTAAACTACGACCCTGCTTCCTGGTCTGAACCCTGGGTTGTCAGAGTTTTGGAGAACTAATAAATTCGGCCAGATTCCTAGAAAGAAGAGCTGCTCCATCCAAAGTGGGATGGATCACTTTGGATCACACCAGGTTTTCCCCAAAATGTTCGCCAGTTATCAATGTAGCCCACATCGTTTAACCAGGAGATTTTGAATAAAAATTTCTCATGGAAAACTGAAAATAATTTGTTACTGGGTCTTTCAAGATGATTGTAATCCAAAACATAAGGCCACAGGGGAACAGAAATGGCTCATTGAAAACAAAATAAACCTTTCTTCATGGGCATCCGAGTCCCCGGACCTAAATCCTACAGAAAACATGTAGGCTGAGCTAAAGAGATGAGAGTATAAGAAAGAACCTTGCTAAGTTTAACAGAGAAGTTAGAGCTATTTTATTCCTAAAAGGTGGATTTATAATGTAATATGAGGTACCAAATATTATGCCACATGTGATTTTATTAAAAATAACTTTTTAAAATTGGAGAATGTGCTACTAAATCACAAGATGAATTTATTTAAAGACTTTTTACACATTTTATCTAGGGGTTCCAATAAACATGTTATCTTGATGTCTCTACTCTGTTTGCATGAATGCATGAAGTAACATGGATCTCTAAAACTGGGGAAAACGCTCACTTGAATAGGCTCATTTCTAACTTTGCACCCAAAAGGTCCTAGTCTATCATCTGCAGCTTGACCACAGACACAGGAGCAGTGTAAGAAGCAGTTGTTGACAGAAAAACGCTACAGCCTGTGAACACCTTGCAAAGGTAAATCCTCCGCAAATGAGCTCACCCTGTGCGTCTCTGCAGTTTACCTGCTGCCTTTACCTGTCCGGGGGCGCGTCGGCTTCCCGCGGAGTTTGTAAGGGACCCATCATGCTGTAAATTTGGGGCTGCTTTATTCTCCCTCAGGAGGTGTCACTCGGTACCGGCGGTTCTGAACGTGTGCGCTAGCCCCATGAATCACCGGGGAGATTACAGGAGCGCTGTCTCTGTCCCTCCTGACTTAATCCTGCCCTCGGGAAGAGGTGACGTGACGCTATCAATCCATCCGCAAGCTGTCCACGTCCCCGGGAGCATGGACGCAAATCCCCTGGAGGCAGCACAGAGAGCGAGAGAGAGAGAGAGAGACACACATGTGGACTTAATTTAATGCAGGTCAACACACTTTTGATCTTTGTCCTCCAAATAGACCTCAGTGATTTTTTTTAACGCCAGAAACAAAGTTAAATGAGCAGAAACAGCCAGCAGGATGGAGCAGCTTTCTGAAACTAACTTGGATGTAATGGTTTAGGAGGGTTTACATTTATTTAAGTAGTTAAAAACTTATCGGATGTGGCGCATTTGTAGTTGTTCAGAAATGCGAACGTAAAATCTCCAGCAGGTGGCGCTAAATTACCAGTGCTTAGATCAGCAAAAGGTGGCATCTACACTGACAATGCCTTGCAAAACATTTTATTTGTTTACATTTTGCCACGTCACAACCTTTAAACTTTCAAACTTCTAAAATTTCTATTTTATTGGCATTCTATGTCATTCACAAACACAAAATAGTGCTTAGTTGTGACGCGGAAGAAATATGGTGCATGATTTTCTAAACTTTTGATTGTCCTATTTGCAGATTCTCCCAGCTTAGTTGTGGATAGCCACAGTGGTCTCTTCTGAGGCCTTCACAGAACATCATTTCTGCTTATCAGTGAAACCCAAGTGCAGAAGGAAACTGTTTTACAATCCAGAACTCTCTGCAGAATGCTATAAGTCTCCGTTGACCTGTGGACACCTTTAGATCCGTCAGGAACAAGCTGCAGAGTGTCACTATGTCTGGGATTCCCTCCTGAACATGTAATCTCCAAAGCAAGACCATGGATTGAGTACATACAACAAACTACACCAACAATGCACTTAACAAAGGCTGTAATAATGAAAATGAAATTATATATTTAAGGTCTGCAGAAAAAAACTTCTGGTCATGCAAAAGCCTTCAAGGGGGACTGTATGTGTTTTTAGGTGTGCATTTATAGTAACATTTTGTGTCCTATGTAATTACACAGGACACAATATGCTAATTAAGTCTGTGGAAGGCATTGAGTGGAATTCTTCAACCTCTTACAGTAGTTCTGTGTGAGCAACATCTAGCCAATCTATTCAAGAAAATGCTTCCTTTCTAAAGAATCCAGCAATTGGAGTTAAGTGCTGTGCGCAGGTATTTGTGTCCCTATTTAAAGCATCTATTGATTGGTGAGTCCTACGTGAAAGTACCTCGCCAGCATTTTGACCCTCCCTGCATTGACTTCCAAACAGACACACAAAGGTAAAGAAAAACACTTAAACTGAACAAACAGCCCCTTGAGGCTCCGGCAAGTGCTGTGCTCTGCAGCTATTGTTATTATTATTAGCCTTGCTTTCCCTGAAAACACAGGTCCCCGAGAAATCTATAGGCAGCTGCCTTCAGTTCCACGATGGTTGCACTGGACCTCCATTTAAGAAGAATGACTTATACAAAAAAAAAGCATTTAAGTAATGAAAACTGGGAATTTAAAGTTTTTTTATATTACATCTTACTGCTGCCGTAACCTGCAGCTAAAGCTGAGTTTTTTCAGCTGCAATAAAGGTTTGAAATGTAGTACAGGACAGTACAATATTTTAGTTAAATTAGGGTTATTTTTTCCTCTGCTTTTGGTTAGGTTTGCTCCAATTAAATTGCTTTTGTGGTTGTTTTAAAATGAAAATATTTATTTTATTATACAGTTGAAACAAGATGTTTACAGGCAAGGTATAAAAAGAAACAAGCCTATTTTTCTCAGAGTCCAACATCATAAACTGCGAAAACATTTCCTGATTTAGGATAACTAAACCGATGTATATATCCTAAAGGCCTGAATGAAAGAGAACTTGTTCAAATTCTTACGTCAAGATTATCTATTAAACTGTATGACTGTGGTTAAACATTTAGCTATGCTTTCACAAGCGTCTCACAATATTTTGCAGGTATTTTGGTCCCTTCCACCTGACAGAACTGGTGTAACTGGGTCAGGTTTGTAGGCCTCCTTGCTCCTACAACCTTTTCAGCTTATCTCACACATTTTCTATTGGACTTTTTTTGTCCTTTAGTGCATTTGTGAACTGTAATTTGGCTTTTTATGTAATTTTATGTAGTAATTGCTCCTTCCTCTCTGAGTAGTTTCAGCCCATGTCAGTACAGGACTTGTTTTACTGTGGATGATGAAACTCTCTTACCAAATTCAACCAGCATCTTCACAAGGCCTTTGTAGTTGTTACAAGGCTGATGCATCTGCTGAAAACACATTAAACTATCCTTCATTAATAGCATGGACATTCCCATGGTGTTTATATTTGGATATAATTGTTCAAATAGGTGAACATTGTCGCTTCAGGCATCTGGAAATTGTAGTGGGATGAAATAGACGTGTGAATTATTTTCCTGACATTTTCCCGATTTCCTAAGATTTTCCCATGCTTTCACACAAGGGTATAGTGTTTGAGGTCTGAAAAGATATCCATCTGTGCCTCCATTTAAATGTTGTGAGAACCTTACAAAGCTATGGCATTATCATGTGGCCTGTCCTAAACTGTTTAGTCATAATCTTAGTTTATGCCAATGTATTCATTTGAACTGAATTAAAAAAAGGTTTTTTCTCCCCAGGAGCCAATTAAGTGCAGACAGGATAGTTGTACATGGAGTGCACCAGAACAAAAAAGATAAAAACTATAAAAGGTATGTACAGTATTATAAAAGTATTTGTGCAAATTGCAGTCACTCAAGGACAGGTATGAAATTGTTCCAAGCAGACTGTGACATTTGTCATTGAAGGGATTTTTTTTATTTCTAAAAGAATCTCTTATTTTTCTGACATTTATCAAATAAACATATATGTGGTAATCATAACTGAAACCAGAAAAGTTTAGTCTGAGTTAATGTCGGGCAGTGAGAATAAAAAGGTGTTATGTGTCTTTTTATACAGCGTATGTAAACATCTGGACTCTCACTCTGTTTGATACAACTCTTTGCCAAACGTCTGATTTTAAAGCTAAATGCTAATTATATGTTTCTTTTGTAGAGGTGTGCATACATACACATAGTTGTTCAAATGCATTTAGAATATAAAATAATCTCTGAATTTCATATTTTGCTTCTAAGCAGCCATACTTTCTTATAATCTCTAATCAATACTTCTCCAGGCTTTCTGAATAACTTTCTTTTGGCTTTTGCTGCATGGTGACACATTTGTTATTGTGCCTTGCAGTGAGAAGCCAGTGGGTTTGAATCATGGCCAAGGACCTTCTGCTACTTTACCTGTTGTCCTTGTGCATGGGCAGCACTTTTTATTGACATCTCATTATGATAAGGCACTTAACAGAAATGTGTATATATTTTGGTTGAATGGACATCTAAAATCTAAAACCTCAAGTAAGTGGATATTTGGTTTCTTTATGACCTTTATTGAGGCTTAAGTATAAGGTAAAGCCCAAAACAGTGACAATAAGGCAGTTGTTTTGCTGAGTTTACTACAGAACAATAAAACAAATCCGTTAATCGCTTTTCAGTTGATATACGGCAGCACAAGAAGATTCAGAGCAGGCAAAGGAAAGAGAAGACAGCTGAAATGACAAATGCACCAAAGGTAAGACAAAACATGTTTTTTCTCACGTCTGCTGACTGTGATAGTGTCTTAAGTGTTTCATGAACTTCCCCTAGAGGGAGCAAATATTTGGCCTGAGACATTCATCACCTTTCTGTTGAAATGCCGCAGGAAGACAGTCTGCTGACTCAACAACATTGCAAAACGGTGAATAATAATACTTGGA
Source organism: Crenichthys baileyi (assembly GCA_036173005.1). NCBI lineage: Eukaryota > Metazoa > Chordata > Actinopteri > Cyprinodontiformes > Goodeidae > Crenichthys > Crenichthys baileyi. The sequence continues at coordinate 611,532 of JAHHUM010002335.1, forward strand.
TATTGTTCAGTAGGTCCAAAAATGTCTTTGAAGTTTAATATCCCCATCTGCTGCTAAAATGTAGTTTTGCCTTTAATGGCGTCTTGGAAGTTTTTCAGCATTGAAAACTGACTTCCACAGGAGGATGTAGTGGGAAACTTTAGATTCAAAGTTTGAGGTTTAGACTTTGATGGGATGGTCGTTAACCCACTCAGATACAAGAACCACATTTGAGCCATGGGTAAACAGAAAGAGCGGAGGGAAGACAAGGAACAGAGAGGAAATCCTCTGTTTGAATACCAAGCTGTGAGTGCCATTCTTTCCCATCTGTTCTTTTTACCTCTTTTGTGCAACACTCACAGCTCCGACTCTGCACTTTCATCTCGCTACCTCTGATTTTAGTGTGTTTCGTGCATAACTGACTGGCTCAGCATGTGCCAGCTTAGTGGCCCGAATTAAATGACTTTTGTTTCTCCTTTCAAAAGATGACAGAATGGTTCTGTTATTGAGGCAGTACAATTTTAGTGAAAAAGAACAAGAGCATTTTTGTTAAAAAATTAAAATGACAAAAAGTGAAACACTTTCAAGAAAGGTTAAACTGCATGCACTAATGCAGGCAATAAGTAAATATTAAGTACATTCTCTTTAAATCCAGGCATTGTGTAATTTAAATGTAAATGAAATTGTTGTGGTTTGTGGGTATACTTAGCTTTTCACAAACTTTTCTATTTTCTGATGCTGGAATCTGTGCAATGAACCAGCAATGAACAATGACAACAGTGAGCTTAAATACTGAGGTAAGAGTGGAGATAAACAGTTAATGCAGGTGGGTTAATCAGGGGAATGTGGAACAGCTGGGAGAGGAGAGTGTTAAGGGAAGAAGACTAATTAACACAGAGGTAACTAAACAAGACATAAAGGAAACTACAAACCAAGGAGAAAAAGACTAGTAATGACCTAAGATAATAAACTAAAATACACAGACCACATGAATAAGTAAAAAATGTAACCTAAAGAAATGAATTTATATGGAAACACCTTTGTAACAATAATTACACAACAAGGAAATGTACAAAACACAAAACCCCAACACTCAAGGATCATAACCGTCGGTTTTACAGACACAACTATTACACATAAATTTGTTGGGACCCCTTGTGAAAATGAGCGAAAGGACTTTCAGGTAAGTGGATTTTTATCAGCATAATTTCAGAATGAAAAATCTAGAAAAAAGACCAAAAAAAAACTAAATTTAAGGAATAACTGTTTGAGAATATAATTAAATGGATTTCTGTTTCTTTTAATCCCCTACTACTGAGTTGAACGAGGACCCATATATATTTTGCAACTAAGCACAATGAGAAGCTTAGTGAAGGCTGCTAAAAAAATCCCTAAAGCTCGCTGTTAGTTAGAGAACCGCTTCAAAGAGTGGCATTTTTGGGGTCAACAAGTCTCCATACTTTTGTTTGTCACTGGAACTGTGCATTCTGCTAGACAATGGTGGGGGAGAAATCAACTTGATTTAGGGTAACAGAAAGATCTGACAAAGACTACATGCAAGTCAGGAGTACTGAGGAAGGTGATTACAATTGTGTCTGAATGTGAAGCAGCTGGAGACACTGAGAGAGTATGTAGGTGACACATGATGAACACGGATGGGGATCAGAGGAAAAAATAAGGCACTAACAGTAACACACACAAACAGTGAATAACTAAGCATAACAACAGACAGGAGTCCAATAAAACGTTGGTCCTCAACCCTGGTCCTCAAGACCCCTTGTCCTGCATGTTTTAGGTGTTTCCTCGCTGCTGCACACCTGACTTTAATCACTGGGTGATTGGATGATCCAAAACGTATCGCCAAGTCAATACAGAAATGGTTCACTAGGTCCAAACTGAACCTTCTTCCAATGCCATCTGATTCCCAAGACTACAATTCAGTGGAAATCCTGTGGGGCCAACAGAAGAGAAGAGTACATAAGAGTGGATCCATCCATCCATCCATCCATCCATCCATGTATAGGAACATTAATATCAGAGGAAAATATACTTTATACTGTATTCCAGCTCTCCGAGCTAATTTCCATCTACTGTCCCTGAAGCACAAAACATTTTTTACACAAGGAACAGTACAAAAACCTTACAGAGTTTATATACAGGTATAAAGATGAAATATTACGGTACCTCATAAAAGTTAAAATAAAAAAAGAAAACATTAAAAGTAATAAAAAAATATTAGTACTTGCTCCAGTCTGTTAAATGACACTGCCGATTGTAATAATGCTGTTTTTCTTTGTGGAATGACGCACTGCCCACTGGGTGATGAACGTGTTGTTCTAATCATCTGTTCAGATGTCAGTTTAAAAAAATGTCTGAGTGTTGAAAGAACACAAAAACAAGCTTCTTTATTCAATTTAAATTAAGACAAGCAAAAGAAAAGTAAAAGACAGGTTAAACCAGGACTGCATTATTCTACACTTAATCACAGATTCATTAAAACATAGTTTTCGTTTGTGAAAACTTTAATCTTTTTGTGAAAACAACAAGTGTGCCAGGGATTCATTCATGCCAGAACTGGTACTGCCTGCAGACAGTTTTACCTGAAACTCTTATGAACATAACTTATAATTCTGCACGTCAGCTCAGATCTTGTTGCTGCACAGCTACAAACCTGATCATCAGCATTTATCGTTCCTGGATTCATGACCCATCAAACACATCGCCCTGCATGCTTTAAATGTTTATAGATGTTTTCTCCTGTAGCAGTTCTGATACTAGGTTTTCAGGCTAAGTAATTCCTTCGAATCGTGAATCATATATAAAACATGCAGGAAAGTGGATGCTGAAGACCAGCGCTGAGAAATGCAAGGTCAAGAAGTCTTTCGGTGCTTTCAGGTGCCCTGTGAACGTATGAACACCAGGGGGAGCCTTTGAGCAACCTCCTCTAAGGGCTTTAAGAAGTTCAGATAATTCAAACTGCTGCTCAACACGTAAACTTCAGTGGGAACAGGCCCTGTTGTCAACCAGATAAAACATTCACATTCAGGCATAAATTTAATCACAAATCTGGAAGCCATTTATCATAAATTTACATGAGAAAGTCATTAGTAGTGTTTCTGACAAAGTCTGTGCAAGCTATAACTTTATGAGGTTTGTCGGGATTTAGGTGAGTTTAAAATTGTAGAAATTTAGAACTATGTCATAAAAAAACAATTTAATAATTTTTTTAATTTCTGCAACAGCAGGATGGAAGGTGGATAAAAGAAGTTCAGAAAGAGGTGAAGCTAAGAGATTTACATGAAGTGTAAGCCATAAAATGCGTGAAAACAGAGAGCAATAACTCTTGAAGCAACAAAATCCTCCCTTTTACACCTTCCTGCTACTCTGAAAGCTGAAGATGCTGAAAGTGTGTACGGAGCAGTTCTTTGCAGACACAGCAATTCTTCAGGAACTGAAATGTCTGTGTGCGTGTGTGTGTTTAATTCAATAACTACATAAATCTGTTTACACTCATGTATGAGTGTAAACAGATTTATGTACACAGTATGGCTTAAAAAAGATTTATGTACACAGTATGGCTTAAAAAAGTAAAGTAACTTTTAGGGTGTAGTCCTGCCTTAGAGGGTTAACATGAGTTCAGGTGTACATTAGGGTTAAACTTAGTTCTCATAAATTCAGTTGAAGTAAAAGCAATGCCCTCTAGAATTATGGAAACTCAGCACTGCTCCCTGCAGATATGCTTCCTTTCAGACAAGCTGCAAAAATATGGACAGCATGGACCTTTCACTATGAGTGTGAGTGTGCTTGTGTGTGTGTGTGTGTGTGTCTACTCGATGCACAACACATCTTAGCATTTCTCTGATAAATATTGACCGGGGGGGGGGCACCTTGCACACCTTGGACAGATCACCATACATCACAGGTTTTCAGTGAAGAAAAAAAAATCTAACCACAACTAAATATCATGAATATCTAAATTATATACAGCACATGTAAAAGCCACAAACTATAATACACTATGGACCAACAAAGTAATTCGTGTCTGAAGGTACATATGTTTTAACATTTATTTACCAATATTTTTCATGACTGTGACGATCCACAGATGTTTGTATTTTTGGTTCTCACATGTTTTTGTATTTGGATTATTTTTGGGTTTTTTTTTTAAGTTTCCCGGGTCCCTTTTCCTACAACATTTTTTGGGTTTATTTCTTTTTCCTTTTTTATCCCACTATTGGATTCTGTTTAGACTTAGAGCTGAAGATAGCCAGCTCTATCTGCCATTCTTCATCTACTGCTTGTCTTCCCAGCTAAACCAACAGCTAAACACCACAATATCTGCATCCAAACTGAATTCCTATGTCTTGCTCCATCAAAGATCAGGCCTGCCTATAACCCAGCACCACCTAGCTCATGGTTCAGTCCAGGGTCATCTCTTGGCTGGACTACTGCAATGCCCTCCTAACTGGTCTATCAGCCTGTGCTGTGAAAACTCAGTAGGTCCAGAACTCGGTGGCAGTTCCCCGGTTTAAACAAACCTAAAAGCCCCCCCCAAACACCCTTGTTATTTTAACTGCACTTTCAAATTCACTGCAAATTCAAGTCACTGATGGAAGCCCAGAAAGTTATTAATGGAACAGCTGCTATCTACTTGAATGTTCTCGCAAAGATCTTCATGAGATTGTCGGCTAACAGTGTCCACTCCATGCTAAACACACTTTTCATTGTCGTTCCATGCTGATGGAAAGACCTACCGAGTACTACCAGAACCATGTCTCTTTCTGCACTTCTCTCTATGCCAGCACTTCTATTTCTACACCCCTGCCACCTCTGACACTGATTAGTGGTCTTCCTACTAAGTAGCTTATTGTTAGCTTAGATGTTCTATATTCTCTACTTGAGTTTCAGTGTTAGTCCTTTTATCGTTTGGTTGTTAGATCCTTTGTGTTTTTGTTCACCTTCCTCTGTGTTCTTTATGCGTTTATTAGTCACCTTCCCTCAGTTTTCCCAAAGTCTCCTCTTTTTCCCCATCTTCCTATATTTAGCTACACCTGCTTCTCATTCCACTCATTAACTCTCCCAGCCTCTCAGTTCTCTCACCTCCTCACCTGTTTATCAATGTCTGTATGCCACCCCCATTCTTTAATTTGGGAATGGTGTTTTAAGGTTATGTGTTCATGTAGGGTTTTGCATACAAACCAAAAAGTTTGAAGGTCATGAGTACTAAAAATGACAAAAGTGGGTGTAAGCTTGTCAGTATAAATTTTGAACATAATACATTTAACACCAAACCCATAAACCTTTTTCTGGCACCAAAATTAGGTCCCAAATGCAGGTAGATGTCCAAATTCCCAAAAGGTGTAAACTCTAATCAATAGAACTGCTAATGCAGAAAAAAGCTAAATATTTAGGACCTACTGTACCAGAACCAGGATATGGAAGCTTATTCCACATCCTAAGAGCAGCAAAGCCAAAAGAACAAACACTCCACTGTTTTCAGACTGAAAGATGTCAATGACTTTGTTTCTCATCCGTTCTTAAAGAAATTTAAGAAGAGATGCCATTTATTATTTTTTCAATCCAAAACAATCTTCGCATTGGGTAATTATTCCTCAGCTATGAACGGCTACAGTGTAAATTCAACATATTTTATATATGAAATAAATATCATAAAATAATCTAAAAACTCACACTTTCCTTGATCTCCTTGCTCTTTTAAGGCATTTAAAATAAAGAAAGTTACTTTCTTCACTTCACCAATTTTAACTGTTTCTTGTACGTCCATTGCATGCATAAATATAGACTGCAGTGTGACAAAAATAGGAGAAATGGCAAAAGAGATAAATACATCTACAATGACCTGTAGATGGTAAATTACTATTTTTTAACAAAGTTGCATCTTGTGGAGCAGAAATTTATCCATGATAAATGTTTTTTTCCGTGCTACAACCTAGAAGAGCAATTATAGGAACATCTTAACCTTCTTGTATCATGTTTGAGTGGAAAGAAAAGTAAATGAAAATTTAAAAATTCAATTGTTTCTGCCAATGCCCTAAGTAATTTATTGTGTCAATTACAATGTCAACAAAAAAAACACTTTATTTACTCAACTTATAATTGCTGCAGCACCCTCATTTGTCAAGTCTGCTGCCGACTTGTTATCAGTCTGTAAAACATCAGCTGTTGTTGCCTAATGTCAGATTTGACTGATGTTGCCTGTCTGATCCGATTAATGTCTTCTTCCCCCACAGAACAGCTCTCCTCTGAGCCCCACTGCATCCTACGGCCAGAGCTGGTCAATCAATGGTATTGATGACAAGATGCTAATAGCAGATGCTAATAGGGCCGCTATGACTAATAGGCCGAGGTTTTCATTGATCTGCAGAGTTAGCATCCAAAGCTTAAACTGCAGACTCAGCCGCATAGTTGGAGTAAAACTGCCACCGTTGCTTGGTGAGAAAAAGTGTGTACTGAGAGGAGATAAATTAAGTAATGACACATTTCCACTGAAGGCCAAAATACACAAATATCAAAACAAAGTACGCAGAACCTTGACTGAATTAAACAGCCTTATTCAAAAAGTTATACTGATTTCTCGCTGGTCGTCTTCACATTGTAAGATTAAAATACTTATTTTTGAAAGCAGGGTGTGACTACTTTTAAATCAAAAGGAACAGTGGATCTGAACAGGTAAACATGGCTCAAATTTGATAGAAATAAAGTATTACACCCTGTAGATTACTTATGCATTCTTTAGCGGAGTTTGGGGTGCATGTGAAGTTGAAGACTCCCCATGGTTTTCCACATTTCTTTAAATTCAGCATTTTTCTCAACAATTTCTTCATAGATCTACAAGCCAGTAAATACAGAGATAAAGCAAAACATGTTTATAAAGCAATCAAATTTAAAGTTGTAATAACTGACTGAGTCTTTTTTAAACTTATACCTGTTTCCAGTAAACTCCTGTATTTTCCTTTAACTGATAAGCTTTGTAGAGTTGGTGAGAGGAATACGTTTGAGATAATATGAGATCCTTATTATGCGTTCGTTCAAAATGACTGACAATTTTTAAGTATCAAGTTTTTTTTTCACAAAACTCGACAAGTCTCACCGTAAGTGGTGCATAGCTGAGACAATTTTTCTACTCATTTATATTTTCCCTCCTGTTCCAGCTGAACAGGGTAACACCTCCTTAGCACGTTGACTCTATTTGCTGCACAATATATAGTAAGAAATATGTACATCTATTTAGGGGGTGGGGATCCACATTACCAAAGTCACTAGTGGCATAATTATTGGCAGTCTTCTATAATATTTCAAAAAGTTGGAGCATACAGAGAGACAACGATCTTTAACTTTTCTCCTCCACACAATCTCTCTAGATTGTCCCGAGTCCTGGGTCCTCTCTTATGCTCTCATTTCCACCCCACAGCTTTTCTACAGGATTTTGGACTTTGTTCCGGCCTTGGAGGAAGGCTGGTCTGTGTCCAGTGACGCCTTTCTGTGTTTTGGATGATCATCTTGCCCATTTTCAGGTTTCTGCAGAGGCCTCCTTATCTATATTCAAAATTTCCTGGCATTTTAAAGACTTCATGATACCATACACTCTAAAAACGTTCGTTGGGATTCTGAAAGACAGACAGGCCCACAGCATAACAGATCCTCCACTGTACCTAACAGAGGATTTGAGGTGCTTTTCCATGTATTCATCTTATGTTTCATGCAGAACCCACTTGGAGTGTTTATGTTTGTAAGGGTAGAACAGAAAATATTTTTTTCCAAGCATTCCGTATAAACAACTGGTTTCAGTGTTGACAGCATCTACTTGTTGTTCTGGAAATATGGTGACCCTAGAATCCATCTTTGTCAGAAGATGTTCATCCTCCTCACCAACCATCTCCATTTCCTTCCTGATCTCTATTTGCTGTTTTTTTCTTTTTGCCATATTTAGACACAGTTGATTTCACGTATTTTAGCTCATAGACCTCAGGGAAGAACAAGAATTATCTGGACTATGGATTGATTAGAGTGAAAAATACGTGATTTTGTGCTTCAAGCATTTGGATTAAAAGAATGAAAATGGGTCGGCCTACATGAAAGTACCAGGAAGATTTCAAAGAATCAGAGAGAAGAGGGTTTCTTTCAAACATAAACATAACATAAACAATGTACTTTTTATTCAGATTCAAGTCAATGTACTTTTTATTCAGATTCAAGTCAATGTACTTTTTATTCAGATTCAAGTCAATGTACTTTTTATTCAGATTCAAGTCAATTCATTTAATTTTTACAGTTCACAGCAAATGTCATTGCTATGCACTTTTACAAGACGTACTGATCCAGTTCGTTTTCAGAAATGTATCATCAATCATTCAAATTCAGTTACATGCACAAAAATTCGATCCAAGCCATAATGCAATACTTGTTATATTTAGTTGATCTGATTTATCTAAAGAACCCCTGTTGACTTTGCAGTTTACTGAGTACAATATTTATTTTTAAACACTTTTTAGGGTTTTCTAAAGTTTTTCACAAATGTTAGATTTTAGCCCCAATATCAATAAATATCAATAGAGAAATTATTGATTGTCAGTGGATGTTGCATTCAATCTGGGTTAAAAGTCCTCCTTAGACAAAGATCATATATTCCACAATCAGACGAGTCACTTCTAATTTGAAATGACTACGTAAAGCTTGCACACACAGGAAAACTGCACAAGTTGCACTGAAAATAACTAAGCTGTGTGCACATCTTTGACTGAATCAGTGTGTCTACATCTAATTTTGTCCCTTGTCAATCTGAAAATATCACACTTTATGAAATAATAGGGAAAATCAAGACGAAGAAAACATTGTATACTATACGTCATGCTATTAATTACCTTTATGAGAAGATAAGTGATGCAATAATCTGTGGTAAAATGTCCTGCTGGAAAATAGAATGCCTTTCTGGGATGAAAATGTTTTCCTTATGCAGGGAAGTAGACCAAAACTAAAAAATCTAAAGATACAGATAACTTAAAGCACATAGACAACAATATTTTAAATGATCTGGAGGAACTCTTTGGTTAAGTCAAGCCGTGCTCCTCTGGGGTTAAAATGAGGAAAGATAGATATTTTTCTGCCACCTAGTGGCCAGAAATACAAAACAAAATCTACTCATTGAGGACATGGTCTGTATATGAAATATTTGGAAAAATACTGTTTTATAATAAACAATAACAACAAATATGTCAAACAATGTGTTGCTGAGTTAGCCAACTTTAAAAGAAAAATTTAAGATAATATTTTTGGATTTAGTTAATGAAAATAGATGGTAGTTGTGATTATATACAATTATTCTCTAAACTTCAGTAACTTGGTAAAAACATTCTCACAATCAACAAATCAAGAAATAAATATTAATGGCCAAATTAGCTCTGGCAGTTTCAGCTAAACAATTCTATTCCGACAAATAAAGACGTTTACCCAAAATTAAATTAAATGAGGAGGGTTTGAATAATATAGAACAATTTGAGGAAACCTAAGTAACATGATATTCTGACTTTAGTTACCATACTCAAATGTTTATTATCATGTTTTAAGGCTTCAGCATTTTATTTTACAGAGATTTCAGATTTGATTTTGAAGTTTGGAGCCTTTCTTTGTCAGGTGCATCCCAATTCATTAAAAAAAACATTTTATTTCCAGTAATTAAACTACTTCTTCATTACTTCGATCGATGATGTTGAACATCAGCTTCCTAACCAAACCCTGACTAATGGTGATTCATACTGGCCTTATCAGAGCTTAGAGCTTAGCTTTTTGAAAACCGACCATAGATTCTTAGGGCTTAACACCTGGGAAGTTTTATCCATTTCCAACATTTTACTGTCACCATCTCTGAATTACATCATTTTCAGTTTTGTGACATAGAGCTCCATCATGCTGGAAAATCCTCAGATCATCACCAGAATATTCCTGGACAGTTGGTAGAAGCTGCTTTTTGTTTATCTCTCTCTGTTTGAGGCAGTGTTGTTGGGTAGATTATTACGTATCAGGATACTACACTGTTTGCTCATGGTATCGCTAATCTTTAATTCAACAAACAAGAGTTTTCAAACATCTAAAACAGTCAGAAGGCAAATTCATCAGAGAAAATAGCCCTTCGGTCTTCATTCAGCCTTGTGCTTCCTGCAAAAATTTTGACTATTTCCCCGAGCTCCGCAGCTCCTCCAGAGTTGCGGAGGGCCATATGGCTCTTCTTGCCAGACCTGTTAGTTTGGTCCTCATGATACTGTCTGTTTACTAATGTTCTGTAACAAATGTCTGAGGGCTTAACAGAAAAGGGTGGACTTTGTTTACTGACTGGGTTACCTTTCAAGAGACCTAATTTCTTTTTTTGATATTTCATGCATCATTCTCCTTCTATTATACAATTAAGCACTACTTTGTAGTGGTCTTATACATAAAATAAAAATAAAACACATTGGATTTAGGGTTTGTAGAATAAAAAAATGTGAAAAAATGCTTCAATGCTTTTGAGAGGCACTTTGATGCTCTTAGCAATAAAACTGCATCTGATCAGTCTGCGCAAACAATCTAAAACAATAAAAACTGTCAAAACTTTCAGCCATTACTGTGTGCTCTGTCTAGTGGAGGCGGCTGCTTCTATTGGAATGAACTGAATAAAAAAGATGACACTACAGTTTCACAACATGAAGAGGGGGAATTTATTAATCAGGTTAATCTTTATGCTTCACATCCATTTCTATGTTTATACATTCAATAATTTTCATATATATATTTGAACCCTTCATTTTGTAGTATTTCTTGTGCATTGCATGTGCTAAGGAATGGCTTTCAATAAATTGAAATGAATTTATTTTTAAGTGTTATTTTTAGGCCTTATTTTCTTCATCTTGGTAACAAAAACAACACACATGTCTAGTTATATGCAGTTTATAAATACAGTATATATTATGAACATCCATTTTTAGCTTAAGTGTGTGCTAAATATTAAAAGAAAATTTTAGAATAAATAACATACAGGTACATCAGCATGTCTGTGTAGAGTGCTTATATTGATGTTACAGTGGTTTTATTGTCCCTGATCATCTCAGAACCATAGTGTTGATTTTTTTTAATTATAAGACAAAACAGAAACAGGGTGAATAATTATCAGCAAGTGTGCTCACAGTTAGAAAGTGAAAGGAGGTGTTATATTATTTTTTTGTACTAAAGTCTGGAGAAACAGAGACATTTAAAACAGGACAACAAAAAGATGATATAAACAGCTTTTCTACATAAATAATTACTCATTATTCAGTCATCTGTTTGTCAGGTCAGCCATGTTCACCACAGAAATAAACAGCAGCCTCACTGCCACCAAACTACCTGCGAGATCCTCCTTAGTTTTCAGCTTTGTACGCCATATTTCAACAACCTACAGATATCATGAGGCAAACAACAAAACTGACGGATTTTACCAGATATTAATAGAAAAGGAACAAAAGAGAGACGATGTATACTCTTTAGAGGGGGACGGGCACACAGAATGAATATATTCTACATCGATGGCCCGAAACGGTTTAGAAGTTCAGCGTCTCCGACATCATTTTCCACCAGTCCATCAGCTCCTCCCGCTCCTCCTCCTTCCTCTCTATAAGAGACTCCAGCTCAAAGTCCACCTGAAGAAGTAGGAATAAGAAAGATGTGACATCTGACATTTTCCCAGTGTTCTGAAATGTTGCACAAATTAATATTATTTTATTTATTTTAAAAGTTCGAGATTTCATGTTTGTTAAAACTATTAAAATTTAATCTGGAAAGAGAATGTTTTAAACATTTTTAGTAAATGAGTATGAAGCAACCAGTGCAACTGACAAATAAAATGCCACCCTCTCACAGTATGGCACCCTGAGTGGTGAGCCATTTTGCCCATATGAAAAGAATGTCTTACAAGTTTCTATACTTTTCTTTTTCTTTTATTAAAAGTAAATTTATAACTACTTTGCACTCCAAACTGAATGGATGTGGAAGTCAGATCTAAAATGTTTTATAACAATGGAAGTCAAGATAAATTAATATTCACACAAATTTTAAGCATATTTTAACTCAGTTTGAAAATACTTTATTAATCCTAAAGGAAAATAAAAGAATACGCAAGTTTTAAAACTTGCTTTTGTTACTTTGTTGGGATGCAAATTTATTAAATTTATCAATACTAATGAAGACTGTACTTGATTATAGATAATTGTGCTCTATCCTAATTAAATCACCCTTTACAGAGCTAAGAAAACAACAAATCTAACTCAACCAATGGACAGGCAATCAATCTTAGCTAAATATAAGAGCTGTCTCAATTCCCATCTGACCTGGTGACCAGAGAGGATATTAGCTGTAGGAGCTGTGAACGAGCAGACAGTAGTGTGTCTTTTGCACAGATTTTTTGGCATTTGTCTGAAAATGGCGCCTTAATCCAGCATTCTATCCTAATATAAAATCAGATTTTATGCAGTAGGCTGCAGTGTCACTTATAAAACATGTTAAAACTTAAAAACATCTGGTAGGTGAAGCAGCAGGGTAAAAACTCTGTAAGGTGTTACACTGAAGTTGGTTTTAAATGATGACACCAACATCTCTGCTTGATAAACAATTGATTTTTCAACTTTTCTTATAAGGTACAAGGAATGAAGGTCGAAGGAGAGGAGTTGAAGAGACAAAAAGAGCATATGCAATCTGGGAAAAGAGGTGTAAAGCACTTTTATTTGTAGGTTTTCATTGCTTGCATGTCTTACCCTGGTTGCAGGGCTGTAGGGAACAGCCACCTTCTTGATGACAGTCAGGTATCCTGGGGCAGAGGCGGCCACTTTGTAGTTTCCTGGAGCCAAGAGGCGCCAGTAGTCTCCATCTTTAACTATAAGATACAGATTTATTGTTTAATGTTTGATTCTGCATAATGACAACCGTCACTATCACTGTTTTAACTTGCTGATACATCGTCCTTTGTAAAAATATTCATATCCCTCAGTGACTTTAATGTATTTTATTGGGATTCTAAATGACAGACAACACAAAGTAGTGCATAATGGTGAAGTTGAAGGAAAATAAAAGTGGTTTTTCATTTTTCTTACAGACAAAAATCTGAAAAGTGTGGTGTGTAGTTGTATTCAACCCCCTTTACTCTAAAACCTCTAAACAAAATCTAGGACAACCTTTAGATGTTACCTAAGTAAGTTAACAGAGTCCACCTTTGTGCAATTTATTCTCAATATAAAACAAGCTTCTTTATAAAGGCCTCAGAGGTTTGTTAGAGAACATTAGTGAAAAGACAGCATCATGAAGACCAAGGAACAGCAGAGAGGTCAGGGAGGAAGTTTTGCAGAAGGCTAAATCAGGGTTGGATTATAAAACAATATTCCAAGCTTTCAACATCTAATGGCGCTCTGCTCAATACATCATCTGAATATGGAAATAGTACGGCACAGCTGCATGGACATGGACGTCCACCTGAACTGACAGGCCAGGTAAGGACAGCATTACTCAGGGAGGCAGCCAAAAGTCCCATGGTAACTTTGGAGGTGCTGCAGAGACCCCCAGTTCAGGTGGGACAATCTGTTGCCAGGACAACTGTAAGTTATATACCCCACAAACCTCACCTTTATGGAACTGGTAGCAAATTTCTTGACTTGCTGAAGTAAAGCTAAATATATTCCCCTCTGCGATTTACTTAAAGATATTTAGGGAACACAGCAAACATGTGAATGAAAGAGGCTCTGGTCAGATTTAACTACATGCAAAAAAAAACTATTTCCTTGCACATGTCATGCCCATGATCAAAAATGATGGTGGTACCATCATGAGGTGGACATTTTTGTTTCGTTAGCAAGGACTTGGAAGCTGGTCAGAGTTCATGGGAAGATTGATGAATCTAAATATAGGTCAATCTGGTAAGAAAACTGTAACAGACTTGAGACTGTGGTGGAGGCTCAGCACCCAGCAGGACAAACAAAATAGATACAAGAGATGGGAAAGTTAAGGTCATTCATGTGTTAGAATGACCTGGACCTAATTCTAACTGAAGCTAATTTGCAAAGATGAAGATGGAGAATTTGCAGCCTGTAGATGAGAAAAGCTGGTACAGACGTTCCCTAAAAGGCCTTCAGCTGTAACTGCAGCAAACGGAGGTTCTACAAAGTATGGGGGCTGAATATAATAATCATTTGAAGCATCAAAGTAAATCAGTTAAAATTTGTATTTGTTAAGACAAAATGTAACTAAGTAAACTGGTGTGGAAACCTCTGCAAGTTGCTGTATATTTACAACAAAGACGTAGTACACATTTTGTCCACAAGATGGGGGGTCATTGTGTTGTCTAATCCTTACATTGTTGTCATACTTAGCATCAGATTTGTCATGTTTTCTGTACATTTTCTCAAAGTGTTATTACCTGTGGTGATGTCATGATCGATTCCCTCCACAGAGATGGTGGCGTTGGAAATGGGGTTTCCCTGCAGATCGCGGATGAACCCCTTAACGCCACGATGCACCTGACCCAAACGCACAAACAAGAGTTCAGATTCAAAAACTCAGAGAGAATGTTTCTGTTAGGCGTTGAAGGGGAATATCATCAGATTATTTAAAAGGAGAACAGAATAAATACAGGAGATTTAAATAACTTTAAACCAGTTACTACTCTAATTAACTTCAGATGATTGTGGCCAAAACTTCAGTTCAGTTACTTGAGATGACGAAATCTTTCTGGATTCAGCTGTATCTGATACATATAAACGACAATATTTAGGATTTATAAACACAGAGCGATGCCAACCTGCTCGATGTAGCTGACGAGGGAGTTGCGATTTTGCTCCCAGTAGCTCTTCAGCGTATCTTCATTGGGAAACTTGTCACAGCTGAGCTCCAGAGTGATCTCAAAACAGTTGCTGCTCAGGTAGTTGAAGTCCTGCATCCCTGTAACAAAACCACATTTATGTAGAGAGGCAGAAAACTGCACTGACACTGTTAGTCTAATGTAATATTCTAATCTTAAATGTCGTGTTTTCATCAGCTGTTATCAGAAAATCATCAGTGTTGAAAGAAATAAATGCTTGAAAACATGAGTTTATGTATAATTCATGCATATAATATGTTTACTTGGTACTGGATCTTTTCAATAATATTTACATTCATTGAGATGCACCTGTAAGTTTTTTAAACCACCTTTGGATTAAGTTGTAGCATTCAGTGTCTGTTGGTAGGACCCTCAGTCCTCTCAGGACCACCCCACACCTTAACTTGACTTAACATTAGTTTTTGACTTTCAAAACTTTAATTTTGCTCTCATGACGTGATTATTTTGTTTATTTGGATATATGCTCACCTCACTGTGGTGCTGATACATTAAAATATATCTCCCTCTTCAGATTTCTAACAGATAACTGAAGGTTTTGGGTCTGGCCTGGGTCTGGCTTTCGTTAGAAGCAAAGACTTCTGCGTGGAGTTTGCATGTTCTCCACTTGCATGAGTGGGTTCTCTCTGGGTACTCCAGCTTCCTCACACAGTCCAAAAACATGACTGCTAGGTTAATAAAGTTTCTAAATTCCCCTTAGGTATGAATGGGTGTGTGCATGTGTGGTTGTTTGTACTGTGTACCTACTTATATTTAATAACTTCTAACAAAAGATGCAGCAGTGGATCATATTTGATTCTCTACAGTATTCAGTCATTATGTTAATACAGTTGCCGATGATCTTCCCTTTTGAAATTCCATGGCCCCTTGTACTCGAATTTCCAGACACTCTTAAATAAAGTTTAAACAGTTGCAGAAATAGTAGAGTAATGGTTTCTATGGTAGTCAGCCGTTTTTGTCTATATTCTCCAAAAATAACAAGAGATAAAACTTCTAACAAATTCTTTTATCAAAGAAATAACATCCTCTTTTGCAAATTTTTTAAAAAGATTACAATGATTAAGAAAAATAGAGCTTTAAGTTTTACAAATTTTAGAGAGTATTCAGAATAATGTGGGAAATAGGTACTAAAACAATTGTATTTTCACTCTCTAGCTTCTTTCTATTTATTACATTTATCCAGACATTTAAATGCCATATTGCCTAAAGCATGTAGTAAAGTTGAAAGGTGTTCAGCGTTGGTGACTGGAAACCAGTGCAAAAATGGCCTCCAGAGGGGGTCTTTTCTTCTTTTTTTCCCCCACATGAAAAACAATTGGTTGTAATGGGCAATTTAGGCCACTAGATGCTGCTGCATCAAAGGTCTGTCTCTTAAAAAAGGCAGTTTCTAAATTGCATTTAAAATGATCTGCCAAAACAAAAACAATGCTCATTGGGAAGATGCCTCACCTCCGGGAACGCTGTACCAGGCTCCTCCGTTAGTGATGCCGTCCTTGAAGCTGGAGTCATCATCGTTCTTGCGGCAGGGAGGTCGGTGTGGGTCGGACATGATGGGGTTGTACATGGAGTAAGCCTTGGCCAGAGACTTGAACATTATATCGTCTGGGCTGGCGCTGTACTCATGGGTGGATCCTGTAATGGACAGATGTGAGAAGAAAGAAAACAAACAGCCACAAAATGTTTAACGGCTGTGATAAAGTGTTAGCAGAACAGCTCCATCTGTTACACATTATAAACTAGCAGTATGTTTGATCTGTTATAACACAGAGGAGGGAGACAAATGGAAGGTTTTACTTCTGGTTTCAATTAAATTTAAGAAAAACATAAATAAAATGTTTGGTGTTTTAATTATAGGTAAAAGTTTTAAGGAAATGAATGAAAACTCCAAAAATATCCTCGTACAATTAAGTTAATAAAAAAGATTTTAAAAAGATTTACATGTGTATATTTATTTACCACTGCGGGTCTCGTCGTAGGGATAGTTGGCCACAACATCTCCTCCATGCAGGTTAGCTGACAGGACGAAAGGGATGTCCATGATCCAGTGGATCACGGCTTTGGTCTCTGGAGCCAGCTGGAAGGATAGAAAATATATTTTTTAAATCTGCATAAAAAATTCACATATCATATTGCCGTTGAGTGAAGGTTACTTTTTTTATCTAAAAGAGTCCCACCACTAACCAAATTTACAGGCAAAACATCCTCCAACCCCCATGAAGCTTTAATTATACTGCAAAAATCTTGAGTCATCACTTATTTCTTCACATCAAACTCAAATCATCTCGTAATGTCTTAAAGTGAAGCAAAACACCTTTACCCATCAATAGGTTGGATTTCGGCAGCTTTTATCACTAAATTTAGGGCAAAAAGCAGAATTTTCCAACTCCCCACATATTTTAAGCACATTGTACAAGAAATGGACTGCGAAAGAGAGAGAATGCAGCCAAAGTCCAAAGACCACTTCCCAAAATGACAAGAAACTTTGGTTCCTTTGAAGCAGAGAAAATAAGATTTGGGCGGGGTTGAAACTTATGCACAGTACTGAACACATTTAAGACATCACAGGAATAAACCGGCCTGGTGCTGAGTTGCACCAGCTGAGTAAATAAGTCTTTAACAATGTATCTTTAGGAGCTGTTCTACTGAACCACTTAGACTAATTGCTTGCCTTTGTGTTTTCATCAACTGCTTTCTTCATATTCTGCAGCAGATGGTTGTTGGCTCCGCCCTCCCGCTCGTTAATGTAAACGATGCGGTCCAGATCAGGA
Source organism: Crenichthys baileyi (assembly GCA_036173005.1). Classification (NCBI taxonomy): domain Eukaryota; kingdom Metazoa; phylum Chordata; class Actinopteri; order Cyprinodontiformes; family Goodeidae; genus Crenichthys; species Crenichthys baileyi. The sequence goes on from JAHHUM010002335.1 coordinate 629,169, forward strand.
AAGTTGCGGTTCAGGTCCACTCCCTGAGCATTGCTGCGGCCCACAAACCAGTCCTTGATCTCTCCAAACTTCGCGTGAAACAGGAATGAACAGAAAGAAAACGTGCACATTCACAAATAAATGCAGCTGAATACAGTATTCAAACATTTATACTGCACCCTCCACTATTATGTATAAATACCATACCCTACTATCTCAGCTTTATTTATAAAGCACTTAAAAATAAACAATGGTTCACAAAGTGTTGTAGAGATATAAAATACGGTCTGATGAAAATATCGTTGAAAGTTTTGAGAGGAAATATCCCCGGTGGGTCTGATATAAAACAAAGGACGAATATACGGAAAAGCTCCTAAAACCACAACTGCGATGTAGGATCTGTGATGCAGTGGGTCTGGGAACCTTGTTAAGGTGCATTACATAAAGAACTACTAGGAACACTTTCAATTTAAATATTTTGGGCAGGACTCTGATGATGCCTGCTCTGGATTTTCCAGAGTCATCAACTTTTACAATCCAAAGACACCTTGCTTGAAGAGCACCCAAACCTATGTAACCCTTAAAAAAAGAGGGTTTTTATAAAAATCTACTGCGTATATGTGGTGAAGGCAAAGAACCCACATTTTAGTTCATTTTATTGGTTTTAGAATAAATATAAAACCTAAAGAGATTTAAAAACAAGGAAAAAAAGCAAAAATCTTGAGTAAAACGAATCAAATTTCTTCAAAGAAAAAAACACCTTTACAATACTTTTGTTATGGGAAGTTAATGGAGGTAAAACAGATCATTCATTTGCTAAAACTACCATTTCTTGCTATCTGCATCTGTAATATCTTTTATCATCTTTGGTCAAAAGCATTAAGACCCATTTTGAATGTCCAAAGAGCAGCATGATGCTCTGGAGCTGCATGGAGTAAACCTTTGATCTGGAGATGTTGGCCCTGATCTTAAAAAGGTTTGCATGTACAAATACACGTGCAAACCAGGTTGCATGCGCAAAGCTACAAACCAGGTGCAAATCGAACCGCGTGTGTAAAATCAGCGTAACACAAATTTATGGAAGGATGATATGCAAATGTAATTCCTTACCACCCGTAATGCGATTTATCAAACCTGAAACGAATTGCAGTCTTTTTGCGTCCAGATTTAGAACATTTGAAATGCAGGTACTACCTGGTACGCAAAAATGTCTGCTGTTACTGTGACAGAGAAGGACGCCTGGATAGAATGACAGATGACGGAGAGAGAGAATCGTCTGTACATGTGTCACCAACAAAAGCCATGACATCTTCTGGCTTTTTTCTTGCAGCAGTTTTTTTCCTGCCTCTGGATCATTCCAACGCAATATCACTTAGTGAGATCATCTGCTGCTGAGCATGCACAAACCTGATCATATGCCCCGTGTGCACACCGATGGCCCAATGGCGGAGGCCACTCGTCATTTCGGACACAGCTCTGCCCCCCTGCCTGTAATCTATCGTTCTTATTAAAGGCGAAGCAGGATGTAGCCTTTGCCTCACTGGGTCTGGACCACAAACACGAAGCATCTGCAGAACAACTTCAAACTCGTTCTGCATGCGCAATTACGCACTCAGAGGCACCCTGTGCCAATGAACAGAGAGGGGAAATAATCTCGTCAGAGCAGACGCTGCTGACAAACCTGCTGCTGTGAACAGCGACAACAAAAGTTAACAAACTGCAACAGTCCTGAAAAGCATGAGCAGAACGGAACAAAAGGAAAAGATCAGCAAGTGGATCGTTTACAATGACGCAGTGCAACAACCCCTGCATGTTTCAAGCTGGAGGAAAAGCCCTGCATTCCTGGATTAGCTCATCCAGAAGCAGCAGGATCAGTGGAACTGGAGGAAGCTTTTGCAGATTTTAGCAATTAATGATATTTTATCTTTTAACTTTAGCTTTTATTATTTTCATGTTTTACTGTTGTTTTGTACCACTTTGAGATTTTATATAAACAAAATGTATTATTATTTTTATTATTATTATTATATTATTATTACCTCCAACTCCATGGCGTTTAACTTCATCTTTCTTTTATGGCCCTTCTGCTCTACCACCACTAACCATGATGACAGCCAGTGGCATTTAAAAAGGGCGGTCTGCATCTCTTTTGCACTTGTTATCCATTTTGCTATTCATTTTCTACAGTCTATATCAGTTTAGCGCTCCTTATTCGGAATATTTGAAGATCAGGCCCAATGTGTAAAGAGCTCTCTCTGTATGCTCTGACCTCATGAAATCTTAAAGGAAAAGACTAACGGCTGTCCGATTGCCAAGTTTAACCAGCATCGAGGTCAATGGCACTGCTCATTTTGTTAAAAGTATTATTTCCTAAATTTAGGTTTTCCATCTATATAAACGTAACCAAATTAAAGGTTGGATTTTTCTTACTTTTTCAGTTTGACATTATGCCACTGTATTAAAAGATTTATTTATATTTAGGCATCTTTACCAGGGGTGCCAGTGGGTCTAGAGGGTGCAGTAAGTTTAATAAATCTGTCATTAGCTTTTAAGGCCTGTTTCCTCACCTGTGAGGCTGCCTTCTCGAAGCCATCTGGGTTCATGGAGGGCATGAGGTGGATACGGGTGTTGTGGATGAGGTCGATGATGGTCTCGTTGCCTTGCTGGTACTGATTGCAAAGGTACTGAGCCAGGTAGATGACCAGCTCCCTGCCTACGGCCTCATTACCGTGCATGTTGGCAATGTATTTAAACTCAGGCTCACCTGCAGAGAGAAAACAAGAACAGCTCTTAGATCACATCAATGGAGAAGGAACTAAATTTGTTATTCTTTTTTTTTCCTTAAACTGATAACAAAACCATTAAAAGAAACAATATCCACCTTCATTACCATAAAAAGTCATTATTCACCCATATTTTCAGAGATTTTCAGAGAACAAAGTGTGTACACAATGCAACGTGATGGCCACACTGACTCATCTGCTGAAAGGTTAACCAGAGCTGAACACTGCAGCCTGGAGCTCTGTTTGGACATTAATGACTTAGAAACAGCAGATTAAAGAGAGACAGTCCCTGATTGATCATTCTGAAGCCTGGTGCAGAGCAGCCAGCTGGTGACAACTCTATTAACAGGCAGTTAACTTCACACGGTGTGATCATGCAAAAATTAAGCAAAAATGCAGCCTATAACATGTATGATCCATATTTCACACCAATTACTAAAATATTCTGCAGGTTTACAAACATGGATAATATTAATGATTTTAAAAATAAATTCCTCATTTCATGTGATAGCATAGACAAAAGTATTTAAGACTTCCTGGTACTTTAAAGACTTCTTGTCAATGTCAAATTTATTCATATAGCACATTTAAACAGTTGATCAAAGTGCTTCACAATTACAGCAACTTTAATAAAATAGCAAATAGAATAATTATACAGTTCTAAAAACTCACTCGGTCAAAGTTTTTAACAGACATTTAAATAATCTTTGGACTGAGTGGTGCAGACGTGTAGATGTAAGGTATTTCAGAGTCAGCTACAGCAAATGCTCAATCAATACGTTTTAACTTTGACCTCAGAACATCGAGGAGAAACTGGCTGGTTGACCGGAGAGCTCTCAAGGGTGTGTGGATGCTGAGGAGATCACGTAGACAGGGTGGGTCTAGACCATTTAAAGCTTTCAAAGTGAGCTATTAACGTGAAGACAAACAGGAAGCCAGTGAACAGATTTTAGTTGAGATGAGTCGCAGCATTCTGAACTATTTTTAAACGCTGCTGGGATGATTGATCTAGCCCGACATTTAAAGACTTACAACAGTCCAGACGAGAGGTGATAAAAGCCTTGATGTTATTTACAGGGCCTTCAAAAGAGAAACAGCCCCACAGCATCACAGATCCTCCACCATACTTAATAGTGGGCATGTGGTGCTTCTCCACCAATTCATCTTTTGTTTTGCACCAGTAAAACTTTGTGTGTTTTAACCAAAAATATCAAACGTTTCATTAGATCAAACCACACAGTTTTAGTTTCAAACAAAGCAGAGTTGAGCAAATTTCACATGTTTATGTTTTTGTAATTATAGGACAGAAAAGCCTTTTTTCCTGGCATGCATGTTAAACAACCAGTTTGATGGAGGCTCATGAAATACTACTTAGAAGTTCCTAGAAATGCTGATCAACTTGAAAGTATAAATTAATTAACTGCTTTGGTTACATTTGTTTACTTGTACCAAATATTGTGCCAAGATGGCGCCGACGATGGCAGCCTCGGAGCTTCGCTCTCTCCTTGTTTTTGTATTTTGTGTGTTTATATGTTTTTCGAGCCACTGTACTGTAGTCTTGGGCCACAATTCTGTGGTCTCATTCAATAGAGAGGAACTTCTCAACATCAGAGAGTCCTCTCTTGGGATTTTTTCACCATCTTTCATCCATCCGAGGTTCACTGAGTTTCTGGCAAGTGGAGCAGCGGCACTCTACGGGATACTGCGCCGGAGGCGTCGGAGGGGAAAGCGTGCTGGCGCCCTGGTAAAGCTCCACAAAAGAGGACTTCGCACACCACTGCCTTCAATACATCTGGCAAATTTCCGCTCTCTAAGCGACAAGATGGACGAGCTGCTTCTTCTCACCGGTAAAAACAAGGACCTCCGCAGATCAGCGGTTCTCTGCTTCACCGAGACATGGCTGAGTGACAACATCCCGGACCGCGCATTGCTGTTGCCGGACTTCCAGCTGTTCAGAGCGGATCGCAGCGCGGAGCAATCAGGGAAGAAGCGAGGAGCCGGAATCGGCTTTTATATAAACGAAGCTTGGTGCAGAGACATTAAAGTGCTGGGGAAAACATGTAGTCCGGATCTGGAGTCATTTTCCATAATCTGTAAACCGTTTTACTCACCGAGAGAGTTTTCCTCGTTCATAATAATCGGCTCATATTTTCCTCCGCATGGCTGCACTTCTGCCGCGGAAAAACATCTTGCTGAGCTGATTACAGACGTGGAGAAAAAAACCCTGACTCTTTCATCATAATACTGGGAGATTTTAACAGCGCAGATCTCTCTAATGAGCTCCCCAAATACAGACAGCATATTAAATGTCCCAACAGAAACAAAAAAACACTGGACCACTGTTACACACTTTTTAAGGACTCATACCATTTCTGGGTTTCCAGGGCTGCTCTGGGACTTTTGATCATTGCCTTATCCACCTCATCTTCAACTTACATACAGAAACTAAAGAGCTTCCAAACCCGTGGTCACAACTGTAAAGTGGACTGAGGAATCGAAGCAGATGCTACAGGCCTGCTTGAATGCACAGACTGGACTGTTTTGAAACCTCAGCCACTGATTTAAACGAACTAACTGATGTGGTGACATCATACATCAGTTTCTGTGAGGACATGTGTGTGCAGACCAAGACCTTCTGCACTTTGGGAACAAAAACCCCATGGTTTACTCCACACCTCAGGAATCTGCGCAGCGACAAGGAAGAACCTCACAGCAGTGGAGACTGGGCGCGGAAACAGCAGGCCAGGAACAGACTTACAAAGGAGATCAAGGCAGCCAAGAGAAGCTACAGGGGGGAGAAACTGAAAAAACAGCCTTTCTACTGGTGACACTTCGGCTGTATGGACTGGTCTGAGAAAACCTGACTGCCTACAGAAGCCCCACCACCCTTCCTGAAAAAAGTCCTCGCCTGGCCAACTGTCTGAATGGCTTCTACTGCAGACATGACAAGAAGCCATTCACACCTCAAACCAACTCCTCCACATCCCATTCAGGAACAATCGACCAGTAAAGCAACCAACCCCCTTCAGATCCTCTGCCTGCACTAAAGATCTCTGAGGAAGATGTAAAGCTCTTTCAGCGCATGAAAACAAAGAAAGCTGGAGGACCTGATAACGTCTCCCATTCATGCCTGAAAGCCTTTTGGCAAATCAACTCGCTCCAATCTTCACCGATCTTCAACAAGTCAACTGGAGAAGTGTGAGGTCCCCTCCTGCTTCAAACGATCCACCATCATCCCAGTGCCAAGAAACCCACCTCCTAGGATTAAATGACTACAGGCCTGTAGCCCTGACGTCTGTGGTCTTTAAATCCTTTGAGGGGGCTGGTGTTGAAGCACCTGAAAGACAGGGCCCTCTACTGGACGCCCTGCAGTTTGCTTACCGAGCAACAGGTCGGCAGATGATGCTGTTAACTTGGGGTCTACACTTCATCCTGCAAGGGCTCGGGCCCCCCAGGGACCTACGCCAGGATCCTGTTTGTAGACTTCAGCTCGGCCTTCAACACTATCATACCAGTCATCCTCCACCAAAAGCTCACCCAGCTCAACGTCCCAGCCTCCACCTGTCAGTGGATCAACTGCTTCCTGAGGGACCGACAGCAGCAGGTGAGACTGGGGAGCATCTTCTCCCGAACCAGATCAATAAGTACTGGTGCCCCCCAGGGATGTGTTCTATCCCCACTCCTCTTCTCCCTGTACACAAATGACTGCACCTCAGCGGACTCGTCCGTGAAACTCCTTAAGTTTGCAGATGACACCACTGTCATTGGACTGATCCAGGACGGTGATGAGTCTGCATACAGACAGGAGGTGGATCGCCTGATACACTGGTGCAGTCAGAACTGCCTGGAACTAAACCCACTCAAGACTGTGGAGATGGTGGTGGACTTTCGGAAAACACCACCTCCATACACCCCCCTCACCATCCTCAACAACACCGTGTCGGCTGTGGATCACTTCAGGTTCTTAGGAACCACCATCTCTGAGGACCTGAGATGGTCTTCACACATAGACACTGTTCGGAAGAAGGCCCAGCAGAGACTGTACTTCCTGAGGCAACTCAAGAAGTACAACCTTCCACAGGAGCTGCTGGTCATTTTCTACACTGCCATCATTCAGTCTGTCCTGTCTTCATCCATCTCAGTGTGGTTTGGTTCATCCACAAAACAGGACAGGTCCAGACTGCAACAAATAATCAGGACTGCAGAGAGAATCATCAGGGCTGACCTTCCCTCCATCCAGGACTTATACAGGTCAAGGGTCAGGAAAAGAGCTGCTAAAATCTCTGCAGACCCCACACACCCTGCACATAAACTGTTTAGAGTTCTGCCTTCAGGCCGACGCTACAGAGCGCTGTTCACTAAAACCAGCCGCCACAGAGACAGTTTCTTCCCCCAGGCTGTTTCTCTGTTGAACATTCAATAGAGTACAAAACAACAGCATACAGATGTTGCAAATGCACCTTTTTATTTATATATGTGTATATTTGTACATTGTAAATATGTATATTCTGTAGTGTAAAAACAAAAACCAAAGAGCAAAGTGTACCGGAGTCAAATTCCTTGTTTGTATGTACAAACTTGGCAATAAAGCTGACTCTGATTCTGATTCTGATTCTGATCAGAGACTTTATTAAAATAAATATTTCTTAGCATGAGTCTTTCAATTCAGTAAATATTTGTAAATGTACCCAAATTACAAGCTGGATTTAAAAAGTAAAGTAAATTAAAAAATACAATAAACAAATGTCCAGTGGTACAGGGGGAGAGGTGGGGTGGCCAGTCTATCACAGGGCAACACAGAACCAACAACCGTGTGCACCCACTATTATCTAAGGGCAAGTAGGTGTAACCAGTTAATCTAACTGGTCATGTTTTTGGACAGTGGGAGGAAGCTAAAGAACCTGGAGAAAACCCACACCTGCGCCTGGAGAACATGCACACTCCTTTACTGCAGAAAGGGTCCTGGGATTTAACTCCAGACCTTCTTGCTGCAAGGCAATAGTGCTAATGTAAACATGGCCGTCTCTGCAGTAATCTGCTTGAATCTTAATGGTTTTCTGTAACTGTGGTGCGAACAATAGAGCTTCTCTGAGTGTAACAAAAAGACTTCTGTTCAGACCAGTAATTTTAGCTCTTCATTGGCACATGAGGAACAATTGGTGGGAGTTTGTTTGTTCAAAGAACTTTTTTATGCATTGTTAATGCTCAGATTTTTCCTTTTAGAATTTATTTTCACTTTATTAATGTCAAATGGACAATTAAAATATAAAACAATGTTATCCAGAAGTGAAAATGTTTATTTTGTCCTTTTCATCTTTTGTAATCCATTTCAGGTTTCCTGAAGCACCCTCCCAATCCCACACACAACCTAAAGCACACATCTGGTTTTAATAAGGTTATTTTTAAGCACTCAAACCTGGTTTCTCTGCTACTAATGGTTTCAAGACTAAAATTAACTTGTTCCCTCCTGAGACTGTTGAATAAGTTTTACAGACTCTGAAGTTGGATTTATGCTCGGTACCTGGAGACCGGCCCGTTCTGCATTAACAGTCATGTTTTATATGCTGCAGATGACCGGGCAGAGGTATGATAGATTACAGAGCTGGTTTTTTACATGCTGAACACACAAAGCGCTCACTTGTGTAGCTTTGATTTTTAACTGTGTGTTTGGGAGGTGGGGGACCAACTCATGTTTGTATTCTGCATGTGCAATAATGGAAAAAGTTTTAATTTATATTTATACATGAATCATTTGAACAGATTTCCACCTCCATAGCAGAGTCTTTTCACACACACAAACCGATCTCAGTCTTGTACTCAGTTTTCCATTTCTTCTTCAAACCATCAGTTCCATCTTTTATACTGTAACATACTAATAAGGGGCTGTGAAAATGACTTTGCCCACTTATTTTTTTGGTTTTGCTTTTTTGGTCAGACTTCAATGTTTCTGAACATCAAAAAAATTTCGATAACAAAAAAGCTGCTTCTAAATGATAACTTCATTGATCTAGAGGAAACAAGTAATCAAACCAACCTGACCCTATGACCCTAAAAAAAGTAACTAATAACTGGTTTTGCCAGCATTGGTCGCAACAGGCGTTTGTAATAACTTGCTCTAAGCATTTTACATCACAGAGGGGGAATTTCGGCCCACTCTACTTTGCAGAATTGTTTTAATTTAGACATATTGGAGAGGTTTATAGCATAAATAATTTGTTCAAGGTCACGCAATAGCATCTCAGTCAGATTTAAGTCTGACCTTTCATTAGGTCCCACCAAAACCTGCTTTTTTAACCCATTTAGAGGTGGACTTGCTGGTGTGCTGTAAATCATTGTCCTCCCATATAAAGTGTGCAAAAGTGTGCTTGCCCTTAAGGACACAAACTGATGGCTGCAAGAGAGCATAATTTACCATTCCATCATTACAGCAATTCATTCAATCCCCAAAGAACCAAAGCAGCCCCAGACCATCATACTACCACCACCACCAAGTTTGACTGTCGATATGATATTCTTTTTCTGAAATACTGTGTTAGTTTTACACCGCGCTGAACATGGAGCACACCTTACAAAAAGCTTTACATTTGCCTCGTTGGTCCACAGAATATTCTTAGAGATCATCAAGATGTTTTTCTGTCAAATAAGAGACGGGCCTTTATGTTCTTTTGGGTCAGTGGTTTTGAGCTGGGAACTCCCCCATGGAGGCCATTTCTTCCCAGTCCCTTTGTTGTTATCGAATCATGAACCCTGACCTTAAATGAGGCCAGTGAGGCTGAGATGTTGTCCTTGGTTCATTTGGCACCTCCTGGATTAGTCTTCAGTGCGTTCTTGGAGCAATGTTTGTAAGTCAATCATGGGAAGGTTAACCACTGTTTGCTCTTTTCTCCATTTTTTGGAACATAGATCTTACTGTGGTTTGCTGGAGTCCCAAAGCCTTAAAAATTACTTTGCAAGACTTTCAGGCATTTAGTTATCAATGGCCTATTAACCTTTCATCGTACAGTTTAGTTTGCAATAATAATTTAGTTTTTACACCACAGGCTTCTTATTAATTCTGCCTTCTGAAAAGCTTTGCATGATTTACATTTTTTTTATTTATTTATTTATTTTTGTTTAACTTAAAAGTCATGGTTTTATTCTTTTTATAGTGTTATCACCAGTCCAAAATACAAGTGGCATTCAATGATTGAAATGCAGAAGTAAAACCTATAAATGGCAAAAACGTTATTTGGTAAAATTCTCTACCTAAATTAATTATGACTATTTCAGAAATTTGGCACATTTTCAAATATTCTTAACAGATAAACATCTCCATTACATCATTTCCCATACATTTCACAAAAGTCGAACACAAATAAAAACAAGAGTTGTTACTTAAACTCCAGTTGATTTCTAACTCTTGGAAGATGAATGGGACACATCTCCCAATGGCCCGACACCATCCTCCGTCATTTGTCGCCAGTGTTCAGGTCGTCTGACAGGTGATCAATAATGTTTCTAAGGTGACCAGGCGGTAATGACTGCAGCCACAGCGTCAGTAATGCAGCGGCAGATCGGAGGGTTCCCGTCATCATGGAAACCCTGACAGGAGCAGGTGCTTACAGAAACAAACGAACCGGCAGACTGAGTAAATAGGCTTTGCTGATCTCCACCAGCCTCGTTCCAGTAAACACACCATCATGAGCATACGAAAGCTATTTGTTAGCTCTGTAATTCAAGCTTTGACATCTTGTATCACAGACATCCATGCACACAAAGGGGAACCATGCTGATGAATTGCTCTTTTGGATTGTGAAGTAGTGTAGTTGTGTCATGATTTAAGGTTTTAATCTGCTTCTCCAAAAACATTTGTAGGTTTTTTTGTTTTTCAGATCAATTCGGTAACAAATTTTGTATGTGGACAGGTGACAAAGTGGCTGCTGTTCATCTGTAAAATATCTTTGGTTTCTGTGTCTTCACAACTAACAAAACTCTAACAATTGCCCTATTGTTCTGCGGTAATGACTCTTCTAGTACAGCATGTTTACCTACTGACAGCTGAAACCAGATATTTACAGACACTGTATAAAATATAAAATATAACCTTTTTTTGTTAGGATGGCAAAAATCATTTTTATTCAACTAAATGGCAGAATAAGAGACCTTTTACAGAATTTGTAAGAACTATCTCAATTTCAGAAGTTTACATCCATAATGACAACTATGCCTGAAACAACTTAAGAAAGCCTAGATGATGATGTCATGGCTTTATAAAGCACACCTGTGGATGTACTTTAAGACAACACCTCTAACACGCTACCTACCTAGGTGCCAGATTCATCTGTTCCGACATTTATGTGCAGCACGAGAATGTCCAGCAGTTATACCATTCAGGAAGGGTTCTCTGTCCCCGGTCAGCCCGTTTGGTTGTGTATTTTCCGCATCAACCCCAGCTGAAGGTTTCATTATCCACTGGCTCTGTACCAACATGGGCTGAAAGACCACTCAGCATGGAAGACGCCACAAAAAAAAAAAACAGATTACAGTTTCCCAAGGGGCTCAGGGACAAAGACTATATTTTTGGAGACATTTCCTGTAATCTGATGAAATTAAAAGTGACGTGTTTGTTAAATTGTAGAAGACGGGGAAGCTTACAAGCCTGGGAACACCACCCAAACTGTGAGGAAAAGGGGTGGCAGCATCATGTTGTGGGTGTGTTTTGTTACTGCAGATTCTGAACAACAAACTAACAGCACCGGACACTTTTATTCCGCACTATTGTTGTTTGAACTACAGAAACACTGTGAAAACAAGTCTGAAGAAACTCTCAAACTATTTTTATCAGTTTGTGACTGCAGGTTTTTTTCCTTCATTTTTATTTTTAATGTCTTTAGGTGTAAAACAAATACTACAAGAGCTAAAAATAAATGAAAAGGTTCTACCTGTAACCGGTGGGTTGGTGGTTTGAAAACCCTCCTTTCATCCGTCAAGCCTCTCAGGCTTGAGACTTCATCTGCTTTACCTGCTGATGGTGGTCAGAGGTGGTGCCGATGGTATGGCAGCCCCACTTCTGTCAGTCTGCCCCAGGGCAGGTGTGGCTACAATGTAGCCTACCATTGTCAGTGTGTGAATGTGTGTGTGAATGGGCAGATGACTGTAGTGTAAAGCGCTTTAGACTCATTGGACTTGATAAAGGGCTATACAAGTGCAGGTCATTTACCATGTGATTTCTGAGAAATGATCTCAGGACCACTTACTTGGTGTCTGACAACCAGCCACGAGTTCCTTGTTGGATGGGAGTAGTGAGGAACATTTGCTTTAATCTATACCCTTTCTATTAGAGCCCCTAAATAGAGTTAAGTTGATACAGAAAATTGATAAATGGATGGATAAGGGTTTGATATCAGACAGGAGGTTGAATGAAACAGACACCAGCTCAAGATGCAGAAACAGAAAACGTCAGTAAGTGTAAGAAAAAGCAGAATGAAAGCAGAGCGAAAGCAGGGGGCTTAGGGTAGTCGTCTGATGTATAATAAATGACCTCAAGCTGACGGCTTGGCGTTTCCCTTATCCTCTTTCTGTTTCTGCACCCCCTTTAATACGTCTGTGTTCAGTTGCACCCCACTGACTTCTTCATCTCCCTCATCTAACCAGCATTTGCTGGACATTTTCAGCTTTTTCAATCATCATTCCTTTTGTTTTTAATCTATTTTCCATCACCTCCTCCTCCAGCTAACAGGAAGAGGCTCCGAGTCCACAAGGGAACAAAATGTCCAAAAATATGCATAGTTTCTGCGCTTTGTTCTCCTCTGCTGTGATGTTCTGTTTTCTACAGAAACTCAATCCATTTCAAAAGACACTTTTATATTTATTACACCACGTGTCAACAGTTATGGCATATTCAGCTGTTACTCTGGCTGCTCTCCAGCTGGATATGTGGATGTGTGTCACCTGATGAAACATTCAGTCTTCATAGCATGAGATGGTCTACACTGAATTAGACTGAACCGTGCCTCAGACTGACAATTTTTCCACCCACTAAGAGAAAAGGGTCTATGCTTCATATTAGATTTCACGAATGCTTTCAGAAATGAAACTTGAATTAGTTTCACAAATTTTTTTTCAAAAGAGAGGCCACCTCCCTTCGAGTCCAAGCATCTGCAGACTTAAAGAAGTAAACACGTACATAAAATTACTCCTGCCTCACTGAAGGAATAAAAAGGGCCAAAACTGCATATGTAGAGACTTTTCCTCCAATGACCCACGGAGCATGTTTAGGGGTACAAGGCACATCATGGACTATAACACCAGAGATGCAAAATGCCCCTAGGACCTCTCTCTTCCTGAAGCGCTCAACAAGTTCTTGGCCCAATTTGATGATCCCAGCTCCCTTTCCGGCACCAGTCTCACTCTAACTCCAGGGGAAGAAACCCTCAATGTGACCAGTTCTCTGGGGAGCTGATGGACATTTAAACACCTCCCTGAAACAGGCATTGGTCCCAATCTGTCTGAAGACAACCACCATCATCACCATTCCCAAAGCTTCTTATTTTCGTCTGCTCTTTGTGGATTTCACATCAGCCTTCAACATCATAAGCCCACAGACTCTGGTCCACAAACTCTCTACACCTGGACTGGGCTCCCCTCTGTACAACTGGGTTCTGGACTTCCTCGCTGACAGACCGCCGTCTGTGAGGATACATAGCATCTCCTCCTGCCCCATCTCCCTGCTCACCCTGCTCACATATGACTGCTTGGCAAAATACCTATGCTGTCATATTGTAGACCTAAGTCTACAGATGTGTGGTGGAGAGTGTTTTGTGTTCTTCTATCACTGTATGGCACTGTGTGGCATGATGGAGGGCCTCTTGCATCATGAAGGATCCTACATACCCCCTCCCCCCCACCCACACACACTGTTTGCCCATCTCCCCTCAGGAAGGAGGCTGAGGAGCACCAGACTGCCAGACTGAGGTGCAGCTTCTACCCCAAAGCTGTGAGGCTGCTAAACTCTGATGGACTTCTGCTCTGCTAGACTGGCCATTCAAACCTAGCAAAGATAATGTGCTGACAACTAGTACCAGTATTCAAGCTGCTGCCCTACCTTAAGGTGCAATTAATTTGCATTCTGTTTTAAATTGTGTTTTTTATTCTGTCATTTTATTCTATTTGATTTATTCTTGTTTACTGTCTTGCTTTTAACTTGGAATGAGTGACCCAATGTCATTCTGCCCCCATTCAAATGTGACGATATGATAACAAATATCCTTGAAATTCTTCAAAATGAAAAAAATATGGCATTGATGGTCTGGAACTGATGTTTTCAAAATTGTAATTCTTTTCTTAAAGATTACAAGCATAATCTGAAATATTTGTGCTCTATACTTTGATCATGGGAAAGATTACTAAAATAAACACAAATGCAAGCTACAGTTTTTTGTTTCAAGCTGAAACCCCTGAAGCCAGGTACACTTGTACAAAATGCAGCGCCGGGACACGTACAGTTTTACTCAAAAAGATGCGTAACATCACTCTGTCGGTATTCTATTTTAGTAGTCGCTCTTTCATTTTTTTTTGTTTTCCCAGCACTGCGCTCTGTGGTAAAATCCGTGGCTTGTCATAATATATTCTCTCCGCAACCTCGGCGAACACCTTCTCATGACCAGTCTGTGAACAGCAGTCTGTTCACGTCACATTTCGACCCTGCTGAGCCCCGAGGTACCAAAAAACCAGTAATGGAAACGGTCGCAAAACAGGCTGAGTGGAGTGGAGCCGCCCAAAGTAGTGCCCATGGAAATGTGAAAGCAGTGGAAAAGGTGTAGGAGATCAGGTTTGGAAGGTTATTTGGCAAATGTCATTCGGAAAATAAGAAGATTTTTGTCTTTGCACTTTGATTGTCTTTTAATTTATTTTGAGAAAATAAAGATGCATTGAGAAATTGCAGAGAATCAGTCCAGCCGATTGGACACTCAGAAATCTAATTGATGACTCAAAGGTAGCACGTTTCAATATCAGTACGGTGTTTAAAAAGAAGTCAGAGAAAAAAAGAAGCTCTTTAAAAAGGAAATGTTTAGAGTGGCAGAGATTAAGCCTTTTAGCAGAAAACAGGAAGGCTAAAAAGACACAGCAAAGGTTCACACTTTGGAGCTTCCAACCTCTGTCTGCTTTGGAGCAAATGTTGGCAGCTTTTTGGAAGTATGAGTTAATGAGAGGATATCGTTCTCTAAGAAATACACAAGGAGGCTGCTGTTTTGTAACATATGTGTATAAACTCTGTAATTAGTTTCTCTTTGTTCTGAAGACTAAAACTGTTTCACATCGACTGGCCTCTCACATGCAGCATGAGGTCGGCTTTGCTCCTGATATAAATGATTAAAAAAAAACCTCACCGCATGAAGGCTGGGAAAAAATAGATTAAATTCTGTTCTTATGTTTTTATAGCTCAAAAGTAAAATCAGAGTAGGCTAAAATCTATGTTGGCAGGTCAAATTTTTACAAGTACTGGAGATGGGAAAATCAACCATGGAATGTATGTTTTGTTTTCATGAAGCACTTTACTCCAATGTACGAATCAATCTGGCATAAAAAGTCTCTGGAACACAAGGAACTTTGGATTAGATCTTTAAGCACTCTGTCATAAAGGCAGTTTCTTTCCCTTTCCTGAGTTAAATCTATGAAAGATTTTGCACTTAACAAAGTTTGACAAACAGAAAATGGGATTTCAGCTTCATCAAGATGATACCCATAGAGCTATTAGTTGATAAATGTTGTTCAGCTGAAAGATTGTGTGCCCTTCAGGTCCTGTGTGCTGATTTTTCCCCTTATTTAAAAAAAATACTTAAGAGATTATATTAATCTGCTGCTTAAAGATTTTTAAAGCAGAAACTGCTAAATAAATGCAGTGCGACTAAAAAATCAAGCACATTTAAAAACAAATTCACGAAAAGACCTTCAAAAAAGCTTCAAGAACACTTTAAATGAATACCAGAATCTCTTGCTGTTTTCATGCAAAATACAAAGAAATTAGAATATTTAGAGCTTTTGCAAGCACTATTCCAAAGATTTTTCTTTTTCCGGAAAATGTACTGCAGTTATGTTGAGCAAAATTGGCAGAAAAACAGAAGAAACTGCTGCATCAGTAGTAGCCTGTTTTTACATGCTTGGCTATGGGCAGTTCCTGTGCTGCAGTGTATGACAGATGGCTGCACACCGACAGATGCATCAGCATAACACCGTCGCCTTTTGGAAGCAGTCGGCCAGCCAACCACGAGCCTGCAGTCGGCTCAGCACACTAAGCTGATCTGTCGCCCTGGCAACAGCTATTTTAGCCCCACCTTTGTCTGACCACGGTGCACAGAATATCTGAGGAACATCTCAAAGGGAGATTAGGATTGTTTTCTGCAAATTAAATACACATTTCTGTAACTATTTTCATTGTCAGTCTCCTTGACTGTGTCTTCCTGCTCTCTACTGGCAGATGTTTTGCTCAGCAAAAAGAGGAGGCTGTAAAAAAGCAGCAGCTTGGAAACTCATCTGTTAGTAATAAGGGCTCCACTTTGCTACTGTGACTCATGACAGCGCACGCCCACAACACTATTACAGGCTTATTTAGTACATACGATCATTAGTGTGTGTGAGACTATGTGAACTAGGCTGCGTTCCAAATATGTGGTCAGACCAGGCATTAGCGGAGAAGAAAAATGCACCTCAATGCAGTAAATGCTGCGTAAAAAATTTCGGAAAATCCAACAAAATGTTTTCATGCTCTTTTGGTTGGTGTTGTTACTTCTTTTGGGGATTTAAAAGAATTTAAGAAGTAAATCACTTCCTAGTGTTTGTCACAGTTAAAGCACCTGTTAGAGTCCAAGATAGGAATCACTGAACCACTCCCAAACATCATTAAAGGATAAAAGAAGTGCAGGCTAATCCTTTACCTCTCTAATAGTGACCAGAGGTGTTTCTCAAACTGTTTTCTTGCTTAAAGTGAACGATTTAAGCACTGAACCTTCAATAAAAATGGCAAAAAAAGCTTCTTTTTGGTTTCATTGGTGGAGATTATGGTATTTGGCCAGGTTAAAATGCACTATAAAAAGCATGGCTGTTACAGTACACAAAAATCCTGGTTTGGTACATATTCAGGTTTTAAAGTCCCAGTTCAGAAAATAAATCAATTTTTTTTTTTTACATTGGTCAGCAGTAAACAGAATATTTTTCGATTTCTGAAATTAATTTGATTTTATGCTTAAACATAAAAGAAGTGGAAAGCATAAAACTGACTGGAGATTTAGTTGGATTTCTTTCATTAAATAAAGTAATATAAGCAGGCATAGCCAATGTTTGGATAGATAGATAACCCAAAATAACTACTTGAAACAGTCCTTGTTGATATTTAAAACTGTTTAATGAACTATGTGCTCATATTTTGAGAATAAAACATGTTAAAATCAATTTGGAGTTGTTGTGATATTACTAGTGTCCCAGATGCACCTGAATGCACTATGAGCAGCTGGTGGGAAATTCCCCTCTAATCAGCAGAGATTCCTCTAAATTGTATTTTATGTACAGAGTTTGGGCTAATTAGAGTCTAAAGGTACCATTTGGATGACAGCTGATTTTTCTTTCAGTACCAGTGATGTTTACATGTAGATTGACCTTTCAGGTGATTAATTCAGTTACGTGCAGAGCGAGCTACATACCTTATTGCTGTTGAAAGATGCGTACGCTGACATAAAGTTCTGTAGCTGCATGAGAAACCTTAATGCTCTCAAATAACAGAGTTTAATTAATGATAGCTGGGAGTCCTCTCTGTTTTATTTTGATGTCACTTTTGATGTCACAAAGTTGCTCTACAGAACGTTGCATGGCAAACTTAGTTGCATTTACATGCATGCTCAGTATGAATGCAAAGTCAACGCAAGCAACTGCCCACTGTTGCTACATGCTAATCCAGGAGGAGTGATTGCTGCAAGTCACTGACTTGATGCAATCTGCTAAATAGAAACATTTTTAACCAGTTTGAATAATAAACTGAATACGACTGCACTGTTTGATGGTTAGGATCAATTGGAATATATGTACTTGACTTGAAATCTGTATGATTCAATTGAATTGACTTTGTAAAGTGCCTTGAGACAACATGTGTTGTGAATTGGCGCTTTATAAATAAAGTGAAATAAACTGAATTGAATTAGTTGCACACATAAACAATCTGCATGTGTCAGGTAAAAAAAAAAAAAAACATGCTGCATTTGTACGGTACGTGTGAGTACCAAACCGACAGGGCTGTACCGGATATGTTTGGAACGAATACGTACACCGTATTGGTACACCCATAATAAAAAGCTATTTTGGAGAGTCAAAAATATTCCCCATTGGAGCACGGCGGTGGCGCAGGGGTAAAGTGCAAGACCCATGAATGGAGGCTGCAGTCCTCAATGCAGCCATCTCAAGTTCGAGTCCTGACGGTTGATCTTTGCTGCAAGTCCTACCCTCTCTCTCTCCACCCCATTTCCTGTCAGTCAACGTACAAAATAAAGCCCACTAGTGCCACAAAAAATATATATAAAAAAAAATATTCCCCATTAAAATTATTTAAATGTTGTTCAAACATATCAGTTTGTAAATGTAATGTTATAAAATGGTCACAAGATGCATTTTAAAAAAAAATAAATCCCACATGAACAATCCTGAAGTAGTTGTTAATATCCTTATAGGCCCTACTGGTTTTATTGTGAAGAATTGTGCCACAGGGTGCCATAAAGGTGCCGGAGGATGCCACAGGGTGCCAGAGGATGCCAGAGGGTGCCATAAAGGTGCCAGGGATGCCCGAGGGTGCCAGAATAGCTCTAAAAGCCTCTAAGACGCTGCCACAGCGGCTGCCGCTGTTTTTGTGGAAGCCAGTACTGATTATCGGCATTAACACTGTTTATTAAATAACAACCAATAATGACATCATCATTTAAAAATAATTCTTGACTAATAGGCAATAGCTAACATATATAGTGACAACCCATTTGCCGATAATCAGTATTGACTTTCATAAAAACAGCACCCTCTACTGCCACTAATTGAGTTTGCTGTCTCTCAGAAATAACCTACTTATGGATGAGAACGTTTTTGAGCTGGGTTTTTATCCAGCTTAGCACCAGTTTAGCTGCAGGGCTAATGCTAAGTCAAGTTTGCTAGCCAGACGAGCTTCTAAACTCTAAACTCTGAAGTAGCCATTTAGGGGATATATTATGAATTAATATATATACACTTAGTAAAAATTACCAACTCTTATAAGACCTATGCTTGAGTTAGAGCAAGAACTTGAGTTTTCATCCAACTTTAATGAGCTTAGCTGAAGGGCAAATGCTAAATCAAGTTAGCAAGCAACTCTGAAGTAGTAGTTTATGAATTGAATATATTCTGATTGAATATATCAACTGAGTAAACGTTAACTGTCATAAGACTTGTGCATGTGGTTTGTGTCGGAGCATAAATTTCCATTTATAGTCAGTTTTTAGCTAGTTTAGCAACAAGTTTTTACTTTACCTTACTTTACTTTACTAAAAGGTCGGATCATGAAAAATGTATGTTAGGTACCAATGTACCCAAGATACAAGTAAACTGCATAAATCACTAAATACATTTCACCTTTTCCACTGGCAATGAGTCTTCACTATGAAGGAACTGTAATCAATTTTTCTTGTTAGAATTGTTTTTATTCAGCCACAATGGAAAGTTTTCAATAATTAATGGCCTGTTTAAGGTCATGCCACAGCATCTAAATCTAATTTTACTAGCTCAATCTAAACCTTTGATTTTTGTGATGATTGAACAATGGGGGCTATTGCTTTCTCAAATTTGTGTGATGATCATAATAATGAATGAAATATATACAATTGTCCTGCTCTGTTATCATTATGTTCCAAACACACGCAAAACACGACAGCACATGAACACAGCAGGGAACCACAAGGGCTTCACGTCTTCCTCAGTTCAAAATGATCTTTTTAGAAAAACATATTACCACTGATAGTTGCCTTACAGGTTCTAAGTTCAAACATATATATACGGCATTTCTTACATGTTCTGAACTGTTATAGTTTTAAAAATATAACTGGCTTCACAATAAAAACTACACAAACAGTAATGTGTGTTATTCTTTAGGTTCTACTTGATTCCTTTATGATTTTCTTCCAAGCAGCAACACTATCTTGCAGTCTTTTAAATCTCACTTTGGGAACTTTGGTTGCAACTTATTTTTGATATTTGATCGGGAATTTCACTGGGGCACAGAAGATATGTCCTAGAGGAATGTGCCACAATAAAATTAGTCTAGGAACACCTAGTATGCTCCCTCTATCTATCTCTATCAATGAACCTGCAGCACTTTTTTTTTTCTTTTTATAGTTCTTCGATAAACCAGCAACTGGTATTGGTCAGGAAACGCCTGATTGGGGCAACTGTCTTTAATTATGGTTGTTAATTTGAAACCAGTTGCCCACTTCTTGTAACAGGAAAAAACACACTTTGTGGCTTTAACTGCTGCAGATTGGCAATGAGGGTTGTAAGAAACATCTCTGTCACTCACTTTAATACTTTCTGAAGGTGTGGGGCTTAAATTGCTTTAGCACTAAAAGGTGCATCATCTCTGAGAGCCTTCTGAGGTGTGGTGGAGAGGTGTTTTCCCAGAATCACGACTGAAAGATGCGGATCAACCCGCAAAATGGCGGCTTTGCGTTGCTGGTGCCACCATCTATCATCTGAATATCTGAAATGTGATGCAGGATAGGCCTTGGAAACGCAGCCTAAACACACCTGAGCACGTCGTTTATGTGTTTTTCTATCTTGCATAAAATAAGAAGGAGCAAAATGCTTGCACAGAACTGCCTGATATGTTCCCAAGGAGTGGTGATGCCTTCCCACGGGGGTAAAAACCTGATATAATTAATGGCCTGCATTTTGAAGCAGGCTGTGTGCGTAAAAACTGACCAGGTTCGTGCGTCCCGGGGTTGTCGGACATCTCCAGCACCAGCAGCTCTCGGCCTTCAAAGCTCTCTCCAATGGTGTAGATGCGGGTGATGGTTGGACACTGCAGCCACACCGACACCAGCGCTTTCCGCAGCTCCTCGTAACGATGGTACTCGAAGGAGATCCCGGGGCCGGTACCGGTACTGGCCGCGCCGACCAGAGCGAGCACCGCAGTGCCGAGTATAAAAGAAGAAAAGAGCGGTTTCATTTTGACTCGGCCTCGTTTCTGTGTAAGTGAGCCTTGTCTGCCTGCAGGTTCCTCCTGAGTCTTATCGATGCGCAGCCGCTTCGCTCTAGGCTATAAATGTCTCTCTCTCTGCCTCCCTCTCTACTTCCTTCTGTGCGTGATGCGCTGCTGTACCTGCTGAGAGCGCAAGAGGCGCAAAGCCAACACACAAGGCCCGCACATCCAGCCAGAACCTCCAAAATAAAGGCTTCTATATATAAATAACATAAAATATCTTATCTCTCCTGTTTTGCGAGATGAAGATATTTATAAAGCTATTTCAACTAAGAACAAAATATATATTTATGCATTTGGCAAATGCATAAATTAGTTTATAACAAGGTTGTTAATATCAAAGCTAGTGATAAGCTACTTAGAAGAAGGACCACTAGTCAGGTTCATTCAGGGGTGACGGAGTAGAAGCTGAGTCCAGGAATGGAGGGAAGGGCAGAAAAGTTAGTCAAATCTAATCAAAACACCAAATTGATAGTTTTGGCTCTTGCTTCTGATCATTGTTTATGTTTTTCAGGTGGTGCTTTAGTTCCTCAATTATTTTATACTGTTTATAGAATCCCACACTTTTCACCCTGTGACCCCCAAAATAAAAGTGCCAGAGGCTGGCCCGCTAAAAATACATATCAGTGATCTGCCATTTTGCGTTTCTTGTTAGTTTACTTTTTCTCTGTTAGCTGTTTTTCTGTTTCTTTCTGATTAGTAGTTACTTCTGTTAAGTTATCAATCTCTAGATTCTGGTGTTCATGTGTTTCTCCATTTAGATCTAGTTTTTTTTCCCAAGGTTTGTTATTTAATATTGTTCTCTCTTAGTTAGTCCCTCATGTTTATGTTCTCTGTCTGGTCTCATTAGTTGCAGTCTGTCACTTGGTGTTCTGTGTTTGCTTACTTTTCCCAGTTAGGTTTTTCCTCAGGTCTTCAGATTACTCTCGTTAGTTGTTACTCTCCAGACTCTTATATTTTATGTTTGGTTATAGTTTTCCTTAGATCTGTTGTCATTATTCTAGTTGTCATTAGTCTAGTTTATTTCCAGGTCTCTGTGTTCCCCTGCACCTGTAGCCATAGCAACATTATCTCCCTCAGTTCCCTGCAATTGGTCCATGCCAAGCCTTATTTATGTTCATGCCTACATCTGCTAAATCCAGCCTGCTGAGAGTTTTCTTTTTGTTGTTTAATGAAACCTTTTTTCATCTCACCGTGCTTCTCCTGCCGGCCTGTCTGCCACCACTCTGACAGGCTTAAGGACAACAAAGGCAATGTTTTGGAGTGGCCATTAAAAAAATTGTGGACAAATCTGAAAAGGTGTGTGTGTGTGTGTGTGTGTGTGTGAGAGAGAGAGAGAGAGAGCAAAGTAACATACAATCGAGACTCAGACTGTATTGTGAGAAGCTCGTTTAAAGGATACTCTAACCATTTGACCCTATTCATACAGTTTAAAAGGCAAGTCCACTAAATATGTTAACGTTGCTCCATTTGGCAGGAGCTTTTATCCACAGCAGCCTACACATGATATAAAATTGTAGCTAATATCAAAGTTAACAATAAGCTACCTAGAAGGAGGACCATTAGGCAGGTTCTTTTAGGGGTGACAATGTAGAAATAAAGTGCAGGGATGGAAGTGCACTAGAAGGGGTTGAGAGGTACAGGGTATGCAAGGGTAGGAGATGCTCCCAAGAGCTGGGTCTTTTTAAAGATAGACAGAGACACCCTTATTTTGTTATCACTCAGTAGGTTTTTCCACCAGTGAGAAAAAAGTCTGGAATGTTTGAGCATAATCTAAATATATCAGCTATTCCTGCATCTTAGGAGATTTTAAAGAAAATGTAAACATACTCTGCAAATATTAACACACATTTTCAATTCATTTTGATGCGTTTATATTTCAGTGTTGATGAACCCATTAAACCCAGTTGTCGTTTCAGCTTTATTCAGGGTTGCCACCCAGTGTAAAGAAACTGGGGCACAATAAGAGAATGCAAAGAGTTCCTGGGAAATCCTAGAACTCATTCATTTTGCTCTAGGTGTTCAGATGTGTATTTTACTCCTGTGGAAAGTACCCCTGGCCCAGTGATTCTGTGTTCTGCTGGGTCTCTTTCCTGGATGGACCCACTAACAAAACTATTGCTGCCACTAACCCTTTCAGCCTTCTTTCACATAGACAAACCCTTGGTTCAGTGTTTCTGAATTCTGCTGTTTCTTTCCCAGATAAAGCCACTGATTAGCTATTGCTGCCATTACCGCAATGTACTTTCTTTTTCCATCATTTACCAAACATGCACTCTGTCTTTTCCCATAGAAAGTTCCCTTACCTCAGATATTATTGTTTTTTATTCGTCTTTGCATTTACTGCTTTTCAAACTAAGTAGTACCTAAAACAATTAAGATATGCTGAGGAAAATTTTTTTTATTATTCTAGGCTTGTAAATTGTCAACTGATACCTGCAACATGCAATTAAATTGCAACATCTACATTTTCTTTAAATGGACTAATTTACAAAATAGCTTTTGGAAATTTTACCCCACTTCCTGTCTAGTGTCAGCTGCTATTGGATGAATTGACTACACTGTGTTGGTGTGTGTTCTGGCTGCAGCTGCAGGGGTTCTTTGATAGTGCAGGATAGCAAATATAATGCAAGCTCTTAAAATAAATGTAAGAATTTTGTTCTTAACAGTTTTGTTTTATTCAAAGGCACACCTCAGGATCAAACTCTGTTAAATAGAACTGCAAAGAAATACATCTGCTTTAAGTATTTACACAATTTTATTTTAACACAAGTACAGAAGAAACAAAACACATTCAGCGCTTCCTTTCTTGTTGAAATTAAAAAAAAAAGCATTTGATTCTTCAAACATGAAAAAAAAGATTTTAAGAACACAGAAGGGACACATGAGCCAA
Organism: Crenichthys baileyi; assembly: GCA_036173005.1. NCBI lineage: Eukaryota > Metazoa > Chordata > Actinopteri > Cyprinodontiformes > Goodeidae > Crenichthys > Crenichthys baileyi. The sequence continues at coordinate 653,062 of JAHHUM010002335.1, forward strand.
TTCCCTTTTTCATCTAAAATTTAAAAGAGTTTGCATCGAACCGGTTCAGACAGTTTCTACTGAACTGTTGAATTAGCTGGAAGAACTCAAGTCACTTTGATGCCGATCAGCTCGAGGACGAAGTGCTAAAGTGCTGAAACATTCAGAGGTAAATAGGAGCATTTCACAACAACAGTGATATGGTAGACCATCTTTACATTTCATATGATGAAAAGCAAAGGGGGAAAAAAGAGGATGTTGATGTTTTCTTTATTCAGCCTGCAGCTGGTGACACAAATAGCATATTTATGATTTATTAAGGCACAGAAGGCAAACTGAAGTCAACTCAGTCTGATTCAGATTCAGAATACAGCAGTGCAAGTTTATTTTCACACACCTTCCCTGTGTTTTCCATTAAGTTACCAGAGATGAACAGTGCTGCTATTTTTCTCTTCATCTGTGCATATAGGCTGCTTTACTGCTCCTTCTTCTCTCCTTGTTTCTCCATGTACTTGTTGTACTGGTTGTCGGTGTTCAGAAGCTTATCCCACCAGGTGAAGGTGGAGGCGTAGTTACCCACAAAGTTCATATGGTGGAAGTCATGGAAACGGGTGCCAGCATAGAAAGGGATCAGGTGGAGCGGGTTCAGAGGGATTTCATAACCGCTGTGAGGAGGAATAAGAAAGGGATGAAGGCTAGTCACATTTTGAGTCAAATAACAGAACTAATTTGTAGGTGTCTCAGAGGAACTATAGCAGTGACACTGCAGAAATGATAGCTGTGGTCTCCTTCTAGTTGGTTTCTTAAAGGGGACATGTCATGTAAAATCCACTTTTTTAAACCCCTAAATACATTTTGTTGTGTACTTGGAGTCTGTATGTGTGCAGATAAGTTGAATTTAGTCTCTCCGAGTGCTATGGAGATATCTTTATATTCTGTTTGGGTTGTGTTTCTCTCTATCCTCTATTACGTTTTTTTTAACTTTACATCACAGTATTTGCAGCTAAATAAGGTCATGGACTTCCAGCTGAACAATTTTGCGTATCCGTCATTTTTATTTCTTCCTGCGATTTTGTAGTCCAAGATCAAGGATGCCCACATGCCTGCAAGCGAATAAATCTAAATGTTCGGTCGTTGGATGTATTGACCCACACAATTCATTACACCGTTCCCAAGCATCAGAACTTCTTCAAAGTGCCTGATTAAATTTTTTTTTTATGGGAACATTTCCATATCTTCCTATTTCCCCACTTCAACGACGAGTGCCTTCAGCAACCTCGCCTGTATGAAGAAGGATTTGCCGAAAGACTTCATCTGATTAAGGGGTCAGTTCCTTCTGAAGGGGACATGATATGTCCCCTTTAAACACATCCTAATTTCATCGATGACATCAGATTTTTTCCAACACATAAGGTCCACATCTACTATTAAGGTATTCTTGCCTTTGTTCGCAAGTAATGTGTGCCTAATTATGCCAACATAATAGCACCACACCACTATAATACAGTATTAGGTATAGTTACCTGCTGTATAACCGTATGACTCAATTCAACCATCCTGACTCAACGATTCTTCACAAATTGCTCACAGTTACTGTAATTAAGTTTCAGAATAAAATTAAATTAAATATTTACAGGCATTATTTTATTACATGCATGCCTTAAAAATGTTCTCCAAGAATACGTTCATTTGTATTATTTTTCATTTTTTGTTTATATAAATTTTTTTATGTATTGTGGTGTTCATATTTTAATATGATTTTTTTTCTGTAAAAAAACCCCAACAAATTTTACTTTTTTAGCAAACAAATAAAAAAACGTGAAATATTATAATTTTCAAACCATAATTACAAATGTGAGAGAACAACATCTAAAATAATTAGATTTTAAATGCCAAAAACACATTTACCAGCTTAATAGAGATTTTTATGATATATCTGCTTTTCTTTCATTGAACTAAGATTCTTTTGATTAAATTTCTTCTTGAAGGAAGTTGTATAACCTTTATTTATCTACTTTTCTGCACTGGTCAAAACAAATAATTGAAATCCACAAGAAATATTAGTAAGATGCGTTAAAATATAAATCTAATCAAGCATCACTTTTTGGGAAATATGTGAATATGGTCCTCTGTGGCCCTCTAGTGGTAGGTCCTATAAACTACAGACAGAAACGACGTTTAAAAAAAAAAATCCATATTTTAATGGACCATCTGTGAGAACATTAAAAGTTAAAGCTTTCATTGTGTCCCACCTGTGAACATCAATGGTCTCCAGCAGACGGAAAGCCACCCAGGCCCAGAGGAAGAACACATGGTTACAGAAGATCATGATACCAATGAAGAAACCAGCTCCCAGGATGATCGTCTCCAGAGGATGAGCGTACTCTGCCTGCATGCCGAATGGAGCCTGAGACACAGCCGGGACACGTGATGTCAGATTTAATAAGTAACTCCTTGGTAAAGACTGCGTGTTTGTTTATCAGCTGGCCGTTTCACTCACAGTGAACTCATGGTGGACTTTGTGGATGTATTTGTAGATGCGCCTGTGGTGCAGTATGCGATGAAGGAAGTAATGCCAGGTGTCCTCGATGACAGCGCAGCCGAAGCACCGAGCCAGAAGAGACGGCCTGAAAGAGGGCAGAGGAGGGCTTGATTAGATAAATCATTCAAACAAAAGAGTCTGACTGAAGCATTTATCTGACAGACCACTGAGAAACAGCAACCTAGCTAATAAATATAGTGAAACCAACCAGCTACACTCAGTTGTTACATAAATAGTCATAATGTCAGCTGGATGATTATTTCTACTAGCAGAAGATGAACTCCAAACAGCATAAAGTTAAAGATAAAGCTTAATGGGTAGGGCACATATTTCACTCTGCCTTCCCTATTACAAATAGGGGAACAGCTATTTCAGTTAGAAAAGACATTCATTTAGGCCTCAATCAAAGCTGAAAACATTTATAAAAATCTGAATACGTCTGATGTATGGAGACTTTTAAACCTTCTAGCTAGAGAGTATTCATACCACTGGCTGGTGCATAATGTGTAAACTGGAACTGATTATTTTTTGGTTGATGGAAGGCTGATACCCCACATAAGTTAAGCCCAAATAAGATGCAATGTTGGTTTCGAATCACTGCCCCTGTCATATTCTTCCTGGAAGTGTGGACAGCTAACATGGAGGATGTAGCCACAGATACTATTAGATGAGGAGCTATGTGTATACCTTGAAATGCACATTACTCTTTATTTGGAAACTAATGACATTCCAGATATCTCTCGTAAGATATTATGGAAGGCATTCAAAGCCTGTTTAAGAGGATGCATTATTCCTTATCAAGCATTTTGTAGAGAACAAATTTGATAGAACAGAAAGTACTGGAATACCAAATTTATAAACTGGATAGGGAGAATGCAGAAAATCCATTCAAGGAAAAGCTTAAAGAAATTTTGGCACTAAAATATAAACTTAATAAATTAACGTCAGCCAAAATGGGTATGCAAAAACAAATAAAAACATCATGAATTTGGTGGTAAAACACAGACATTGTTAGAAAATGATCGTACCACACATAAAATTTAATCAGGCTCAGGTGAAAATGCTTGTATCACATGATGAGGCTCTGTACCCAAAAACGAGCCACTATTGTTTCTATACAGGACTACCTGGATGGCTGCTAATGTCCTACCTTTTACTCTTAGATGACTTTATAACATTATACACTCCAAGAGGCCACCCAAGGATGAACTGGTAGTAATGTCATTTATTTTTTTCTGCTGAAGAACTGTAAACTAGATGAGGCATTTATTTTGTTAATCAAACTGCTGTAGTTTAAGCCTACAGCTAAAATGATCACCAACTCAACAATCTCTCTGCACTTTAAAATGTTCAGAGAGACTAGACTTAGTCCAGTGATGTTTGCACTGGTTGATCCTCTAGTGGAGTCTTTTAGATTACACCCAGATATTTACAGTTATAATACAAAATACATTTCAAATAAAATGTCCTTATATGCAGATGATAGATAACGCGACCTACATTTTCTCTGACAGTGCTACTGAATTTAATTGCAATTTTTTCAGGATATAAGATTAAATGGGGTAAAAAGTGAGCTAATATCTATAAGGATTAATGATTAAACTTTTTAAAATGTGTCTGAGGCCTTACAATACTGGGGCAATTGTTCTGTCTCCCACTGCAAATAACAAATCTTACTACAACTCAAATCCTATTATTACAAATACAATCTGAATCTGGAAGCAGATTAAAGGTCAATTTGACACCAGTGAATTAACCTTGCTAAAAGCAGTTTTAGATAACCCGTCCTTTGCTCAATGAACTCTAGATAAAAACCTTTGAGCGCTGAAACAATCTGGGGATAAAAATATTGGAGACCTATATATTTATATCAATCTGCATCCTTTCATCCATTGCAGGGAACATCTGGCCTACCAAGCACCACCTTCTTCAGGTATCTCCAAATCAGAGATTATGTACAAAAACATATTACTAGTTTAAAACAGCGAGCTCAAATATACTAGATAAGCTATTGGACATAAGCACAATTTCAGATAAACAAGAAGGTCACTCATATAACTATTTGTTATCACACAGCCTTCCATCAGCTGAAGGGATTAAAACAGCCTGGGAAGAGGAACTGGAGGTCCAGGTGTCTGAGAAAACCTGGGAAAAGGTTCTGGAGGCTACACTTACTTGTTCCATTAACACACGTCATTGATAAATCCAATTTAAAATCTTGCATGGACTTCTCTATAGCAGGGGTTACAGGTTACATAGTTCTTTTCCAGAGCTCTCAGATTGGATTGGAAAACTCAAAATAAGCACAACAAAGAACATGGTGGTACTGGGTGTGTTTATAGACTAAAAATATTGGGAGTTCTGGTGGGAAAATTGGACCACTCTGATATCTGGATGAAACCTCTTAGGTTAACATAACTGCATCACTGGCTTAGCTTTGTAAAGTTTGTAAACAAAATGTAAATTATGGACATCAGTTACACTTGAGGTCTCTGATAACTTTAACTCTTAAGAGCTTAATTACTAATTTAAAAGGTCCATAAATAATTAGATTTGATAAATACTCATTTAACCTCGTCTCAACAATAACTAGGCAGTGAAGGGTTGTTTTTAGTAGCTGCAAAGAACATTCAATATTTACAAGAACTGTACGTGTAGAAGGACATTGACTGATGCTATTTCAGGGAGCAGTTTCATTTAACTACGAACTTAAAGGGAAAAGAAATGAATCACTAAAAGAGCAACAAGATCTGGAAAATAAGCCTAGCAAATCATTTAAATGAAAAGATCCTCGACAACTTTATAAAACCAGACAATTGGCAAGAAAAACAAACACAGATGTTAAGACCCAAGTGAATGTCTAAACCCTGTTTTACATGTAAAGTTATTTCACATTCAAATAAGCCACAGGCCACTAAATGATCAGATATGGACCTTAATATTGAGCTCATCATTTTTAAATATCATTTATGTAAGACTTTGCTTTATAACAGTTTTTACTGACCAGCGGGGCATCGAGTCCCAGTCGTACGGTATGCTGAAAAACTCGGTGAAGTAGTACGTTCCACAGATTAACGGAAACTGAATGAAGAAGTGGTTAAACACCAGCATCTTCAAACATCTCCACTGTTTCTCCCACGTCTCCGGCTTGTCCTGCACAAACACACGCATGTCTGTCAGCACACCAAAAACAGATCAAAACCTAAAACCATGCCAAGTGGCATAAAACAAACACCAACCTGCTGGATTTTGTATTTCTGCATGAAGGGCATGAACTGAAAGAGGAAGCCGGGCAGACAGAACAGGAAATAGATGAACTCGTGGACGATGAGCGACCCCCATGTGGCGATCTGGAACTTGGTATAGTTGTCCAGCATGCAACCCCAGGCGTGTTTCAGGGAGGGCTGAAGGGGGTTTTCTGGCAACACAGCGTCTACATACTCCACTGCAAGGTAGGCAGAGCTCAATATGTCTGAAGTGCCGTTCGCCGCCATGATGGAGGATGCAGGTCTGGAAAGAAGACAGTGTTATATGTAGTCATTACATCAAACCTGTACATAAGAAGCAGAATAGAGTATAAGTTAACTGTTTCAGATAAGTGATATTATTTATCAGTATGTCTCATTTCACTTCAAGTTTATTTATCCAATCTACAGTATAGTGCCCTCATTGCTAGACTGTTTCCAGTCAAACTTTCTAAAGATCTTTTCTTTGGTCTTTGGCTGCTTTTTAAATCATTTTATGTCCCATTTTTTTTAGAAAACTGGTTTTGTTTGTGAAGCCATTTAACTCTGATATACTGTGAATCATTCAACCATTTAAAAAACAACAACGACTGCTAAACGGAACCATTGTTGCGCCTGTGTTGTAGAAGCGTTGTCTCTTTAGGCACTTGATTACCAGCAGTCACAAAGATAACATTTATTTTTGTTTAGCTGGTGGCTGGAATCGAAATGATTTTCAGCTTGATCGGCTCTGAGAGGTGACCGGTTAGTTGGAAACTAAAAAAAATAAAAAATCGATCCTTTTCCAAGCGGCCAACACACCATACTGGGCACAACCAGGTCTCCCGTAACAACAACGCTGTTACTCAGGGAGGAAGACTCAGATATTTTCAGTATCAGTGAGGTGCCTAGAAATTAAATCAGGGGAAGCACAGGCATATAAGAAGCTATTTAAAAAGGACACTGTGTGTTCTATGAAATGTCTGTAGAAAACGTGAGAGAGAGAGAGACTTAAAGCAGATGACAGGAAGATACATTGCAAAGATATTTTGGTTTTGATTATGTTTTAAAGTTTTCAACCTTTGTTTAGATTTGGAAATGTTAGCAGCACTTTGGAAATCTCAGATTTTACATAAAGATCGACATTCTCTACATTTCCAAGTCACCAGCTGATTTCTCGGTGCATCTCTACATGGGGTCCTCTGTGAACGTTTAGGTACATAAAGTAAGATCTCATAACAAATCTTATTTTTTATGAGATCTTACTTACTTACTTTCATGAGATTTATTTGAAATACAATTTTTAAATTTTTATTTATTCAAAAAATGTAAAGTTAATATTCTCATAGTATTGTTTTGCCATTATCTTATTTTATAACAAAGAAAATATTTAATCATTTACATTTATTGCTACATTTGCTGTCTATGGTTTAAGACTCATACTTCATACTGATGAAGATCAGCTCCTCCAAGTCCGAGGTCATGGTTCTGGACCAGAAAAGGGTGGCTTGTCCTCTTCAGGTTGGAGGAGAGTTCCTGGCTCAAGTGGAGGAGTTCAAGTATCTCGGGGTCTTGTTCACGAGTGAGGGAAGAATGGATCGACAGACAGATCGGTGCGGCTGCCGCAGTAATGGTGGCGCTGTGCCGGTCCGTTGTGGTAAAGAGAGCTGAGCCGAAAAGCGAAGCTCTCGATTTACCGGTCGGTCTACGTTCCTACCCTCACCTATGGCCATGAACTTTGGGTCATGACCGAAAGAACGAGATCCCGGATACAAGCGGCTGAAATGAGCTTCCTTCATAGGGTGGCCGGGCGCTCCTTTAGAGATAGGGTGAGGAGCTCGGAGTAGAGCCGCTGCTCCTCCACATCGAGAGGAGCCAGTTGAGGCTCGGGCATCTATACCGGATGCCTCCTGGACGCCTTCCTCGGGAGGAGGCCCAGGGGACGGCCCAGGACACGCTGGAGGGACTATGTCTCTCGGCTGGCCTGGGAACGCCTTGGGCTCCCCCAGGAGGAGCTGGAGGAGGTGTCTGGGGAGAGGGACGTCTGGGTGTCTCGACGACGAGTACGAGTACTTTAGGTGTTTTTTTCTCTGTTTCCTATCTACACAAATGTTTCCACAAATTTGGTTTATTGTATTCGTTTAATAATTTATCCTTGTAATGTGATTAATTTGACCAATAATGTGTTTCTCATGCCTCTCTGTCTGTTTTTACCTTGTTAGGGTATTTTGTAAAACAAAAAGTTCTCAACAAAAGGTTTGAGAAGATTTTTCACTCTCATTTTTCACTTGAGAATGAAAAAACTTTTGGTTTGATGACCAAAAACTGAATCTGTCATGATGAGTAGTAAAAGTAAAGAAGCTCTGTACGTCGCTGTGCCTCTCAACCTTTATACCAAATAACTGTGCAATTACGTACATTAGACAACCTTCACATCTTTACTGTATCTGAAAACATTAAAACACGGTATTAATAATTAAACACAAAGACAGACATATCCAGCCTTATTACAGCGATAACTTACGCCACACTGTTAGCTAAACGTAAGCTAAAAACCCACGTATAAGTCGAGACAACTAGATCACACGCCTTAATAACTAACACAAAAAATGGTGTAACAGCTTTAAAATCAGCTAAATGTTTTACCTGCTGATCGAAACAACACGATAGCCTCACCTTTCTGCAGCGCGTCCCGACTACCTGACGGAGAGGCGGACGGCCGGGTGAAGTAGAGTAATATTGGAAAACCTGATTGGCCGAGAGGAGAGGAGAGTGACGTCATGGCCGGAGAGGCTTCACTGATTGGTTCGCGGAATGGAGTGATGATAGTGAGACTGGAGGGTTCTACGGTGAAAGCCAATAGGAGGCTGGCTTTGCCTCCATTAGTCCAGCAGGCTGTATGAGGGCAGAGATGGGGTGGTGGAGGGGTGTCAGCCCGCAGAACTTTAGTCATATTTATTGTTTTTAATGTTTGGCTTTAGTTCACTTTTCTATGTGGTAACGTGCTTCAGCTACAGCTGCACGGCCGAATAAAACTGTGAATCAAACATAATGCAAGCCATTTATTTACTAAGGAAAAATATGCACAATTAGCTGTTTGCGCTGAAAACTGGCCAATATTTATCCGATCTACAAATGCGGATGCATTTTCCATTTACTATTAAATCAAAAATAAATTAAAAAAAACGAGAAAAAATTAGAGAAAAAGAAAATAAACAAAATTGTCACTTCTCAACAATGTCTGTATATATTTATAAAAGAAAAAGGCATATAATTTCAAAAACCACAGTTTTATACTCTGCATGGGAGGTTTAGTATCTAAATTTATTGGTGAAAGAGTAAAATTGTATTTTACAATTATCTATGCATGTTTAAAATAATTATTACAAATAATTAAAACAAAATTGTGTTTTTTATCACACTTACTTAGTCCAAATTGCCCCAAATTACACAAAACAGAGGCCAAAATACAAGTTTTCTTCAAAACTTACAATTTAAAAATATGCCTGAGGAATTTATGTATTTCATGGCGACAAAGCAGTATGGAGCATAGGGGATTGATTAAAAAACTTACTTCAGTTTTGGAGAATGCTGCCAGAAGCACTGCTTGGCAGAATGAGTGCCATAAATATGGTATTCCTGCCTCAAATACATCTCTTCCTGTGATTGCCAATACTTAACCCTAAAGCCTTATAAAAAACTTTGTAGCAGCTGCTTTGTTTAACGACTGGAAGACAATAAATTTACTTATTTTTACTGTTCAGTCAAGTCAAAGTGATGTCTCATCTTTTCCACACTACACCTCTCTATGTACCAAGCATACACACACGTGGACGAAATTGTTGGTACCCTTCGGTTAATGAAAGAAAAACCCTCAATGGTCACAGAAATAACTTGAATCTGACAAAGATAATGATGAATAAAAACTCTATGAAAATGAACAAATGAAAGTCAGACATTGCTTTTCAAATATGTTTCAACAGAATTATTTCAAAAAATAAACTCATGAAACAGGCCTGGACAAAAATGATGGTACCCTTAACTTAATATTTTGCTGCACAACCTTTTGAGGCAATCACTGCAATCAAACGATTCCAATAACTGTCTTCTGCAGCACTCAGCAGGTATTTTGGCCCATTCCTCATGAGTAAACTGCTCCAGTTGTCTCAGGTTTGAAGGGCGCCTTTTCCTGACGGCATGTTTCAGCTCCTTCCAAAAATGCTCAATAGGATTTAGGTCAGGGCTCATAGAGGCCACTTCAGAATAGTCCAATGTTTTCCTCTCAGCCATTCTTGGGTGTTTTTAGCTGTGTGTTTTGGGTCATTATCCTGTTGCAAGAACCATGAGCTGCGACTGAGACCAAGCTTTCTGACACTGGGCAACACATTTCTCTCTAGAATCCCCTGATAGTCTTGAGATTTCATTATACCTGCACAGATTCAAGACACCCTGTGCCAGATGCAGCAAAGCAGCCCCAGAACATAACAGAGCCTCCTCCATGTTTCACAGTAGGGACAGTGTTCTTTTCTTCATATGCTTCATTTTTCCATCTGCGAACATAGAGCTGATGTGCCTTGCCAGAAAGTTCAATTTTTGTCTCATCTGTCCATAGGACATTCTCCCAGAAGCTTTGTGGCTTGTCAACATGTAGTTTGGCAAATTCCAGTCTGGCTTTTTTATTATTTGTTTTCAACAATGGTCTCCTTGGTCGTCTCCCATTAAGTCCACTTTGCCTCAAACGTTGGATGGTATGATCTGACACTGATGTTCCTTGAGCTGGAAGTTCACCTTTTAGAAGTTTTTCTGGACTCTTTTGTTACCGTTCGTATTATCCGTCTCTTTGTTTTGTCATCAATGTTCCTCCTGCGGCCACGTCATGGGAGGTTGGCTACAGTCCCATGGATCTTAAATTTCTGAAAAATATGTGCAACTGTAGTCACAGGAACATGAAGCTGCTTGAACCTTTACCTTTAACATGCTTGTCTATAATTTCATTTCTAATCTCCTGAGACAACTCTTTCCTTCGCTTCCTCTGGTCCATGTTGAGTGTGGTACACACCATGTCACCAAACAGCACAGTGACTACCTGAAGCCCTATATATAGGCCCACTGACTGATTACAAGAATGTAGACACCTGTGATGCTAATTAATGGACACACCTTGATTTAACATGTCTCTTTGGCCACATTATTTTCAGGGGTACCATCATTTTTATCCAGGCCTGTTTTAAGTCTTTATTTTTTTAAATAATTCTGAAGCATGTTTGAAAAGCAAAAAGTCCATGTGTGTATTTATACGTAATTGCTCAGCAATCCAACCCGTAAAAAGGCAATAAAAATTTAACCTGATTAGATTTATAAAACAAAAAAATGGGAAAAATAATTAAAAGAATCACACAAAATATTTAATTTAAATGTTTTACTGATTTCGCAAAGTTTTAAAAACAGATTATATCATTTCACAGCTTTAAATACAAGAAGCATATTTATTAATGATAATATAAAACATGTAATAAAACATTTTCAGAGTTATAAGCCTACATGACATTCATCAATGCACTGACGAGAAACAGCGATATAAATTTTATTTTTCAGAGGGACTGAATATAGCAGAAAAAGAGACTGAAGAAAGTGGAACTCAAGAAGTTTGGTCGCTTTCCAGAAAGAGAGAAGAGATTGGAAACACAGAGTGATAAAAAGACTGAAAAGAGGAGACATTAAAATTGGCACATTCATATTACGTCAGGGTGTGCAGTAGTTATAAACAGGTTGTTACACCAAAGGAAGGGAGGAAACTGGCTAACAGGTTAGAGACAGAGTCCATGCATTGAGTTCAGGTTGCTGCTGCTTTCATTAGTGTTTACAACCACAGCAAATATGGCTGCCAGTTAACAAGATAACACAAATATATCCAACCGTTTAACTAACAGCTTCTCTCTCTGTCTCTGTGTTCAACATGACTGATGCATCTCTCCCCGCCAAAATTAAAGTCTCTTATCTCCACAAAAAAAATACATACATAATCAAGTGCTTTTTAACATTCTGTTATTCTGAATCACCACAAGCTAATACAGCTTTCTGAAGATTTGCTTCTTTATCTCAGAATATTGGCTGAGTCCAGCTCTGTTCTATTTTGGTACCAAGGCTAAAACAATTGAGAGGGTGGACTCTGACATTCAGGCACTCATCAGGCCTCACTGCAACACTGTAATGGCTAAGAAGTCAGACAGAGTGTGTTCATGCGGCGTCGAACAAGGCCTTACCACACACAGACTCTCTGATGCAAACAAAAACATGCTTACATGTGCAAGCAATGGAGCACCTTAATATGCAAGCACACCAGCTCACTCATCAGATAATAAAACAAAATAATAAACGGACTTCGGACCAGAACAGTCCTTTTCTCCTCTGCTGTCCCATCGATCAGACAAGTGGTCTCTCTCATATCTGGTTCGTGTTAAAATTAACTAATGTTAAACTAACTTTGAAGTTATAGCAGCTTCATATCAGTAGCATTTCAATGGCACTGCAGCGATCCAGTGGTGCTTCAAACCGGGCCATCCTGTCCCTGCTGCAGTCCTGCCGCGAGCGAAATAAAACACAGGTTCGACGCTCTCGTCTGTCGCAGCGCCTCCCCCCATTTAAGGTAAGGGCAAGAACCTTCATCATCCTCAGCTTTAACATCTTCGTCTGTGCATGTGCTAATGCTGCCCAACTGTGCATCGGCATCAAAGACAGATCCAAGATCAGTATTCAGCAGAACACTTTCCGCTTTTAATCAGTGGCAGGAATCAAGAGCAGTCATAAGGGCTTGTCAATCACCGTCACACCTGCAATGGGGAGAAACAAAGCTGCATTGTTGCTGTCATACATCCACACAGAGCGTGTAAAAATAAATGCACAAATTCTTGTAGATGTTTAAGCAAAGGACAGAAATATTTCATGATTTGGAGACATTTAAAAACAAGTTGTGCACAAGTTGTAACACCGCTGAAATATTTAGGATTTTACAATAGGAATCAGATAAGCAACAAAATTAGGGCAGATTGTCTGTCTTGCCCCTCTCACCACTTGCAGGAAGAAAGCTGTATACATTTCTGTATGCAGTTTGAAAACACAGCAAACATGTGAAAGAAGGTGTTCTGCTTGGCCAACATGATCTTTTTGGCCTACATGCAAAACACCATGTTTGGCAGAAGACAAACACTGCACCTCCTCCTGAACACACCAGCCCCACTGTGTAACATGGTGGTGGCAGGATCATGCTATGTTTTTTTTCAATGGGAAGCTGGTCAGAGTATATTAAAAGACTAATGGAAAGAAATACCAGGCAATGCTGAAAGAACACCTGCTAGATGTTGAAAAAGACTTGATACTGGAACCGAGGTACGGACACTACAGAGAGCTGAAGAGATCCACAGCTTAGGTGGGAAAATCTGTTGACAGGACAACCAATAGTCGTGCACTCGACCAATCTCTCTTCTGTGGAAAAGTGGCAAGAAGTAAGGCAAAAGAAGTCTGCTACAAACCATGCTGAGGACACAACTAACATGTGGAAAAAGAACCTCCGGTCAGATGGAGAGTTTCTTTACACCAAATTGAAATATGTATACCAGGATGAGGCTGAAATGAAGTTATATTTTAAAATACACAGATATACTTTTGTTATATGATATCAAAAAAATAATAAACAGGTGAACTGTATTAAGTCTCACTGGCCATTTTCCAACGTGTCCTGTTTCTACGTCTCATTTTCATCAATTCAAATGGAAATTAACACTAGTACACCATCCCCCGGTGACACATGATGGTGGCAGCATCATGTCAGCGCTGTGCATCTACTCTGACTGAGCCTCAGTTAATCTGCAAAGATGAATTGTAAAAAAAAACAAAAAACATCAGTGTCTGTGCAAAGCTGGTAGAGAAAACCCTAAAGGACTTGCAGCTTTAATTGCAGCAAAATGTGGTTTTGCAAGGTACTGACCCAGTAATTTTTTATTTGTAAAGAAATGGAGTCCCACCTAACACATATGTACTACTTTTTGTTGGTCTATCAATAAAATCCCAGTTTAAAGTTGAAGTTTGTGGTTATAAAGTGACCGAATGTGAATACCTTTAGAAAGTACTTAATTGCTGGAGCCTAACGTGTTGACTGACCTGCATAACTGCGGCCTGTGCTCATGCAGGTTGGCAGTAGCGTCCACTTATCAGTGGTTGGATTGTAGAACTCCACCGAGGCCAAATTGCAGCTGCCGTCATCTCCTCCGACCACGTACAGCAGGTTGTTTACAGCACACACACCTAAAAGCACAGAGATAAACATCCACCAGTGTAAAATCCAACATCAGATGGTGTCTCACAGGGTTTACTCCTCACTTACCTGCGTTGCGTCGACACATGTTCATGTCAGCTACCTGCCGCCAGCTGTTGGTGGTTAGATCATAAACTTCACAGCTCTTTCTCACCAACGGACCGTCATGCCCGCCCACAGCGTACAGTAAACCTTTTAACACACCCACACCTGAGAGGAATATTGCACAGGATCAGATACAGAATCTCGGATCTATCATGTTAAAGGAATGCAGGTCTTAAATGTCTAATATTAGCGATTAGCATGATTAGCAGTGTTAGCATTAGTAACATACCTCAGGAAAAAAAGCATTTTTCTAGAAGCTTCTTAAAATTTTAAACATGTCAGGAATACAGAAATGAATAAACTTTGAGTCTTTTCCCCTCAGTAACAATTTCAGCATCGAAGAGTGTTGTTGCTAGTGCAAACTAGCCGCTTACCTATAGCGCGTTCACTGATTGAAGAAAAAAGATCATGGCTGATCATGGCCAGACCGGTCAAACTAAAAAAATCATCTGATTCCTGTTAACAGCCGATTTTACTGTGAATCCCTGGTTAAAAGTGAGCTCTTGGCTCAAAGTATGGTGGAAGATTGGACAGTTTAGAGCCAAAAATGAAGATTAGAATAATTTTTTGAATTATTTTCTTTGCCATGCAGGAGGTGAAACTTTTATACATATCACTGCCAATCAAAAAACTCATACCAATATTTTGGTGTTCTTGTGAAAATCAACTTTATTGTTCGCCCTTCACATCCGTCTGGTGTTTCACTGATACATTCCTCGAAGTGAAAGTATCAAAAACATCATGTAGCTTTGACCAAACAGTATGAATTTAAAATACCGTACAAAAGTTTTAGACACACTTTCTCGTGGTTTTTCCTATGTTTATTTCTATTTATATTGTATGTAGATTCTCACTGAAGGCATCAAAACAGTGAATGAACACATATGGAATTATGTAGCAAACACAAAATAGTCAAAGAACTTTAAATATGTGTGATTCCTTAAAGTAGCCGCCCTTTGCTGTGCTGACTGAAATATTAACCTTTCGCCATCTCTCAATGCAACTCTGGGAAGTTCTTTCAAGACTCTTTGGAAAACCATTTCAGGTGACCACCTCATGAAGCTCATGGAGAGAACGCCAAGAGATCAAAGCATTAATCAAAGCAAAGAGTGGCTATTTTGAAGAATCTAAAATATAAAAATGTTTAGTTATTTCACACTTTTTGTTTACTATATAGTTCCATGTGTGTTAGTTCAAAGTTTTCTTGCTTTTGGTGAGAATTTCCAATGTAAATAGTCAGTAAAATAAAGAGACCCATTAAGTGAAAAAGTGTATCTAAAACGTTTGAGTGGTAGTGTAATTTTAAAAGCAAGACGCATTTTTCATTTCCTGAAAAGTTGCATCTTTGGAAAAACAAGGTTTTTCTGCCTGACAGCAGTGGTGCATTTCATGCTCTAGGTGCATCTCTTTTTGGGGTATGCAACAATTGCAAAAGTTTGATGAAAAAAACAGAAGTAAAATTGTAAGTAAGACATCTAAGGATTGTGTTTCCCTTATAATAACTTTGTAAAAATAAACTTGATCTCTTCTGCTGATCTAAAGTGTTTGGTCTATGGAAGTTAAAACACATGATAAACTATGAGCTTTGCTGTAGAGGAAGCATTCCTTGTTTTTCTCTGTCCCGTATCTCACACTTGGTGACACAAACACACACCTGCTCCACTGCGTCTCGTGCCCATCTCTGCTATATAGCTCCATGTGTTGCTTTTAGGATTGTAAGCTTCCACCGTACTCAGGCACTGCCTGGTGGCGCCATCATAACCTCCCACAGCATACAGGATCCCTGAAAACACACAAAAGTACTTTAAATTTAACAGGAACAACGCATTTCATTTGAAGTGCTTTCCCCGTAAAATAACATATTAAACACTTTTTTTATAGGTATTTTATGTCCTTTTCACCTTCTATTTGTTAACCTTCAAAATAAACCGAGAATTGTAATCACCATTGACAACACCGACTCCTACGCTACTGCGTCGGGTGCTCATGGGCAACACATGGAACCACTCGTCTGTCTTGGCGTTGTACGCCTCTACTGTGGAAAGACCTGCAATCACAGAGCATGAACCAAAAAGGGTGAGAACTGTCTGTGAACAATCGCTTCAGAGACATTTATCAAGTTTTAACCACGGAATAATAAAGCTGGACCTGTGCTGCCATCAAAGCCTCCTACGGCATACAGGAGTCCATTGAGAACAGCGGCGCCGAGCGTTGATCTCCGGTCCTGCATGCTGCTCACACTCGTCCAGCGATCCATGACCGGTTCAAAACAGTCAACCGTCCGCACACGCAAAGAGCCGTTGAAACCACCAACAGCGTACACACACCCACCCATGTACACCACACCTGAGAAACAGAATATGACCCGATATATACAAATGGATTGAACACTAATAATCTGTTTACTTTTGTTTGTTTGGGGATTTCAAGCCATCTTTGAAGAAGGTTTAGGCTGGTCTGTAGATCGTCTAGTGACACAACTTTCTACCATCGTCAGCGTATACAGCCCATTAATACTGTGCCATGAAAATATATTTACACCCCTTAAAGGTTTTTCGCATTTGGCCCATTGAAATCAGCATACCAGGTGGCCCATGGCTCTGGAGGAGCTCCAGAGGTCCTCAGCTCAAGTGGGAGAAACTAATGACAGGATAATTATTAGACATGCACTCCATAAATCTGACATTTATGAAGGAGTGGCAAGAACAAACATATTGAGCATAACTTATAAGACGTCTTCTTTACATTTTGCCAAATCGGTGTAGGGAAAACATCAAACCTCTGGATTTAGGAGAGACCAATATTGAACTATTTGCGTAGGTGCAGAACTTCAAGTGTGGCTGAAAACTCACACTGCACATCAGCCTGAACACACCATCCTCAGAGTGAAATGTGGTGGTGGCCGCATCATGCTGTGGGGATGCTTTTTCTTTGGCAGGGAGAGGGAATCTGATCAGATTTGATAGGTAGATGGATGGAGCTAAAATGGCCTAGTCAAAGTCTAGACATAAATCCATTTGAGAATCAGTGACAATATCTAAAAATGGGTGTTCACAGATGCTCTCCATCCAGCCTGACACAGTTGGAGCATATTAACAAGTAAGACCGGGCAAAAATGAGAGGGTCTAGATGTACAAATCCAAAAGACTTGCAGCTGTATTGGCAGAAAACAGTGATCCCACAAAGTAAGACTCAGTAGGGCTGAATTTAAATGCACGTCCAACAGATTTCTATTTGTTACAAAAATTGAATACCAATTTTTCTTCCACTTCATCCCCATTAAGCACTACTTTGAGTTGGGTGTGAATACGATTACAAGGCTCTGTATAAAGCAGTTTTTACAGCTTACGGTTCCTACCTGCTCTGCATCTTCTTGTAGGAAGTTCAGCCACTTGGTACCAACGCTGCTCCTCAAAGTCGAAACACTCAACACTACGGATAGCCTTAGGCGCCTGACCTCCAACCACCACCATCACCTAAACGCAAGATAAACACTGCAATTAAAAGAACGTCTGAAGAACACTTAACACATCTCAACTCCTCTGAAGTGAAGACTCAACAGTGGCCTTATCTTTACCTTAGGGAAGGAGACCGGAGTTCTCATTCGGGTACGAGCGGTCTTCATCAAGGCTCGCTGGTCAGCTGGCAACAGGTGGTATTTCATGGCCTCGATCAGGTAGTCTTTACATGCACTGCTGTTCTTTATCAGGTACTCCTCCTCTACACGCTGACAGCAAAAGATGAACCAATCAGAAAGCAGAATTGACAAACTACTAGCTTCTGGTAACCACAAGGATATGCTAACAAATGAAGAAAATGTACAGTTCTGTGACAACAAATTGGCTTTTTACACAGAAACAAATCCTTAAATTATATTTGTATTTTGAACATGACATCACACGAACATGACTCTGGATTACCAGAGACAAAAACTTTTAAATGAAATACAACATAAAATGTCTAAAAATGTGCAGATATTTATCCACTACAGGTTGATTAATACTAATTGATACGATTCCGGCACTTTTTTCCACCTCTAGAACTGTTTTTTAAAAAGATTCAACAGAATTTACAGCAGAGGTGATGCGTTTTACAAACTGAGGGCCACTGCTCTACATGAGTTTATGGTCTTCCCACCATTTGACCAGAAAAACAATGACTGTTCAGAGACAGAAACTTGAGATAGACTTCTTGGGGGGACTGAAAGTGAGGACTGAAATTTTTAAAACTTATGTTAAGATGTACCGCCAACCACTGCAAAGAAAAAAAGATGGGTGTAATGTGTTCTGACTGGAGACAGGCAGGGTCCATCTGATTTAAACAGGAGAAAGAATTCAGTACTACTGTCTAGATTAGATGAGATTAAAGCATGAATAATCATCTCGCACTCGGTCAGAAAAAAACATACAGAACAATTGAGTCGTGACCATCTGTCCGTCAGAACTCAGCTGCTGAATCAGCTGGGATGTCTGAATGGAGAGTAATTCTTCCTCTGCTTGTTGGTATCAAAGTGTTTCAATTGCTTTTACCCACAATAGTCCAATTTTTCGATTATTTTCGATAAAGGTTTCTGTTGGACTTCATGTCTCGTCAGGTTTTACATTCATACTTTTTACCCTTTCAGTAGAATCCCTTCCCGTAAATGTTGAACATCTACCTATCAAATGCTTCAGTATGACTTTCCAAGTTAACAGTCATTGTAAACAGTCAATGTTAAATTCACTGATCTGGTATAAAAAGACTTGGGTTTGGGAAAAACATCTTTAAAACACAGGTAAGAGTGTCTGAAGGTGAATACTGTCAAAAAACACACACAACAAGCCTAGATACTTTACTAATTGCTGAAATATTAGATACCAGCAAAAACTGTATGCCCTTTTTGTTGTTTTTTTTACTACAAACAAATCTGTACTTTACTCAGGTCCTGCCCTATCTTTAAAGTATTTATGTTTATGTTTGCTTGCTTCCTGGTAGCGAGTTTGTACTAAGATCAATGAGGTGGAATTCACAGTCTTCTGCTGCAGCATGACCTGGTGCATTGCTTTTTGTCACCATCTAAGTTTATTTTATTTTTGTCATAAATGATCAACTGATGAGCCAGGAATTACATTTTAATGCTCTGTGGTGAGACAGTAAGTGATGGCACAGTTTTCACTTTCAAGCATCCCCCCATCCTGAGGTAAGTGAAGCTTTAAGACACTGCTGCATGAGATTAAGTGACATCATTTAGTCACTGCTGTTACAGTTGATTTGCAGGTCACTGATTCTGCAGCACTGGTGCATATTATCAGTATAAATGAGGTGAGAGCTATGATTTCAAGGGGCGGAAATTTTCAACTAGTGCCAAAACATCTGTGGCAGGCTGGCCTATGTGGAGATTAGATTATGTATGCTACAGTTTCAAATCCACAGGAAGGCGGTGTGGGAGCAGTATTTTTCTTTAGCATCACGTCTTTCAACACCTTTGAAGTGTAAAGTGTAAAGCTGATGTGCAATAGTGTGACAGGGGTATAACTTAAAAAGAATATCCAGAGCTGTGTGGTCAGGGCAAACATGTCCGTGTCCCAAAATAATCCCTGTTAAATACTTTCATACTTTTCCAGGTTCCTGTTTATACTTTTTTCCATGACATTACAGTATAAAAAAATTACTTTGTAAATGCTTGTGTAGTAGTCTGGTTTCTTTGTCTATGTGTTCCATAAATCAAGAAACAGCATGATGCTGAAGTCAACTTCTGATTTGGAGTGAGTTAAAGTGCCATTTTTCTGCCTTGTTGCAGTCTGGAAACACTTAGCTCCATTTAAAAATATCTACCATTTAACTGATCAAATCAGGATGAAACTTCCTTAAATCTGTTATAATAAATAAAAAAATAGCATTGTTGTTCCTTTGTTTGTTATCTAAATTAGATCGTAGATTGCTCCAAAGTGGCCAAAAAAGCTTTGAAATGGCCATTATTTGATTTTTTAACGTGTTTGCATACATCTCTCAGTTTTTAACTCATAAAGTAAAATAACTGAAGGCTTAATGTTAAACTTAATTTGACGTGTGGAAAATCAAAGGGAAAAAATATGTCGTTTGAACACAAAAAGTAAAAAGCACAAAGAAAATAATAACGACTAAGCTTCAGAGAGAGAATTTTATCGCTCTTAAAAGTTTTTAAAAGTTTTTCTGTCATACCGCTCCTATGTCGAACTGTGGCCACACATTGCTGGCCAGCTGGCTGAAAGCAGGTTACTACACTTCTTCCAGCCATGATGTGGAAACTGACGGAGCGCCAACCCATCATTCACATTAAAGTAACACTGTTGTAGATCTACAGTTGGCAATCTATGAGCATCATGTCTGTTTAGCAGCCGATTTCAGGCTCTCCCCTATCTGATAACCTCACTAATTAACCAGCTAACCAGCAGAACGGAGAAAAGGTTTAACATTCAGTTCTGTATGCAAGTTTCCGTTAAAAACTACCGATTTAGTGAGTGTTTTTTTCTTTGGTGTTTTAGTAATGTAGATACTCTATCTGTGGTGTAACTGGTTTAGGACTGACAGCAACAAGCAGGCCCCGCCAAACATACCTGCACCAGGTATTCTCTGGAGAGCAGCGGCAGGCGAACGTGTTCCATTAGGTGGGCCAAGTGTTCCTGGCGGACGTCTTTGTCATGGTTGACCCAAGCGATAACTGCTTCAAATACCTATGCAGAAACACAGACATGTATGAGGCTGAGTTATGCGTCTTTCATGTTAGATCTGTGCTCCAGAGAGTGGGAGTGCACACCTTCTCTTCTGAGGGGATGGTGAGCTTGTCGCTGGCGATCAGGCTGGACACCTGCTCCATGCCCAAGTTCAGAAACTCCTCACTCCCAACGACCTCAGTGAAATGTTGCTCTGTCACCACACAGATAATGAGTAACTACCATATTGCGGACACAAACAGAAGCTTTCCAGAATGGATTGTCTCCATTAATTACACCTGTCCTCATTCTGTCTCCTCCTCCCCTGTCCCAGATTGTCCCGACCACGTGCAAACTCGATTTAATTAAGCAGTAAGAAGTGTCGCCAGAATCTGAGGACACAAACCTGCATAGCTGTTAGCCAGTGAGAGAAGCTGGGAGCAAGCATGTAGGTCGGCGAAGGCTCTTATCCCCAGACAATTCGACGGATGGAGCTGGGAGCTGAGGAACTCGCAGCAGGCCTTTTTCACCTCGTTGAGCTGAAGCAGTCCTGCTGCAGGCAGCAGAGCCTGAGGAGCACAAACACAATGGGTGATCTGGCCATAAGTAAGAGTGGCAAAAAGAAAACCATGGCTGAAAGAAAGCCATTAGCTGTCATGATTGTAGTTTGCCAAAAGCCATGTAGGCGACAAAGCAAACATGTGGAAGAAGATGCTCTGGATGAGACCAATATTTCATTCAAAACACTATGTGTGGTGAAAAACTAATGCTGCACATCTCCCTGATCACACCATCCTCACTGTGAAACATGGCGGGGGCAACATCATTCTGTGGGGATGCTTTTCAGCCAGGGCGAGGAAGATGGTCAGAGTTGATGGGAAGATGAATGGAGCTAAAAACAGCACCACAGGGTTGTCAGAGGCTGCAGAAGACTAGAGACTGGGGTGGAGGTTCACCTTCCAGCAGGACAACGACCCTCAACATGCAGCCAAAGCTACACTGGTTAGTTCAGATCAAAGAGTATTCATGTGTTAGAAAGCTGCAGCCAAAGTCCAGATATAAATCCAACTGAGAATACAAATGCATACCACACTTCTATGATGTGATTTTTACTTGTAAAAAATCCTGAAAACCCATAATTTTCCTTCCGCTTCACTTTAATGCACTTTTGCAAATGATGGTAAATCTCTGACCACAGTTTTGAAGCAGATCCGTGGGTTTGGTTACCTGAACGTTATCCTCTGTGACCTGTATCTCTGCTGTGTAGATGTAGTCCACCAGCAGGCCCAGGGTCCAGCCGCCCATCTCCTTTATTCTCACTCGTTTCGCTCTGCTCTCCGCCATCTCTCCTGTTTGGGTCATTTAAGAATGTGAGGACTGAATTACCACAGGAGCAACAGATATCCGGGGTGCCGATCAGCTAATAAAAAAAATGGACGGGCACAGGTCCTTCTCTGATGAAATGCAGCACGGATGGAGGATGGTCCGTACCTGTAAACATAGCGTGGAAATAAGGGCTCCCAGCAGCCAGAACCACCCTGTGAGCAGCGATCTCTACATCCTCTGCAACTATAGTCACATCGCACAACAGGCTCTGGCTGCACAAAGGAGATGAAGCAGGAAACAAGTTACAGGTTCCATCAACAACAGGAGAGAAAACAAACAATCCAGCAGAGAGTCCAAATCACCTGCGCAGCTCGTTCATGACCTTAAAAGCCTTCTTCATGTGCTGCGGGTTCAGGGTGACGGGACCCTGCCTCTCCACTCCATCCTCTTTGTCCAGTGAGTGTGGACAAAGCCTAGTACACCTGAGAGGGACCACACAGACACATAAATACAGACACATTAAAGGTAGTAACTCGAAATGGATGAAAATGTTGCTTCAATTATTTGTACTCTAAGGTTTTAATTATAATTTCCTATTAACTTATCAAACCCAGTTTCTGTTCTTGAACATTCAGTGGACATTGTGGGGTGACAAAGTCCTTATTATCTGTGACCCAATCAATGCCCCACCACTAATTCTCTGATTATTAAAATGTTCCCTATAAAGCTCACCTTGAGACCAGGAACATTACACTTGTAACAAGCGTGCTCAGCTAAAGTAACTGAAATTATTCGTTGAAAACTTGAACATAACACTTTATAAAGCCTTTCTCCAGATTTCCAACGAAGATTTTTAACTGCAAATGTTTTTCTAAATAATGTTTTACTTTGAATGCTGCAAATATCTTACCTCTTTAATACAAACTCATACATGTCCTACATTAAGTTACACTAAGAAGCTTACATACACTTCCTGTGGGCCTGGATGTCAGAAACCTCTGGCTTTTAATGATTTATTTCAACCATTTTTCATTAATTTTAAGAACTCTACACACATTTGGGTGCAGGTTCCTCTGTTTGGGGAACACCTTCAGCCATCATTCTGCTGCAGCTACAACACTTTACTTCTTTACCTGTCTGCCTGCCGGAGGACGGTGGATGGAGACTAGTCTGCATGTGTTAAATCTGGCACATTTACAGAGTGTGCTCGCTGCTCATGAATGTGAACATCTCCGTTTCAGAAAAACAAACTGGAACCTGTCCCTACTGTACTCTGTCCTTTTAAATACGGAGTTGGACAATGAAACTGAAACACCTGTCATTTTAGTGTGGGAGGTTTCATGGCTAAAATGGACCAGCCTGGTAGCCAGTCTTCATTGATTGCACATTGCACCAGTAAGAGCAGAGTGTGAAGGTTCAATTAGCAGGTAAGAGCACAGTTTTGCTCAAAATATTGAAATGCACACAAACATTATGGCTGACATACCAGAGTTCAAAAAGAGGACAATTGTCTGGTGCACGTCTTGCTGGCGCATCTGTGACCAAGACAGCAAGTCTTTGTGATGTATCAAGAGCCACAGTATCCAGGGTAATGTCAGCATACCCCAGAAGGACGAACCACATCAACAGGATTAACTGTGGACGCAAGAGGAGCTGTCTGAAAGGGATGTTCAGGTGCTAACCGCGATTGTATCCAAAAAACATAGAACCACGGCTTCCAAATCACGGCAGAATTAAAATGTGCACCTCACACTCTCCTGTTTCCACCAGAACTGTCCCGTCGGAGCTCCACAGGGTCAATATACACGGCCGGGCTGCTATAGCCAAACCTTTGGTCACTCATGCCAATGCAAAAACGTTGGTTTTCATGGTGCAAGGAGCGCAAATCTTGGGCTGTGGACAATGTGAAACATGTATTGTTCTCTGATGAGTCCACCTTTACGGTTTTCCCCACATCCGGAGAGTTTACGGGTGTGGAGAAGCCCCAAGAAGCGTACCACCCAGACTGTTGCATGCGCTCAGTTGAAGCATGGGGGTGGATCAGTGATGGTTTAGGGCTGCCATATCATGGCATTCCCTTGGCCCAATACTTGTGCTTAGATGGGCCGCGTCACTGCCAAGGACTACCGAACCATTCTTGAGGACCATGTGCATCCAATCATTCAAACCCTTGTATCCTGAAGGCGGTGCCGTGTATCAGGATGACAATGCACCAATACACACAGCAAGACTGGTGAAAGATTGGTTTGATGAACATGAAAGTGAAGTTGAACATCTCCCGTGGCCTGCACAGTCACCAGATCTAATATTATTGAGCCACTTTGGGGTGTTTTGGAGGAGCGAGTCAGGAACGGTTTTCCCCCAACAACCCCCCCCCGCTTTCCCCCACTCCACCAGTATCATGTAGTGACCTGGCCACTATCCTGCAAGAAGATGGCTTAAAATCCTTCTGACCACTGTGCAGGACTTGTATATGTCATTCCCAAGACGAACTGACGCTGTATGGCCGCCAAAAGGAGGCCCTACACCATACTAATAAATTATTGTGGTCTAAAACCAGGTGTTTCAGTTTCATTGTCCAACCCCTGTAGATGTCCTACAGAACTGATTCGGACTGTTCAGATCCAATGCCGGTATCGGATGGGGGAGTCTCAATCTATCGAATTTTATTTTATTGGAACTTTTTAAACTCTGATATTTGTCTTTACAAAGAAAATAAAAAAACAACTGAATGAACAACATAAGCACCCAGATTTTCACTACTGCAACATATAGAGGAGTCAACCTTCTGGCACTGATTTTAACTACTCTAGCCTGTCCTAAAACACCATGCAAGTATCAGACTGAGACTTGGTATCAGCAAATATAAAAAATCTGCAGCAAGAAGGTTTTGGGTTTGAATCCAGGCCTGGGGTCTTTCTGCATGGAGTTTGCACGTTCTCCCCATTTTAAGGTGGGTTCTCTCCGGGTACTCCGGCTCCCTCCCACAGTTCAAAAACATGACTGCTGGGTTAATAGGTCTCCCTAAATTGTCTTTTGGTGTGAGTAGTGTGTATGGTTGTCTTTTGTGTGACTGGTGACCTTTTTAGGGTGTACCTTGCCTCTCGCCCAATGACCACAGGAGATAGGCATCAGCCCCTCGGCGAGGAATGCAGGTATAGACAATGGATGGAAGTTATAAGAAACATAGCAGCCCTTGTAATGAAGATTTTTAACCTAGATTTAAATTATATTTCTTCAGTCTTTCTGAAGATCTCAGAGAGCTTAAATTGGACTGTCTCCCATCGTTTTCAGTCCACTAAAATTGATCATTACGGCATAAAAAGGTTTTAAACTCAATGGGTGAACCTGTGTTGTTTTGACAGACTAGACATTGGCCCGATATCAAAAGGAAAAGAGGTACAAGTTGATATAGAGCATAGGTGGTTTACTGGTAACAACTGGTACAGTTAAGCCAAACCCTATTCGTTCTCCTTGCAGATTTAGGTTTAAAGTAGTATTTTAATTTTACCAACATGTTTCTTCTGATTGGAAGTAATGTAAACGTTTTGGAGCAGCCCGGCCAGAGTCCTGACTTGAGTCTGATAGACAATCTGTGGCAGGAGCTAAAGATTAGGGTGATGGCAAGGAGGCCTGCCAACCTCAGCATCAAACATAAGTCATCAAAGTACCAGTGGAAACATGCAAAAAGCTGCTCAGCAATTCGGATTAGATTCGACATGCCACTTTTTAATGAAATGTCAATAAAAACAGAAAAAGTATTCTTTCATAACTTATACTCCTTTTGCAATGTTTAACTATCTTGTGAGAGATGCCTGCCTCACTTCCTATTAGCAACAAACTTCCTGGTTGAATAAAAATCATTTCAAATTTAACTCTGCCAGGGGAACCAATCATATTAGGCTTAACGGGACCACGGTTCTAAAAACGTCCAACATGAATATGAACATCTTTGTAGGATGGAGCAGTGAAGAAATGCAGTACTCCTCCTCCCCCACATGTTGCTGCCCACTGCCAGTCAGCTGTCAGAATGACAAACATGGCCATTTGAAAGTATTTCCATTCACAAAAATCCCTAATTATCATTGTGTGAAAACCACACAAAGTGGGTATTTATTTTATGTCTTTGTTTAAGTCTATGTATCAAAGTCAAGATAAGAAATATATGTTTTAACATTATTTATTGTGAATACTTTTATGGCTTTTGCAGCAGTAGAAACAGAAACATTATTGCTTTTCGATTTTATATGATGGTAAATATACTGCGATACTGTGGTATTTAAACTCCAAAGGTATCTTTGTGTAAGAATCTCATGCCTGGTGCCCATGCCATAAAAAGTCCAAAGACACAAAACAAAGTTCTGGCAGCCTGGAGACGACGTAAAAAGACATCAGACGTGCTTTAATTGTTATGAACAGAACTAAGCTAGTCACTTGGAATAAAAACGACAAGATTCCATCTGGTGTCATGAAATGTAGTTAAATGCATCACAATGGACAGATGGACTGATGGATGCATGAACCAATGGATTGTGGATGGATGGACAAACAAAGGGATTGACTGAAGGATTGATATAACTGTTAGTGCATGAAAAAGGGAAGTCTGAAAATACAAATAGTTTCTCATCCTCCTCTTTCCTTTTTTCATCCTTCTCCAGACCTGGAAAATACCGCAATCAAATTCCATACGACAAACGTACTGATCAGACTTTTTCTTATCAAAACAGATTTCTGGGTTTCTTTGAGGTCTGATCTGCAGAGTCCATTTTTTTAATTTTAAGGACTAAAACACAAAAGAGAAAAAGTGCAACAGTTTCCTTCATTAAGGTGTTGGTTTTAAATCTAATGGAAAATTGAGAAATTAAAATCAAACATCCCTTACCTTTATCTGATTTTTATCAAACTCAAAAAAGCGCATTAAATTATATACTGTTGACTGATGTGTTTGTAGGCTGGAGGTTTTGATCCATGTACCGAATCAGGGGGGTGGGTCTGATTGTTCAGCATTTAACCTGCAGAACACTGATCAGAGATGATCAAGGAAAAATTGGCCGATTCCGTCGTCTGCCTATTAAATTGGTGCATCCCTTTTCTAAACTTTTACAGAAAATAAACAGAACTAAGATCCCTGACTAGTGATTAAAATGTAACTTATACAGCAGAGTTCAAACGTGGCTTCATATCTGGCTCTATAATGTGCTGGAGAGGTAGAATCTGTAGTTAATGCATTTCAGAAATTTTACAACCTCTGGCCTCTCCTTCATAATAAAAGTGCCAACACACAATTTATGCTGCTCCAGGCAAAATTACGTCGCCCCGGTTTTTTTTATCACAAACACACCCACACACACTCGTCCTCTCTGCATAAACAAACAGAAACCCCAGATCAGACCCTGGACCTCCTGCACCGACAGGCTGCGGGATGAACTCTCCCCGCTCAGATAGCTGCCTCGCCGGCTGCCCAGTGTCTCTGTTAATGCAGTACCATCCGTCAAGCAGCCGCTGGGAAATGTCAACACACACACACACACACACACTTACAGCGGATGACTGTCCATGATTCCGGTGTTTTTCAGAGGCTGAAAACTTGGCCCAGCAGTATGCACCATTCCATATCCAAAGATCGGTCTTTTATGGGTCTGAATCCAGGTGTGAATCAAGGCTCAGCGGGCGGACAGACGGGCTGACAGCAGTCCCATTAAAGACGCCTGGCTCACATAAACACTCAGCCCACTGCGGTGACTCTCTCCACGGACACGTTTCGGTGCAGCTCGGCGGCTGTGGCCAGCAGTGGACTGCTTCTTCTGCTTCGGTCAGGAAAGTAGCTCCCCTGACTCCAAGCCAGATGGGGTTTATTTTTGCTGTCCGTGTCCTGAACGTTTCTGGGATCCAGAGGTGGTCGTAGAAGGATACCTGTTATTTTCCAATAGCTGATTAAAACGCACAAACAAGGACAAGACGGCAAAGACGGTCTTTTAAACAGCCAAGGCGTCCGAGAAGAAAGCACTGTCTCCCTCTAGCGGTGGAAGACTGTTCGGAGGAGGCTCCGTGAACCTTCACTGATACGGCAGTCCGTATTCTCATATAATCACACTACATTCCCAACTCTATTTACTGTTTTAGACATTAGTATGAGCATTTCTGCCAGAATTGTACCATAGTATTCGTGTGTTATTGTATTTGTAGTTACAGCTGCAAGTCTCAAACAAATGTTCACATCGAAGGACAAATATTTTTGTAGATTCTTCTTTACAGGATAACTGAAGCTCAGTCAGATTGGATGGAAAGTATATATGAACATTAATTTTCAAGTCTTTCAGAGTCTCATTTGGATTTAGGTCTGGACTTTGACTGGGCCATTTTAACACATGAAAATGCTTTGATCTAAACTCTTCCATTGTTCACTTTTGGTTTCATGTGAGCAGATACTATTCATCTAAATATTTTGCTATGCACCATATGTTTCTCGTGGAAAACTTTAGACAAGACTTTCATATTAATGGCTTTCTTCATGTCATTCTTCCATAAAAGCCAGATTTTTAGAGTGCATTAATAATTTTCTGTTGTCCTCTCAATAATTCTCCCACGTGAGCTGTGGATCTCCAATGCTGTCTTTGCCTAGCTTGTCAGTTTTGGTGGAAGACCATTGTTTTAGAAGGTTTGCAGTTGCGCCATACTCTTTCCATTTAGGTATGGTGGGTTGAAAAGTTATTTTTGAGATTTTCATAACTTATGATATCGTTCTGTAACCTTACCCTGCTTTAAAGTTCTCCACAACCTTGTCCTTAACCTGTCTGTGGTGTTCCTTGGTCTCCATAATGCTGTTTATTCAGTGTTCTCAAAGAATAGGTGGATTTTTCTTTAGAGATTAAATTACACACAGGTGGACTCTGCATATTAATCTGATGACTTCTGGAGGTAATTGGATGCACTGGACTTTATTTTAGGGGTTTAAGAATCTGCTGTAGAGCTGTACTCATACTTAGATAAAACTACACACAAGCAGACTAAGTTTAATTAGTTATGTGAAGGCAATTGGTTGAACTCGATTTGATTTAGAAGTATCAGAGCTAAGGAAGCCGAGTGCAAATGTAAGCTGGACAGAAATGTAGGCAACAATTTGTAAAAAAATATATATATATAACTGAATAAAAACCTTATTTGGAGAAACAGCTCAGATACATACTATAATTGTTATCATTTGTAATTTTAATTTTACCAACACTAGATTGAAATTGCATTCCATATAGTCCCATAATACATATTTGAAACAAGTTTTTTTTGTTTTTCACAACTGTATTCCGTCCTTGTTTTAGCTCAACTGATCTAGAATTTGAGTTTCTCCATGTAAGAATAACATTCCTGATGCTTACTCTGGGTTCAAAGTATAAATCTGCAAATACTTAAAGCGCAGTCACATTTTTACAGATACATGAGAACTGTTAGCCATGGGTTAAATTAAAATTTGGAACACACTTTAGTCCATCTTGGAAGAAGTACATTACGGATAGCTGAAGACCCGGTTCAGTCATTGTATTATATGATACATTGTCTTACCATACTCCACACAGCGATTAAACCATCGCTGATTTTGTTTTTACGCTGAACCTTTTTTCTTACTGGGTAAACTAATTTGGATAAAGGAATGGTTTTATTTACCTCCATATAATTGCTGCATTAAGTCCATATCATCTGTCCTTTGCACATTATTCGTCATTAAAGGCCAATAATCATCGGTTTAATATAAAAAATACTGTTTGATGAAGCTGACCCAATATACCCGACGTTTCTAAAATACATTTACTGTTACTGAGCTATATCTGCCTGAAAAACTCAGGCTAAGAAGCTTATGAATTTAAATGCGATTTTTCGCCATTTAAATTAATAAATTAGTTTTATTAAACTTTGTGTAGCTAATTTTACATACAGATTTTGAGCATCCTTCTAGTTTCCATGAACTTTCACATGCAATACTTTAACTGTTCCACCATTGCAAACACTGTATAAAATTATTTTATGACATGCATAATATATGATATATTCCAGCATTTCAGTAGCATCTGTTTGTTCACGCTATATGTGTTAACATTGATCCTGACATAAAACGACAACATTCATAACAGGCTAATTCATTCCAGTTTACGTCAATACAATCTTAAGTGAGAGCCAAAAACAGGCAACTGCTAGCTGTTAAATATTAAATCCCTAATCGATTTCTAGTCTAATGAGGAGCAGAGATCCGAGTTTTTGGTGAGAGCTATTTCCTCCAGAACCCATCTGGAGGATCTTCTTCTAGCTGTGAACAAGCAAGAGTTGAGAAGGCGAGCAGAACAAGTCTGTTATGGTGTGAACACACTGCATACATTACAGGGAACAGGCTGAGTGAAAGCATTGCCTTCAATTCTTGAAAATGATGAAAACCAAAAACATGAAATAAAACAAAAGGTTTTAATTTTATGTGACATGATTAACATTAAGCTGCAGATCTAAACATAACCTTTATAATGATTTAATAGAATGTTTTCTTTGTTATATCAGGGGCTTATTTTTTCTGTGAGATTATGAGGCTGTTTTGATCTGCAAAGTATCCATCAGCGATTTTAAGATATGGGAGATTTGGCCTGATGCCCAGGGCAGTATCCTGTTGGGGCGCAGCGCAAGTGGAAAACAAAGGTCATGTCATTTGTCGCCCAAATGAGTTTTCTATCATTTCAGCAACCGCCTGCGTTGTCCATAGCATAAATACTGTAAGACATCATGTTGGTGCACTATGACATGCTTACAACACTGAATTTGGCATCTGGATCACATTTTCCTATTTGGAGCTAAAGCAGAGAACCATTTTACTATGTTATACTTACACAGTTCTGGTCAGGTGTTTCTGTTCACCCATTAAGACATGGGTGTCATTAATTTGGGTCTTTTAAAGATGCGTTTCAATTGTTCTTTTTCCTGGGTGGCATGGTCGTACAACTGCAATAATTAAAAGCCAAAATTAAGTCAGAAGTAAAGTATTATGGATTATCTATAATCCACACAGGGTCAAAAACAATCAGAGCAGGCTCAAATATTAACATTCCCACTGACATGGTTATATATCCCTTAGCAAGTTGGTAAAGTAATGTAACCACTACACAGATATAGCCAACAACAAGTCTTGGCATAATTCCCGCTGGATATGTTGACCGATCATCTTCTCAGATCTCATGTAAATGAGTTGGTTTCCTGGGATGTTCCTGGTTTTTAAGCATGATAGTTTTCAATGTGGTTGGGGTTGGGATAATTTCAGAAATTTAATGTTAGCCTGTTTTATACATTCCCAGAAGAGTTTAGAGATCAACCTAGAAACCACCATGGCTGAAGCATGATGTGAACTAGAAGCTGCTGGACCAGCAGCCTGCAGCAAAGCAATGTTGATTTTAACATGAACTGCGACAGTATCAACCAAGAAAGCAGCTGCTGCTGCTCCAAAATCATCACCTCCGGGCTTGGTGGAAATTTGCAGCTGCCCACTTGGTCACACTCCACCTTCTGGAGAAAAGTCTTAACGGCCAAAGGTGACAAAGGTTGAGCTATTTGGCCACTTGGGCAAAACCAGAGACTGATATATTAGGCCTCAATGACCACAAGATACACTATATTGCCAGAAGTATTTATCTACTTTTACATGTACGTACATTCATACTTTGATGACATCCTATTCTTAATCTATAAGGTCCGATTTGTTGATGAACCCCCCCTTCCCAACAATAATAACAGTAACTAATCTGTAAACATCTTCCACAAGGTTTAGCAGTGTGTTCATAGATGAGAAAACCAGAATTAGAGCCTCCACTCTAATTTATTCCAAAAGCTGTTCAAGAAGGTTGAAGTCAGGACTCTAAGCAGGCCAGTCAAGTTTCTCTACACGTTCTTAGGCGAAGTCCACTTAGATGCGGACTTAGCCAGAGTGTGGACTGAGGGTGCAAAGTGGGCAGGGTGAAAGACCCCTCTGGAGAATTGGGACACACTACACACTCAAACCCATCAACAGGAACACACAATTGGTGGACACGAGGGTGTGCGAGTATCGGGACAGGGCCCAAGACGTCCCTGAGTGGTTCCAAGTAAAAAAAATTATCCAAAACATGCATTATGGATAAGAGGCTAACATCAAGCTTTTTCAAAAGCTTGATGAATGGCTCCAGCCATTTATCTGTTGTCTATATTTGCAAGGTTGCGATGGGGGGGGGGGATCTGGGGCCCATCATTATGGGAAAGGCAGGGTGGACTGGCGATCTGGCCAAGGCCAATGGAAATCCTTATTCGTGACATGAAGTCATGTGGGGAGATGAAGTGCCAACAAACTCAAATCTTTTTTTTCAAACAAAAAGATGCAAAACAACAAAAAAAATACACAACCCACAAAATACAAATTTTATTCTCACATAAAAAATATTCAAAATATTTACACACATCAAAAACCAGGCAGAAAAGTTGTAAAAAGTATCTTCTACATCTTTCCAATGATAGCCGTCTATACAGTCTACATGCCTAAATGGCAGCAATTATCTGCATTTCTGACCAGAATGTAGTTTTCCATTCACTCTTCCCAAAGCCAGCTAACACCAAATGTGAAAGTTCTCCTGCACACAGGATGCTTTGCATTTTTAGTGCAGGGCAGCTTCTACAGGTCTGAAAGGGCTTTGGTGCCTTAGCTCGGTTTTAAAGGAGCAGGGGGCAGACTAGCTGAGGCCTGTTCCAGAAAGGCCAGCGGTCCTGGAGGGGGAAGCTCTGTGGGCTTACGATGCTGACCGCTCACATCCTCCAGTACTTGTTGCCAGTGGAGCAGCTTGGCCAAATGCTTCTGAACCAGCAGTTCTTTCCTCTGTAGCTCATTACGCAGGTCTGACACATCCTGAAGGGAGAGGAGAAATGTACTTGAGAGGAGAAGAGCCAGATATTTAACTGACAGCGAGGAATTAGCAACTTGTAAATGTCAAATACGTCATGTAATAAATCAGTCCAATCCAAATGTTTACCTCTTTCAACACCTGCTCTGGTTTCTGCACAGACAGCTGAAGCCTCTTCTGTAAGAAGAAGCACTCCGTCTGTCGAGCCACATCCAGGAACTTCTGGATGCACTGGTCCACACCTTCAAATTGAATATGTATGCTTTTAAATAGAGATTACCAAAAAGAAACACTATTAATGTAAAAATGCAGCAGTACACTGACCAGTCCTTATCTCCTCCTGATCTGTACCGTTGACATAGTCTTGACTTACTAGTGATGAAAAGCAGGCCTGAAGGACAGACAGAGAGCAAATTTAGCAAACCTGCTTTCATAAACATTATTTCAGTTTTAGAACAACTTAATCAATGAAAAAAGATGACAAAAGGTTTGTGGGGCCAGGTTGAATGTGCACATTTAAGCTAAGACGATCTGATATCCAGGATCATTTCGAAACCTCCTCAGGAATAATGTCAGCGAGTGAGGAAAGAATTTGTCACAAAGGATGAAAACAAGAACTTTTAAAAAGCGAGAGATGTACAGCAGAGACAGGCTGAACCCAGATTCTACTATAAAGGACTTGACTGATCTGTAAAGATTTTCACTGGAGTTTTGCATCACTTGGAAATTCACAGATCCTCCATTTTAAGCTGTAGGAGGGCTTGCTCTGTTCTGAAAATGATCTGAGAGTTTCTGATGAGCCTCATGAGCCGAGAGGAATGCAGCGTTTCCACTCCCATTATCCAAGAGGGGGAACTTTCCACCGCCAAAAAGACCCCCCGCTGCCTCAAAAAAAAGAATCACAACATGTAGTAAATTATTAAAACATCTGTACATTTTACCAAATTACTGCAGAGAGAGAAGAACTATATTGTTTCCGAGTTATGGCGGAGGAACCCGCCTATTCAAGTCTTGATGTGCAGATGCACACGTGAGGAGCGGGGACTGGAAGAACACGGAGAAACATCAATGTTCCCCTGGTAGTTTTATTGGAGTGGTGAGGCAGCCCCCCTAACTCCAACAGTCCAAGTTAATTTTTTAAAATTTAACTTCTTTACACTAAAATATTGCAGTTAACATGCATCTTATTTGTTTGAACTGTATGCAGACCAAATGGTATTACATTTTTTGTTCATATAGAAGTACCTCTAAAGTAAATGAGGTTTCTTCCTTTTAAAAGGAACTTGTTATATTTCACTGATGCCACATGCTTGGTATGACGTGTTGCTGCTAAGTTAATGACACTAAACAAATGGCCTGGGCTTCTTTATCTAGAAAACGTTTTACCCATTGACACAATAAACACAACAAACAAATTAAAATGCATCTAACTGATTTTAATCCATCTACATGATTGGTTGTATATAATTATATGTCCATGTGTATAAATCCGATCTGTCTGTCTTGTGAAAAGAATTTGATTTGATGACGTTTGCTGTTGATAGGCGCTAAATAAACTAAACTATAAAAGGAGAGGTGGGACGGGGGGGGGTGTGGGGGGGGGCTGTAAAACGTAGATCAAAGCCCTGCGGAAAATTAAAATTCAGAATCAGCTAGGAAATTTGTACTCTGTGCATTTCTAGTTATGTTTAAGAAACGCTGTATTCGACCACAATCGTGTTTTTTGGGTGTTATTTATGAAAATGTTTACATTTAAAAAGGGGGAAACCCTGACTATACTTAGCTTAAACCGGTGAAATTCGGAGCTGAAGCTCCATATTGTTAGTGACTTACCAACACAAGTCGGCGCATAAAACTAGCGCTAAACTGTAGCGGTGTTTCCACAAAAGAGCCACAATGAAAGCAGAGAAATCTAATAAAATGCTAGATAATAACCAAACAATAGCTTGCAACAAAATATATTTACGATCAATGTTAGCCACAACAGCTAATGCTAACGCAGCTAACAACAAAGCTAATCGAGCCCTCTTGCCTCCTACCTCGAAGGAAGCCTCCAGTTCGTCAACCAGGGTGTTGCTTCCCTGAACCCGGGGAACGGTACCGGGAAAGCTCGGTTGAGCCGGTCCAGGAGGACCCCCAACGGGATGAGCACCGGGCGGCTGCTGGCCTGGAAACATACCATTGATGGACGAGGCCATCTTCCTCTGTCGTTCCTCCGGGTTACGCGCATGCGCACCACACTATATAGTGATTAGAAAACCCAAACTATCGACGGGGAGGCAGCAAAGAAAACTAAATAACTAATTAATTATGAGATTAAATGAGGTGAAAGTGGGTTACTTTGAGAGGAGATTAGATGCACAATAAGCAGAATTCTACACTAAATAACAAAAGAAAAAATAAGGAAGAAATCAGACATTATATGGAAATAAACTAAAAAATATATATATAATCAGCACTGTGATTAATACTTTCTTTATACAGTGTTCAGATTTAAATGAGTCACATTCTCCTAATGCTAATGTGGTATTATAATAAGTAATTCTCCAAGCTTTACAAAGGTCCTTTGGATATTGTCTGCTCTCTTCCCAGCCAAAAAGAGAAATCAACTAATTTGGACATGTGAAATTATTTCAAAGTGCCACTTTAGCTTAAGAAATATTGAAAAACTTAATATGTAATCAAACTAAAAATCTCTAACCTTGTTTCCAGTGCTGTATCAGATTGGGAGCAAATAAAAACTGATATGTTGAGTGGTGATTAGGAAATTAGGAAATCTGAATAATGGAAAATGTTAAACATCCTAATGGCCATGATTTTGAGAAGACATAAAGGACACATTGCTGACAACTGCACTGGCACCCCTAGTAAAGATGTGTAAAAATGTTTAAAAAAAATTAACTAATTTCAGCATCAAACTGAAAAAAAATATAACAACCTTTAATTTGAGCACCTTTATTGGGGGAAATGTAAAGTTTTCTGGCAGAATCCACCACATTTGTGCTTATTATGTCCTGGTATTTCAAATTATTCACCAGACCTGGCACACCAACAGGGTTCCCAGGGCCTTTGGAAAAGAAACAGGCTCACAGCATCACAGAACCTAAAATATACGCCCAAATATTTTGTTTCACTCTAAACTCGTACTAATACGTTAGTTGCAGAAAAAGCTTGATCTTATGCTCATCTGACCAAAGTAAATGGTTCCAGTTAAATAGTCAGAGTTTAGCAAAATCCATGTTTAAATGTGTGATGGTAGGACAGAAAAGCCTTTTTGCACCCAAACAACCTGCATGTTGATTTTGTCTAATTGACGACTATAAAATGCCACTCATTGCTTCAGTTCTTAACAGCAATCTCTGGATTAGGGTTAAATTTTTTAAACCTTCACCACCTCTCTCACTATCCATGGTAAAAAACATAAATAGGGGCTTGACGAGTCTAGGTGGGTAAACTAAACGGGCCTCTGTGTCACATATTTATACCCAACAGAAATGGAAAGTCATGCATTAAATATTTCAACTCCACAGACACCCATTAACACACAAAATAAAGCAGATATTTTGTGCAATTAACAATTCTGTTAAAAACAATACTTTAACAAGTGATTTTTTCCCACAACTGAACAAATATTCTCAATTTAATGGTTTAATGTGTTTTTCAGTGACATTATTCTACTGCAATATGGTAGGAAACCATTTTAAGGATTTTTACACAATGAATGTGGCTGTTTCTATGTAATGTTTAATTTAC
The DNA here is from genome assembly GCA_036173005.1 of Crenichthys baileyi. Lineage (NCBI taxonomy): Eukaryota > Metazoa > Chordata > Actinopteri > Cyprinodontiformes > Goodeidae > Crenichthys > Crenichthys baileyi. Next base: position 689,865 of record JAHHUM010002335.1, read on the forward strand.
CTTGGTATAATTCACACTATCCACCAAAAACAACAATAGATACTTACTAAGCAATTACCGTTTATTTTAAGAACATGAATATTACAAAAAATGATGCTGGAAACAACCAACAAATTCTGCTTTTACAGCGCTGTAAAAAAGTATTTGTCCCTTAAAGATTTCTTGTGTTTTTTTCCTTTTTTTCCATCCACATTTCAGATCAAACTAATTTTAATATTATAAAAAATAACGACAGAAAACAAAAAATGGTGTTTACGAATGAAGATTTTATTCATTTAGGAGAAAAGGCTATCCAAACCAACCTGGCCCTATATGAAAAGTATTTGTCCAATTATTAAACCTAATAACTGGTTGCCCCACCTTTAGAAGCAGCAACTGCCATCAAGGGCTAGTTTTTTACAATGCTGAAGGGGAGTTTTGGCTCACTTTTCATTGCAGTAGTTTTAATTTAGTCACATTAGAGGCTGTTTAACGTCATGCCACAATGTTTATATCTGATTTAAGTCCAGACTTTGAATATGTCACTCCAAAACCTTCATTTGGTTTTTCTGAGCCATTCAGATATGGACTTGTACTGGATAGATGTCCTGCACTTAGGTGCCCTTGAGCATAAGGTCACAGACTGGAGCAGCAAAGCAATTATACTTTAATGATATTTTTACATGGGGTAAGTTGATGGTATTTGATGATCTGAAACAATTAGGTGTGAGAAAAGGCAAATACTGTTTCACAGCACTGTATATCGCAGTTGGCAGTAATAGATAATCTATGTATCTGGTATACTCAGCATAAACCTTGACCCTTATCCATGTTGGAAGATCTTTGATCACCAACTGAGGAAAGCTTTGCACTTTGCCAGATTTTTTCTCCATCTCTCAGCCACTGTGGGCCAACCCAGCAGCAAACTCCACCAGTGTACGTGTCGGCCTTCCAGACATGCCTTTGCTCAGGTAGGGAACTTCGTCTTTGTTACTCATCACACCAGCAATGTCCAGATGAGCCCAGTGAGGAGCTGTGACGAACTCCTTGAGGAAAGCAGCTGCCGTGCACGCGCCACCAGAACTACAGAGAAAAAAATCTATGGTGAAACAGGTCAGGAACCAGTGAAACCTACCTTTACATTTTCATGTAAAAATTTCATAGTCTCCCAGACTCAAATTCCCAGATTTCTCTGTACTCTTTAGCCAATTTTAATAGACAAACATTCTATATATATATTTAAGGCAAAATGTCTACAGCAGGTAGGTTTTAGGAAGAAATTAAGGAGGGGTGGAAAGAAAGAGACCAGGAAGGATGACAACACAATTAGGAAAAAAGAAAAAAGTAAGGAAAGACATCAAAGACAGAAGGGATAAAAATGAAAAAACACAAGCAAAAACATAAACTAGGCGTGAAAAAGAACACAGTGCAAGAATAACATTAGTAAGGGCACAAGTAATGAAGGATAAGGAAAAGGTACTGAGCAAAACTGCAGGAAGAAAGAGAATCATGTAAGGAAAGAAGGACATGAGCAAAAAAGGCACAAGGAAAGATGTAAGTAAGGAAAGACAAGTATCTTTCCATAATTATCCAGAACCGGAAAATATTTCATAAAAAAATTCCCCACATTTCTAGACTGTGCAGCAAGGATGGTAGCCCTCAGACCTCCGTCTGCCTCCATGACGGCTCATGGAGGAGCTGGGAGGGATTCACAAAGAGCGGCGGTCAGGTTCGTACCGGCTGTACTTGCCAACGTTGTTGAGGTCGGCCAGCTGGCAATCAGTAACCTGCTTGGAGTAATGTTGGAACAGAGGCATCCTCCAAACTCTGTCGCCTGTCACAACACTGGCCTGTACACACAGACACACACACATTAGTCAACAGAGTAGCCGAGACATTCGTGCTGTGCTTTGCTTCTTGTCTACCTTGTGCAGCTGCTCCCAGAGCCAATCCGAATTTGTAAACACTCCTGTTGCTGCTGAGCCCAGAGCTACATCCATGGCACCTTCAAGGAGGTCAGCCATGTTTTACATTCATAGTAATGATAACAATATATTAATAACACATTTAACTAGAACTACTACCAGCAAAACCTGGCTGTTTTAGAAGCTGATGTGAATCTGTGTAGAAAACCTACCAGTTAGCGTAGCAACATTGACAATAGCTCTGGGGTTAAATGTAAGTCCATAACAGAGAGCATCAGCGAGGACCAGTCTGCCCTCTGCGTCTGTATTATCCACCTTAATGAAACATATAAACCAGCTCATCAGTAAACACACTCACTCAAACAGCTGTCTGGGCCAATCAAACGCCTTAACCCACCTGGATTGTTTTCCCGTTCTTGGCTGTGACAACATCACCTGGTTTAGTGGCCTTTCCACTGGGCATGTTCTCACACAACGGGGCCAGACCTTTTCGAAGCAAAAACAGGGATGATGTTTCTCCAGATACACTAAAATAGAGCCAGATAGAAGGGGATGTACAGATAAAAGCCCACCGATTATGTTCACCGGGAGTTTCAGAGCTGCTGCAGTGACGATGGAGGCGCAAACAGTGGCAGCTCCACCCATATCGGCTCGCATCGCGTCCATGGACTGAGATGGCTTCAGAGAGATGCCACCGCTAAACACACAAAGGAAACAGAGAGGAACAAAGTTAACACACAGACTGGTTTATAAATGAGGCGACGTGATTATAGTCAATATCAGCAGTGAGCTGCTGTGAGGGTTTTAATGGTTAACCTGTCAAATGTGATGCCTTTGCCCACCAGCATCAATGGTAGCTGCTTCTTGTCAGGGCATCCGTTGTAGTACAGCTCCAGGAAGACAGGGGGCTCCTCTGAACCCCTCGTCACGCTGAGAAAGGCTCCCATCTGTTGCTCCTCAATCCAAGCCTTTGGTCTGCAAATAAAAGACACAAAAGAAAAATAAACAATAATAGAAATACTACTAATAATAATAATAATAACTCTGGTTATGTGTTAGATAAAAACTATTTTCCTTTCTCTGAAATTCAGAGAGCAGCAAGGATCAATATCATCAGTTCGGGTATCATGTTTAATTACCAGCTGTCGGTCACCTGCTAAACTGAAGGACAGCTTGATCACATACTGGAAATATTAAAACCAGTAATATCAGGGTATTTTCTGTCATGTTGCCGAAAACAGATGGTAAGAAATAATAATACAAAAAAATACATTAATAAATAGTAAAAAATAAAAAAAGTAAACATGTCAGTAACCTAACAGGTAAGTAAGCAAATAATATTAAAGAATCTATAATAAGTCAGAATTCAATTAAAAACACATATTAGACACAATTTACAAAGCTTGATGTTTCTCTGGTTTTATAAATGAAGGTGAATGAGAAAACCCAACAAACCGTTTATTCACGGTAACTCGGTCAGCGTGTGGAGCGACTTTCTCTTCAATGGTGTTGGCGAAAGCAGTCGGAGTGATGTGATTTGCTGGAGCCTCCATGAGAAACCGGGCCAGGTTCTGACCTTCTGCATAAACGACACCTTTCTTCCAGTCGTCCACATCAGCGCTGGTAAAACACAGCTAAACTCTTAATACATCTGTTTAACAAATTATCAGTGACCTGAGAAGGTCTGCAGCTGCTGGATTATCGGGTTACCTTCCATGCAACTGTGTGGTTACTCTGGTTTTCTTCTTGGACTTTAGTTGGTCGTAGCAAAACAATCCCAGAACAGCACCTTCTGCAGCCGACTTGGCGTCACCGCAGTCGTCCACCTCAACGTGATTCACCTCCAGCTCCTGAAGAATCTTACAGCCAACTGATGAAAAACATATATATCAGTAAAACACCTTCTGAAAATCTACCAGAGATCAGACAGTGTGTGTCCTACCTGACACAGCGTGTCTGATGTTCTCCTTCTTGGTGTCCCAGTTTTCAGCCCCACAAACGCCTTCATTGTCCTTGCCCAACCCAACTACTGCCACACAAGGGAAGTCCTGATGAGGATAAGAGTATGCTTTACTCAAAAGTCATTAAAAGAATGCGATTAAATTGTTAATGCAACACCTTGGTACCTGGTGAATTCCATAAAATATCCTGCTTTTGCCTTTCTTGAGACCAGGTGCAGCGCTGGTGGAAAAGCAAAAGGTTTGTTTAGCAAAAACACTCAATTCCTGTCAAATAATGATTTAATCATATTGCAGTCACCTGATTTGTAGCTGTGCACCGATTGCAGTTTTCTGGCTGATCACCAATTTTTAAAATCCTTACCTGCCCATTTGAATTTCGGCTGATACTGATTTTTTTGTATAACTCACACTGTAAGGTGTTCTAAGGTCACAATACACCTTTAATGTTCCAATTTTATTTTATTAACAAAACACTAAACGATAACCGTCAAATATAAATGAAAGGTTTAAAGTATTGCAGTTCCTTTAGTCTTTCATTTTTCACATTTTAAAAACAAACAGAACTTGCACAACAGGTTAGACAGGTGTATAAGATCGACTGATAAGATCGGTTTCACATGTAAGAATCGGCCCAAAATTAAAGAAATCTGGGCCCATCAATCAGCCAATGCACCCTTAGTGATTTGCCTATTCTGCATAAGTAACAAAAACATAATGGAAAAGAAATATGGGAAAAAAAATTAGCCGATACCAGCATCCCCAAAAAGTCAAAAACTGGCAATAATTCAGATGTAAAAAGGAGATCCTAAAACTTCCTAAGGAATTTTCTGTGTTTAAATATTAAAGTAAAGATGGACCAGTTAGCGAATCAAAGTATTATACCACAGTTTTAAAAAAAAGTTACAGGAGTTTTCTCCAGCTGAATTAGAGCATAGAGTAATGTAGAGCTCTCTCCATCTCCCCTTGTTGGGCACTGCTAGTCAGCTGGTTGAAAGACGGCTAATGCACGTTTCCCGATGTTTACAAGAAAGACTAATTTGATTGTTCGGAAAAATGTTCAGGCATTAAAAACATGGAAGGTCAAGTTGTGACCAAAAGAAAAAAAACAAAAAAGCCCCGCCCATAACTATTATTAAGGTAACTGTTTAAAACTACAGCTAATATCTGTTACGCTTCTGTTAAGCTATCAAGAGCAGAACTGCGAAAAAAAAAAAAAAGATATTATCGCACATATAAGGCATTTAAAATAGCCTACAACAACATTTTGCAGGTAGTGTGTTTTTACCATGCTAGTCTGCATTGTTGCTTCAGTCTATGCATCAAATAAAAATAAATGGCACAAATAACATTATTATATCTCAATCTGATGAGATATAATACAACTTTTGTTTTTCTGTTTTAAATTTAGCAACAGATTCTTGCGGTTTCTTATGTCATTGACCCAAAGCCAAACAAGGCAGAATAAACAGTTTTTTCCTCTTCAATGAGCTTTTTACTAACTTATTTGGTGAAATCCTGCAGTGGAAACTAATGCTTCATGTCTCAGCAATGTTTTTATTTTCAGTGAGCATTAGTGGACTTTTTGAAGTTACACAAAAATAACAACTATGTTTGTTTTCTTATGCTACAGTAGTGAAAGTACTGATACATCTTAATAAATGTAAATGTTGTCAAGAATTTTGATTTCACTAATTCAGTTTAGAAATGGTGAAACTCACATAATACAGATTTACACCCAGAGTGATATATTTAAAGAGTACGGTATATTTCCCACAATTCAGTTCCTTGGAAAATGAAAATATTACAGGCCAAAGACCAATGATAAAGAAGTGCCCACCAACTGAAGAGGAAGTCCATGTAGTGTATATTATATGGTTGGGGCTTCATATAGTAAACAACGAAATATTGCCCTATTTTTTTGTTTATTTCTTTTCTTCTGTGCCCCCATGAAAAAACACTGGCCCCACTCAGGCCCCCCACGTTAAGTTGGTCTAGAACTGCCACTGCCTTCAGGTCTTCTGCATAAAAGGAGGAAACGTGAAGACATCAGAGCTGACTTTGGACATGATAAAATCCAGTGGAACAACACCAGTAGATGTGAAAACTATGGAAACTTCACAGCAGAGCTTAAGAAACATGGATTCTGGGCCTCTCCATCCTTCCTACAGGCTGAGACATTTATTTTCAAAAACATTTCAGAACTGAGTACTGCCACTGAGCAGTGCAGCCCTTTTACTCTTTATCACATGTAATCTATTGAATACTAACCACAGTTACAGTCCACAGTCTAGGAATCTCTACCCACACTATCATTCACGATCCTCTCAAGGCTGAGATCATCTCTGTAGAATGAGAACCTTTTCCTACCACACTTTTTCCTTCCACTAAATTTTCCATTGATATGCTCTGATAAAGCACTCCGAACAACCAGCTTTTTCAGAAATAGGATGAGCAATGACTGTCTGCTGAACAACCCTTGAGGTCAGTAGTCTTCCTCATGTCTGTGTAGGCCAGAACATGGCCAACCTACAACACTGCTCACCATTCATGTAAAGCATTCTGAAACGAATTTTACTTCATGAATTAATTTATTATTTGACTTTCAATGATGTTATAATTTCCTAGGATGCACCTGTCTAATGTTGATCACATCAGCTGATAGACAGAAGAAGAAACTCACATTTTCAGCAGATCTGAGAGCTTTCCAGACAGAGACTGATCAAACCTGGCAGCAGCCTCTGTCAGATGAAGACCTCCCTCCTCTGCCTCCTTCTCAAACACTCCCAGGACCAGACCCTGCAGAGATACGCGCACACACACGGGTCCACACTCAGCTGCTGCTGCTGCGGCTTGCAGGAATAGTGGATTGAGGAGGCTGCACTCAAGTGAGGTAAACTACTCACTTTTCTCTCCTGTAGATGATTCCGGGAGGCAGAAAATGACCTGGAGAGGTGTTTCCTCACCGCCATCTGCACAGTTTTCCTCACAACAAGCATTGTCACCTGCTCGGCATGTATTAATCTGAGTTAAAATCCTGGTTTTTACCCCGCTGGAAGGTCAGACTTCACATGGGCGAAAGGGTCGCGTTTAAGTGGCGTCACCGAAGAACGGGGACATCGGACTTTGTCGCCACCTAGCGGCCCGTGGATATTTCAGGGTTAAGTACAAAGTGGCTTTAAAAAGCACCACATCTCTCAGCCAGACAGTGGTCAGATACAAACACCTGCACAGGATTATAAATGTAACCTCCACAGCCAACTGTTAAAGAAAAATCCTTGAAAGATCTTCAGAATTCTTAGTCGGGAACATTTTAAAGCAGTTACAATATAGTTTTTACACATATAAATAGCAGCAAGTATTTTTTACGTATTTACCCTCGGTCTAATATTACTTCTTATTATTTCTCAAAGAATACGCTTACAGTGACTTGGAAAAGTATTTAAAGCTCTTGAACTCTTTGACATTTTGTCACCTTAAAACCTCAAACTTGTATGTGCGTTATCAGAATTTCATTTGACCAACTTAAGTGCAGAGTTGAGAAGTGAGAGTAAAATGATGCATTGCTTAAAAAAGAAAAGCAAACAAAACATCTGAAGAGTTTGGTGTTAATTTATACTCAGTCTCTTTAAGCTGGTATCCCAACATAAAATCTAGTGCACCCAGTTGTCTTCAGAAGTCACCTAATTGGTTTAATCTCAGCAGCTGTTCTGTAAAGTCAGATGTTTGTTAGAGAACATTAGGCACCAAACAATATCACAAAGACCAAGGAACCCCACAGACAGGTCTGGGAGAAGGTTGTGCAGCAGTTTAAATCAGGGTTAGGTTATAAAACAATATTCCAACCATTGCACATCTCCGGAGCCCCTTTAAACCCACCCTCTAAAAAATATAAAAGAAAGCCATAGGAAGTCATGTTTCCAGTTTGTCATGTAGCATTTAGGGGATACAGCAAACACATGGAAAACGTTATGATCAAATGACACATGCAAAACACAATGTGTAGGGTGAAGCTGACAGAGAGAGGTATCCCAATCGTTGTGGTTTTTAGTAAAACAATGGCCATCAGTGGGCTCTAGATGGACAAACTGTCTACTTTTAAGGCTAGGCTTAAAACTTTCCTTTTTGATAAAGCTTATAGTTAGAGTGGCTTAGGTTATCCTGAGCTATCTCTGTAGTTATGCTGGTATAGGCTTAGGCTGCTGGAGGACATAATGACCACTTTCACCCTCTTCGCTACATTCTCACACTACTCTTCAATTTTGCATTATTTGCTGTTATTTCAGCTTTTACCGTGGTTCTCTCTCTTTTCTCTTCCTAGAAGCTACACCTGGCCTGACTCTGTGTCTACCTGTGACAACTTTCTGGAGAGGGGAATCGTCCGAGCTTCTGCTGGCAACAACTTAATGCTCACCCTCTACCGATGATCCACATGCCCCTGTCTTTCAGTGTTTAACCCTTTCTCTCTCTTAGACATAGCTACTGACTGAGCTTTTACTGTAACTAACTCTATGTGCTCTCTTCAGACTCTAACATTGAAAACTGGCTCAGAGTTTTATCTGTTCTTTCTTTCTAGGTGAAACAACTAAAGGAGCTACATCCATTAACATTTACTTTTCCTTCCCATAGAAAGGACTCCTGGATCAGTGCTTCTTTGTTCTCTTTGTGTCTCTGCTCTGTTCTCTCTAACCCCCAGTCGGTCGTGGCAGTTGGCCGCTCACACTGAGCCTGGTTCTGCTGGAGGTTTCTTCCTGTTAAAAGGGAGTTTTTCCTCTCCACTGTCGCTACATGCATGCTCAGTATGAGGGATTGCTGCAAAGTCAATGCCAGTGACTGTCCACTGTCTCTACATGCTCATCCAGGAGGAAAGAATGCTGCAAGTCACTGACTGGATGCAATCTGCTGGGTTTCCTTAAACAGAAAAACTTTTTATCCAATTTGAATAAATAACTGAATCTGACTGCACTGTTCAATGATTTGGATTAATTGTAATGTATGTACCTGACTTTTGTGAAGTGCCTTGAGACGACATGTGTTGTGAATTGGCGCTATATAAATAAACTGAATTGAATTGAATTGAAGCTAACACTGTACATCACTCTGAACACACCATCACCTTGGTGAAACACGATGGTCGTAGCTTCATGGTGCAGGGATGCTGTTCTTCAGTAGAGACAGGGAAGCTGATCAGTGTTGATGGGAAGATGGATGGAGTTAAATACAGGCCAAATTCTGGAAGAAAACCTGTTAAAACCTGCAAAAGACTTCTGACTGGGGCAGAGGTTCACCTTCCAGTAGGGCAATGACCCCTTACATACAGCCAGAGCTACAATAGAAAGGTTTAGATTAAAGAATATTTATGTGTTAGAACGGCCTAGTCAAAGACCAGACCTAAAACCAGTTGAGAATTTGAGATAAGACTTGGAAATAAATATTCACAGTTTCTGACTGAGCTTGAGCTGTTTTGATAAGAACGTACAAAAAATGTTAGTTTCTAGATGTCCAAAGCTGGTAGAAACTTGCAACCGCAACAGAAGGTGGTTCTACAAAACCTTCACTCACAAGGGAAAAATACTCAAATACAAACCATATTTCATTTTATTTCCACTTTACAATTATTTGCTACTTAATGTTGGTCTGTCACATACGATCCCAATAAAATGCATTGAAGTTTATGACTGTAATTTGACAAAATGCGGAAAATGTTATTTATTTAGGAATACTTTTCATGTTACTGTGAATCATTGATAGCAAGCAACAATAAAAAAAATCTTCTGTTTTTTGGTTTGTTTGTGTTTAAATAAGTTTCAAGTTTATTGTTTGCATTCATATTTTTCTGAATGTGATGAGGCTTCTTGATCAAAAACAGGCCAACTTAATCAGTCTCTCAGAGATGCAGAAGTTTCCCCTAACATGCACCAACCAAGTTTCCATTATAAATTGCAGAGATTTGTAAATATCTACTGATTAAAAAGACCTAAAATTGTTTCCATTTATGCATCTTGAGCAAATCCAAGGTAATCATGCAGAGTAACATAATGTTTTAAAAAGGTATTGAAAAGGAACCAGAAAAGATTATCTGATAAATGGAAACAATATTTGAAACTCCTGTAATTTACATTCTGTACATAGAATGAAAAAATAGCATTTTTACAAACATTAATTTACTATATAAACAGAATTTACAATAATGAGTATAAAATGTTCAGAGGTGAATACTGTAATGTTTCTGTTGGATTGCTGTTCATCCTCAAAAGCACCAAAATAAAACAGTAAATCAGAGCTTTTTTTCTTATTCAGTCTGATCTGTCCTTGACCGGAGCAACCCCCAACAGATCATGAGTCTGATTCTCAATGTTTGTCTGTCAAGATCCATACATTCCCTCTGTTGCTCATGCAGTATTTCTAAAAGGGACTGGACTCTCGCTGAAGTCTGCTGGGAGTCAGCTCCTGGGAGTCAGCTCTTATACATCTGAGGTTATCGTTTGGTGGATTAGGCTCTTTGTTGACAACGAGGAAGGGACTGATCCAAAACACAAAGTTCATGACCTAAAGGACCCCAGGTCCAAGCGGCTGATGGTTAGAGCCATTCAAGGGGAGCAAGAAGTACAGTTCTCAGCATTCAAAGGAGTCAGATGAAGCTGTCAGGGCAGGTGGTTTTCCATTCATGTCCATACTGGTGGGATTATGTATCCCTTCTGGCCTGGATGGCATTTGGATCCTCCAGAGAGAACCTTAGGGACGGATGTCAGGTCAGGTTTCCCTCCTGAACCTGTTGCCTGACCTTGAATAAGAGGATGGATGGATGGATGGACAGAAAACACAACAAATGACTGTTTCTGTGGGTGTTTTTCAGTAGAGCAGGTCAAGGGCAGAGACTGTGGGCTCCTCAGGCTTCTTGATCTCCGGTTTGGGCAGTTTGATGCGGCTCATGGAGACCACTCCACAAACGGCGAAGTGAGTCACAATGCTGCCGACTCCAAGCCAGAAAGACCAGTCTAGGGTGTCCTCCAGGACCTCCAGGACAAAGAGGTTCTCTCGATAGTTTGCAACCCGCTCAGTCAGATGGTGGTGCTTCACAGCTGCCAGGAAACAAAGAACCCCCAGGGAACCAAAAAAGAGCTGAAACAGAAAGAAGAGAAAACAAAAAGAGATTATATTGACAGACAAAATGTCTTAGAACAGATAACAATATATATATATATATATATAAATATATATATATATATATATATATATTATATATATATATATATATATATATATATATATATATATATATATATATATAGCACTAAATGCATATATTTATACTTAAAATGTCTGTAGATTAAAAACAGAGTTGAGCCAAAGTCAAAATCTTTGTCGGTGATATGCAAGATCAGAAGTTCATTTGCACTCACCATGGGCATAAATCTAAATGTTACTTTGGTCCTTTGTTAATGCATTTGAACCATTCTTTTTTTAGGGTGGCATCGTCATGAAACATACAACTTCAACGATTTTTTTAAACTGGATGCACATATTTTAATTTAATAAAAATATGTGCATCTTAATATTTCTGCAACCATCAAAAAGGTCTTGACATGTTTCTGGCTGGATATTGGACCACTCTTCTTGGTAGAAGTGGTAAAGTTCATTTGGTTTCCTAAAACACACTTGGTTTTTAAGCATGATCCAAGCATTTTCAATAGGAGATCAAGGTCTGTCTTGATGTTTGTTTGAGACAATTGTTGAGTTGCACCACCCAACTGTGTTCAAGCTTCAACCATTTGACCCAAACTGTCACCCACAGATTAAGGAAAATGATTTGGATCTTAAGGAACAATGCAGGAACCAACAAGGCACAGCGTGATCATAAACCTGAAAATGCTTGGACAATAATGTCAACATCTGTAGTGGGGCAGGTTTTACATCACCGTGGGCTGAGATGTGGGGCAACCAAACAAAGAAGAGCTGCCCAGAAATCAACACCTTCAAGCATAGTGGAATTCGCAGCTGCCAAAATGGACAAGAAAAACTCCTTCTGAAGACAACTTTTATGGTAAGAGACAACAATTTAACTATTTGGCTCCACTGACAGGAAGATTGTTTGGAGAAGACGATATAAGGTCTTAGAAAGGGTAAAGCAGGTGGAGATTAAGCATCAAGAATTGTGTTTGACCTCAACACTTTGAAAATTAACGGATTATGCCTAAAAGTCAGTTCTGTGCCAGTAATCCAATCAGCTAAAAAGAGTTCTACCATTTCTACTGGGAAAAGTGGTAAAATATGCAGCCAGAATGAAACCAGGAGCTTGTTGATGGCTACAGAAATTAAATGGCTTTTCTGCAACTTGCTGAAGGACGTTTGTCCAAATATTTTTTGGGGATGTATATGTATTTATATTTCAGACCTTAATGCATAATTTTGACCCTGTGTGGATCAAAACAAATCCCAACAGAAATCAAGCTTATGCACCCAAGTTGTTTAAACAGTCAACCATGAAAAAGAGTGGAAAATGGTTGAAATAAATCATTAACAGCCCCACATGTGTTACAAGACAAATACCCATCATGAGTGCATGTAAACCTCTCAATGGCCCTGTGATATTTCTAATAATAAATGTACAATTAAGCCTTAAAGTTTTCATACCCAGGGAAAACCTAGGTTTCCAGTAATCTTTTAATTTCACCAACTTGTTTCTTCAGACCAAAATTTATTCAGATTTGGAAAACTTTATTAATACCAGGAGCGAGTTCCATTGCAGATGCTCGTTCGTTAAAAGACTAATACTATATGATGCTTTAAAAAACATTCAGACAGAAATCCCTCAATGATCCCTCAATGGCATCAACATGCCAGGGACACAGAGATCAGATCTGTCCAATGCCAGGCTTCACAATTAAATAACTGAAAAACAGGAATACATGACCTGCTAGATATTTGCAATTGGGCATAAAAGCCCAGTGAAGAAGATTTTTTGTTCCACAGACAAGCAGCAGCAGAGCAGAAGGTCCTGTCGCCCATGGTGCGCAGTTTTCTTCGAAAGGTGTAGAGCCAATAGGAATTACCAGAGAGGGGCTACTATGTTGATGTCTGAGTAGTGAGCAGTTCTGTGAAGTAGTTTAGAGCGTTGCCCTTTAGATGGATTAGTGGGTGAGCTAGGAAAGCTTGTATTCAATCAGGACTGAGATGGGAAGCCAGTGGAGGGATTTAAGGATTGGGGGATGTGCTCATGTTTTTTTGCTTCATCAGGATCTGGTCTGCAGTGCTCTGTACATATTGAAGTATTTGGATGTGTTTAAAGGGAATTCTGTAAAAACGTGCAGTAGTGTTGTAGTAGTCGCGTTTTAAGGAGATGAAAGCATGAACAGGTTTTTCAGCATCGGAAAAGGAAAATAATGGACGGAGTTTGAAGATGTTCTGGAGATGAAAGGAGGAGGTCTTACAGAGGTGCTTGATGTGAGTTTCAAATGTAAGATGAGGGTCAAATTTTACAGCAAGATTAGTCACCTTAAATACTATTATAATACAATTAAAACTATCACAGATTAATGATTATAATCATTATTTTTAATTGACACATCTTTTACATTATTTTACAGCCTTTGATGCCTGCCTCATATCAGAAACAAACCTCTGGATTGAAAAAAAATAATTTTAAACCTAAATCTGCCAGGAGTACAAATAATGTTCTGCCCTCTGTGAAATGGGTTTAATAAATAAGGTTAAAAAAGTTCATAAATAAGTAAAAAATATTTAATGTTTAATTGTTTCAATTCATAGGAAAAGTATCAGCTAAAAATGTTATGCAGCTTGTATTTGTTTACCTGTTTTATTTTGAAGGATAAATTATAGTCACAATGCATTGTGGGTAACAGGAGCTCAGTCTGATAAAATGTGTAGCCAGTGCCTGGTCTAGTTATGTCTAATTGCTGTGTTTTAAATTTCATCCGAGCCTCCAAAAGCAATGGCTGTAAGTTTATAAGTATTCGGAAGATATTGCTATGAGAATGAGTGACTTTTGCAAGCTCTGTTGGAGATCGTTTTCTTAAGTGTTTGTTACCAGGAAATAGACATAGCCCATTGCATCTCGTTAGCTTGTGGCACTGAATTAGCATATCAATGCAGCTATTAACTCATTTGAGCGATCTAATTAGCATAACAATGGTTCGATTTAACTATTGATACCTCCTAGTACCTTTGGGATTGCACTTTTAGTTAACTTTAATGCATTATTTTGGCACCGCTGTTTCCTGACGTACTTATTTTACTAATTGCAAACTGATTTTTTCTTTTTTCTATTTCTGTTTGTATATTTCAGTGTCACTCGACCTTTTAGAGCCACAATATCACATTGTATGCTGTCACAAGAAGAAGACTGTTAATAATGGGAGCAAGACGCTCTGATCCTGGCTCATAAAAACGAGTTTGGTTTGTTGTTCATCTGCGTTCACATACAGAGCATTAACACGTAGTGGTAACAGTACAAATATCCTCGGTCTTAACTGTTTGTAATGTAGTAGTAACTAAAACAAAGGCTTATAAAGAAAAAACAGGTTAGAGCAAAGCAGAAAATGTTTTTTTTTTTTTACCAGCAATAAAGTTCCACAGGTAAAGTCCTTTGTGACCTTTGATGCTCTGGTAGGGCACCTTGCGCGCGTTGTAAATGCAGAAGGACAGACTGACCAGGGCGAAGCCGACAGCCACCAGCAGGAAGAGAATCGCCATCATGTGAAGACCACCATTCAGTGTCCGCACCAGCTTTGGAAAAACTGCCGAGGCAAACGGAGCAGAAGGATCAGCTTTTTAAGGAGTGTGAACTTCTCATTTCCTGGCCTGTTAGTTTCAGTCCAGAACCATTTTCTTTAGCATTCTGTATTTGCTTGACAAACAATTTAACTTCGACCCATGAAGTTTTCAAGTGGAAAAAAACCCTCTGACACTATTTTTGTCACGGTATGTGGGTGTGGAGCTGGACTTGTCTGGACCAGACGGGATAGTTAGATTAAAATAATAGTTTATTTAGCAAATAATGAGAACATACAGGGTGGCATCAGGAAAACAGTATCTGTAACACAGAAGGAACCGCAGTGAACTAAGAACCTGAGTAAACAGGAATAATTGAAGTGGTAACACTAAGAGAATATAAAGTACAGGGGAAAAAAAAGAAATATGAAGAAACCCAAAACTCAAACAGCTAAAGATCATGATAAGGGAGTAAACGTTTGTTACTGTGCTCTGTGCAAGTTAGTCTCATGCTAACTTCAGGGTTTCGTACTGAACGAATATTTTAACTGCCTCCTTTAGGGGTTCAGAAAGCCTGACAATGTTAGTCTGGACTTTGAATACTTTTGGGTATTAGCTAATGCTTCTCTCTGCTGTTTTTTCTGTACTAACAAAGGTTCACTGACAATAAAATCACAGCTGGGTAATTTAGCCAGGATTTCCACTTCAATTCTTTTCCAGAACACATTTTTAAAAAGAGCACTGAATAAACAATTTTTCAATTCTGCTTTGTGTGTATTTGGGTCAGTGACATCACAAGAGGTCAAGGAATTAAGCTGATCACCTGGCATTCGTAAAAGTCATGGTGGACGTTTACTATCTAATATCAGTTCTGAATAATTTGAGTTACATTTAAGTTGTAAGGAGTTCAACCTTCCTTTTCAAATATTTATGCCTTGTTGATGTCACCAGTGTGTGCCTGCAAGCTTGTTTTTGTTTGCTGTTTTAATATATCATGATTTAGAACAAAACTCCAAAACAATTAGAAAAATACTAACCATGACATCTTGTTTTTTACATGTCATGGTTTAACTTCACTTGCAATATTGCTATTAAATGCTATGCTGATGATAGCATTTTGACTGAGCTTTATAGATCTTGATCAATATGTATATCAGATGTGGACGTAAAGGACAATCAGAGTCCATCCAAAAGTCCAAATATATTAGCAGAGTCTTAAGCAAACCAAATTATCCAAAAATGTCTATGATTGCCGTATTGCCAACTTTGGTATTGCAATGATGACAAAAAGTAGATATATTGTCCAGCTGTAGTCCTAAAAACTATCTATAGTTGATTTTACTGAAAATTGTGGCAAGTAGCTTTAAAGAAACTGTCTAAATTTTGTACACGGTCTTTTAGGCGTAAAGCTTCTTTTTTAATTTCCCGCTTTCCCTATTTTTAATTCACTCATTGCACAAAAGATCATGTTGAAAGACCTCCAGGAAGTCTGTGGCGTTACTGCTTTAAAACCTTTGCACAGCACTTTGAATGTAATTAGGTTTTCAACATCATAAACAATCTTGAAAATACTTATTATGCAAAAATCATTCAGTAAATGATTTGATATTGATATCAATGTAATTATTATTTCTTATTTGACGTAGTTGGATTTGTTTTTCCTTTTAAATTTACAGTTTGGGTCTCCTTTACAAGTGCCTTTTATCTTACTGTATATTTTGGAGCGCCTGTTTCCGAGTCCGCACCTCTTGGTCTTTCCTCCCTTGAACAAACCGTAGTAAATGTCCCCGATAAACTGGTCCAGCTCAGGACTGGATGCGTTCACTATGTCCACCCCGGTTTTACACAGGATCCGTCCGATAACCCACCGCTCCGTGGACAGGGCCACCACCAGGAGGACCACCGAGCCGAGACACAGCGCCGAGGCCACCGAGAATGTTATTCGTTTCCACAGAGACGGCATCTTGCGAGCCCATGGTGCCCGGGGAAGGTCACAGGACGCCGGGTAGCCACCGCGGGGCGCGCTGGGTGATCACCATGTTTAAGGAGCCGTTCATCATCTCCTCTCAGCTGGGAAAGAGAACAGCTGTTGGGCTCAGTGTGATGTTGCATGTATTCATGTGTAAGTCACACGGGAGAAGAGTCAGGATCTAGGGGCGTCAGGGAGATCTCTTACCGGGAGAAACTCTATCCGCATCCTGAGCGCCTGACTCTGCTCACACAAACACACACACACACACACATTAATTCATGCGAGAAATTAACCTTTGCAGCTCAAACTTTAAATGCAGGAATTAATGTAGGTTAGAGCCTTAGTGGCTCAATAAGCTGTAAAATTAAGCGCACTCCTTAATCCAAATGACAGATGTGGTTTGTTGCAACAGCGACTATAAAGGTCAAGTGAGAGCATCAACTAAATGTGTCTGCCTCGCTTGACTGATGCTCCAGCCTTCATTTTTTTCAACTCTTCGATTAAAGGAGGGGTGTTCATAGTGCGGCTCGGGGGCCATGTGTGGCCCCTGGACTGATTTTGTGCAAATGATACACGTGGCCCCTGAGAACAGCCAGCTGTTTTGTTTTTGTTTTTTGTTTTTTTAACTAGAGCAAAACTTATACTGAATACTTATGCTTAAAACATCCACCAGCTTGGTGGTATTTTAAACCTTATATGATAACTTGCACATGAATCAACACTAGGAATTAACACAGTTAATTAATATTCTTTTATACAAATAAAAACCATTATATTTCACTGATTTCAGTAGCCTATTGACATGCAAAAAAAAATAAATAATAAGGCCTTGTATTTTTAAAGTACGTGTTATTGTAGTACAATATTTTGGAATAATATGAACAAATTCCCACATTTACCTGCCAGAGTAGATGATTTGTGACCTCTTCTGCAGTGACCTGGTCCTGCTCCAGTCTGTTGTGGTGAAGAAAGAGCTGAGCCAAAAACGTAAGCGCTTAATTTACTAGTCAGTCTACATTCTGACCATTTTTGGTCATGAGACATGGCTCATGGGAGAAAAAACAAGATCTTAACTAGCTGAAGATAGCTTCCTGTGCAGGGTAACTGGGCTCTCCTTTAAAGGGTGAGGAGCTCCAGCATCCCGGCAGAGTCACGAAATAATGCCAAATGTACCCTTATTAACAAATAAATCCACTTTAATTAAATATAAAAAGATATTAAGATTTTTGATGACATCTTGCCAAATTGCTAACACATAATACACTGTATGGTATATAGGTGTTCCTAAATAACAGCCTTTATCTAGAAAAAAAAAGCATACATGAAGCATGCTGATTATTAGTCAGACTGCAAATTTACTTAAAATTATACCAAAAAATGTATACATTTGGTGCATTATTTTTTTTCTCTCTAATGATACATCACAAAAGCTCCACAATGTTTTTTTGTTTTTTTTTGTTTTGTTTTTGTAAGAAAATACATATGTCTGCATTTGTCAGGTCAAGGATTGTCCTCAAAAGCAAAAAAAAACTAATGAAAAGTGTTATTTACAAGTTTTTGCAAAGTATTTAACAAATGTTAACAAATGTATCTTCTGCACTTTCATTTTGTTTCATTTTGGCATTGTACCTTTTTACTGCTTTGGTGAAATCTATCATGATGTAGTGTATTTATAATCATATAATTATTGTCAGCACTGCAAATTTTTAGCTTGTTTAAGGATGTTCTGTTAGCTTTTTATTGGAGGGTAGAAGAAGCTGTGAGCAGTCAGTCAATAAAGTTTGAACCGAGAAACTTTGGCGACACCTGCTGGTGAAGTGATGAAAGTACGGTGCGTGGTGACGTCACGGCGCGTTGCGCAGTCTCCCTGGCAGCAGCTGAGGCCGTTTCGTCGAAGATGGCGGATTCGCTGTCGACAGGGCTGGGAGAGGAGAAGGAAAAAGAAAATGAGGACAGGGAGAGGGACACCAAGGCTGTAAAAACGGACCAGAATAAGGAGAAAGACGGAATTACAGACACGCCGGGGTTTCATGATAAAAACGGCGGCGATAGAGACCGAAAAGGCAACCTGTCAGGTGAGAAATAGCATGGTTTCTACAGTTTCACAAATTAAACTGACTGCTGGAGTCATTTTTAATATTTATCAACAAACCTTTAGACAAGTATTTGCTTTTTGCGTTTTAGCACAGCTTTAGCTCGAAATTTATATAAATTTCAGTGAGGTGAACCTGTGCAGCAGTGTGCTGTCAGATGTAGGCTAGCAGTTACATTTAACAGATGTATCTTCTGCACTTTCATTTTGTTTCATTTTGGCATTGTACCTTCTTACTGCTTTGGTGAAATCTATGATGATGTAGTATATTTATATTCATAGAATTATTGTCAACACTGCAAATTTGTGTGCAAATCAGTGTGCTGTCAGATGTAGGCTAGCAGTTGTTGTGTTTACAACATTGAGATCGGCCAAAACAACGCTACAATACGCAGAAATATCACATGCCTCCAAATATTATGTAGTTTCTTACAGCTGTTACTGGTAACACAGCTGATGGAAATTTGCAGGACAGCCTAAAGCTACCGTCCTGGTTAAACTAGACGTAGATACATTGCGCAGGCGCATTATCAAGCGTGTGTATCAAGCGTCGAGTTTGTGAGATGGTTCAGTAGGATGGACTGTATATTTCGTTTTTTTTATTCATAGCAGCAAATCCTAAGAATCAACATGTAATTAACAGTGTTCTTGTTTAAGTATTCCAGGTGTACAAAGTCTTGCAAATGAACTAAACACGGATAATAGGCTACAAACATCCTTGGTTGCATTCCTGCTTCGTTTATGCTGCATTCCTGACATTACACGTTGTAGTTTGGAGCCGTGCGGGTGTGACAGATGTGATGTTTTTTCCACGGAGCCCTCTAGTTGCTTTTCACGGTCCAAAAGTACTGTGTGCATGTTGCTCATAAATTCACCACAGAAGCTAGTGTGTACATGCACACGCATGCATTGCAAAAAACTGGAATATCATGAAAATGTTGATTTATTTAAGTAACTGATTTTAAAAAAGTGAAATTCTCGTACTATGCAAAATCATTACATGCAGAATGATCTATTTCAAGTGTTTTATGTGTTAATTTTGATTATTACAACAATATTCTATGTTTTGGAATGTGTTAATATGTATATATAGCAGACACTCTCCATGTGGGAGGGTGTGCCACAAGATGTCATAAAGCTTGCTGTGCACAGAGTGCTGCATCCAGGCATGTTAAAGTAAAGTTGAGTGGAAGGAAAAAGTTTGGCAGAAAATAGTACATAAGAAACAATGGATAATTGCAGCCTGGAGAAGATTCTGAAGCTAAGTTTGGAGGAGATTCCCAATGTGCGGACTGCAACTGGAGTCTGAGCTATAACAGCTACCACAACCAGATAAATCCAGGACCAGATCTACAACTGTTGCCCTCCTTGTGTTAAACCACTCCTGAACTAGATCAGGGGAATGTAAATGTTGCATTTAATTTGGAAATTGAGGTTCCAGAGTCTGGAGAAAGGCCAGAGAGGCACAGGAACCATGTTGTTCATTCAAGACACATTACTATGGCTTAGCCTGCCATTTCTTCACCTCAAACCTTTAATTTATTAAGAAAGAGCTGAAATGGCAACAATGAAAGTGTCCTGTTGATGTTCCTGTAGTAAAAAGCTGTCAGACTATTGAACTCTAGATAATAATACTGCACTAAACCACATTTGTGACACTTTATTAGCTTAGTGGTGCTGCACTATGTGTACTTTTTTATTGTACACTATTTGTACTTTTTGTTTTTATAGCAAGTCGAACGGTTCCTCTTATCTCAAGCATTTCATTGCATTGTTGACTAGTGTTAACCTGCATATGACAAATAAACCAATTAATATTTCTATCATAGAAGGTATTAACTCACCTAACCGGGTCATGATGTTAGTCTCTGAAGAAGCCCTAATGACGTTTTTATAAAAGTTTTTATGTGCCTTTTTCTTCCTTAAGTACCTTTTCTCTCTCTGTGTGATTGCTTCCAGACCTGTCTCTAGTCAGGTTCATAACCACTGAGCTCACCAGAGGTTACTTTCTGGAACACAATGAGGCCAAATACACAGAGCGCAGAGAGAGGGTGTACACCTGCCTCCGCATCCCCAAGGAGCTGGAGAAGGTAAACATATAAGGACCAAAGAAATTAATTGCTCTCATCAGTAATAAACACATATGTTTACATTTTCTTTTGTTGGGTCTTTTTGTAGCTGATGACTTTTGGCTTCTTCCTCTGCTTGGATACGTTTCTCTACGTGTTCACCCTGCTGCCCCTCCGGGTTATTCTGGCCCTTTTACGACTCCTAACTGTGCCATGCTGCGGCCTTGGGTAATCTGTATTTTTATCTTTAAGGGGACATTAAAAATGGTTTAAGACACACTTTATGAATTATTAAGCAGGATCTACATGCTGTCTATAGCAAAACGACAAAAAACAATATTAAAGGATGCTGTAAATTGAAAATACAAGTCATCTAACTTTGCCTGCAGTTGTATAATTTGCAAAAGGTGCTACAATCAAACACTGAAATGTATTTTATTGCAATATAAATAGGGCATAGTTTTGAAGTGGGAAGAAAATAATACATGGCTTTTATGCTGTAACTGGTTTTCTTCCATCATTGCCCTGTATTAGAATCCATCTATTCTCTTAACAGCTATGACTAGCTTTCCCACGTCTGCCCAAAAAGGCATTGCCATAGCATGATTCTGCCACCACCATGCTTGCTCTTGGGGTTGTTGCATTGCAATGTGCAGTGTCCTTTTCATTCCTCTACACAGTTTCTTTTAATTTGTGTTGGTCTAGTACATCAAATCCTATTAAAATAGTAGAGTAAATAGAGTAAATCTAGTAACTAGACAAATAATACCTGTGCTTTGAAAATTAATAAATTCTGACTTAAAAAAATATCAAATTCAGATTTAATTTACTGTTATTTGATAGTTGACCAGCAGAGGGCCGTAGAGCTCTTTACTGAACTCTGTTCAGTTTGGTCGAATAATCATAACCAGCAGCTTGTGGCTTTGTTTTTTATCACTAAACATTTTGTGTTTTGTAATTTTATGGGGTTTCAGAGGCTCCCGATTGCTCCAGCCGGCCCAAGTGTGTGACGTCCTAAAGGGCTTCATCATGGTGTTTTGTTACTCTATGATGAGCTACGTGGATTACTCCATGATGTACCATCTTATCCGGGGACAATCTGTCATCAAACTCTACATCATCTACAACATGTTGGAGGTACAGTCACATAGTTTTAGCTGTTGTTTTTTTTTTAATTTATCAACAGATTTTACAGAAACGTCTCTTCCCCACTCAATCACTGACTGTGCTTTCCTTCAGGTTGCGGATCGTCTTTTCTCATCGTTTGGCCAAGACATCCTGGATGCTCTGTACTGGACTGCAACCGAGCCCAAGGAGAAGAAGAGAGCGCACATAGGAGTGATTCCTCACTTCCTCATGGCTGTGCTCTACGTCTGTATCCTCACTGGGATGGACTTCTGAGAGTCCAAATGTGGACAGAAAAACAGACAAACAGACATAGTTATAATAATATTTGCCAGACCACAGTCTATTTGAATTATTAATAATATAGATTTTTATGTTTTTCATGTGAAAAAAAAGAAGATTGAGCATAATTTAACATTTTCTTTTTAGGCACTAGTGGCCTTTATAAGTCAGTATTTTTCGAAAGTGAGCTGACAGGAAAACGTCAACGGATCAGGACTTGAACTCGCAACAACGGCCTCAAGGACTGAGGCCTCCTTACATGGGTCGCGCCCTTAGCTTCTACGACACCACCATGCCCTATAATTCACCATTTTTAGTGGACTAATTGTCTTGAAGAACGGTTTCAGAGTGTAACTACAGCAGCTTAGAAATGCACAATAGCCTTTCATTGTCAAATGCAATACCTGCATGTTTTCAATTAATTGTATTTTAGTCATCCATCCATCCATCCATCCATCCATCCATCCATCCATCCAACCATCCATCCATCCATCCATCCATCCATCCAACCATCCATCCATCCATCCAACCATCCATCCATCCATCCATCCATCCATCCATCCAACCATCCATCCATCCATCCATCCATCCATCCATCCACCATCCATCCATTCATCCATCCATCCAACCATCCATCCATCCATCCATCCATCCATCCATCCATCCATCCATCCAAGCATCCATCCATCCAACCATCCATCCATGCAACCATCCATCCATCCATCCAACCATCCATCCATTCATCCATCCATCCAACCATCCATCCATCCATCCATCCATCCATCCATCCATCCATCCAAGCATCCATCCATCCAACCATCCATCCATCCATCCATCCATCCATCCATCCATCCAACCATCCATCCCATCCAACCATCCATCCATCCATCCATCCATCCATCCATCCAACCATCCATCCATCCAACCATCCATCCATCCATCCATCCATCCATCCGTCCATCCAACCATGCATCCATCCAACCATCCGTCCGTCCATCCATCCATCCGTCCATCCGTCCATCCGTCCATCCATCCATCCAACCATCCATCCATCCATCCATCCATCCATCCATCCATCCATCCAACCATCCATCCATCCACCCATCCATCCATCCATGCAACCATCCATCCATGCAACCATCCATCCATCCATCCATTCATCCATCCATCCAACCATCCATCCATCCATCCATCCATCCATCCAAGCATCCATCCATCCAAGCATCCATCCATCCATCCATCCATCCATCCATCCATCCATCCATCTTTTGTATTTATACAGGAACCAATATTTATGGAAAGGTTTGATGTGGAAAATGTGTTTGTAGAGTCTCCTGGACGTTTGGGATAATTTAGCTTGTGCTGTAGCCAAAAATCATTTTTTCCTCAGCTTTTATTGATCCAGTCCTTCATGCCATTCTTATCATGGTTCAGGCCACTACACTGAATGTAGCCTTCAACTCTCATAACAAGTCTCTGCTCACCATAATGATGTCAAACAATGTGAGTGTAATTTTTTTGCCATATTCTTAAAAAAAAACATGCTGCAGCAGAAAGATTGAAGCTCTGTGTTTTTCCCAGTTTGTAGAAATCAAAGGAAGTGTGTTTAAGAAGTTTGAAAAGAACAACCTCTTCCAGATGTCTAACAGCGGTAAGTTGGACGTGAATGGAGCCTCTGCACTAAAATCACACATGTGGGATATTTTTATCCTTGCCTCTTTAACCTGATTGAATCCAAGGTAAATTTCTGGGATCAAGCACAGCTCCAGTAGGCAAAAAGTAGGTTAATCCAGGATTGATTTGTTTGTTTCCCGCAGACATAAAGGAGAGGTTCACCAACTACATCCTCCTGCTCATCGTCTGTCTGAGAAACATGGAGCAGTTTTCATGGAATCCCGGTAACTAATACAAGCTAAGAATGCCTGCAATATTGCAATATTATATTGCATGTATTAAATCCGATAAATGTCTTTTTTCAATGTGGTTCAGCTTGGTCCCTGTTTTCTTTGAAAACCTACGTTGATATAAATAATTTTACTTATTTTATTGCTTTATGTTTGTTTTAGACCACTTCTGGGTCCTTTTCCCAGACGTAGTCATGGTCATAACCTCAGAGGTTGCTGTGGATGTTGTCAAGCACGCCTTCATCACCAAGTTCAATGACATCAGTGCTGACGTGAGTCCCTTATTGGTACTTTTACAGGTTATTTACACTCACTGATAGAAACATTTGACATACCATCAATTTGGAGGTAGTTTGGGACAGATTTAAAACAGATGGATGTGAAAACTATTTGATTCTCAAGGAGCTGACACATCTGGAAATGTTACCAGAGAGCGGTATCGTCCTGGTTGTAGTGATAATGTTACAGGCAGTTTCTGGAGCATCTCGCATTAAAACATTGCTTCTTGGTGCTTTGCTGTTTTAATTGTTCTGTTAATGACTGGTTTTATTGAGTAGTTTTGGTCTGAAATGATGATTATATAAATGATTTGCCCACAATGAGTATTTCCCAAAACTTTCCAAATGTTTTTGCTAAGTTGATGAGTTATTTTGTTTGTTCATATGTCTGTGTTTATTTACCCAAAATATGGAAATTATCTTTATGTGATCTGAGCAGGAGAGGGATTTTATTTGTACATGGTGCTATATCATCTATATCATCCATGTTGCACTCCTATTTCTAAAAGTCCTGTTTTGCCATTTAAAGAGAAATGGGGCGTTTTTTAAAAGGTTTTTGTGGCAGTAGTGGCCTTTATTTGCAATTTTCAGACAGGAAATGCACAGAGGCAGAAAGGGAAAAGACATGCAGCAATGGTCCAAAGGTTGGGAATCAAATCCCGGACAGCTGGGTTAGGGTTAATAGCATCCGTTCAGGGCGCACGCTCCACCTCTGCACCACGCGCCACCAATAGGGCAGGTTTTAGGCTTTTCTTTACGTTTTTCTCTTTAGTCACTCAGCAAATGTTTCTCATTTGGTCACAGTAAATCTTTTGACTTCTCAGGTATTGTTGAAAATGTATTATCGTGCCTCCTAATCGCAATGGCTTGAGTTTTAAACATGGCCAGCAATAGTCCTACTATTTGCAGTGTAGCTCACTGCACCCATCAACGTTTCCCTTTACTCTTTAAGTTGGTACTTACAGTTGCAGCTGGAAGGTGACATGAACTCCTCACAGACAGGAATGTCTTGTTTTAGTCTTTTAATAATCCTTTCAACTTTTCAGAATCAGCCTTATTGGCCAAGATTGTGTTCACAAACAAGAATATTTACTTTGGTTTCAAGCATTTACAGGCATTAAGTGTAAATATATAAACATTAGAGGAAAAAGGGAACAGGTTGTACATGTATGCGTATGCACAGCCATTTTTTTCTGATTCAGGATGGACTGATTATACAAAATACAACTTATATATACACCCCCATGATGTTAAATGTTCATTTGCTGCAGACAAACCATGTGCATTTTGTAGACATCAATAGTCTTTGGCTATATTTGTGTCTGAATATTTAAAACTGGTTTCCTGGGACATGCCTGGCTTTTAAGCACCCCCTCAAAGATCAATAACCCTTAATTTCTAAAGAACATTTAACACTGGAACTGGAAGACGCTAATCTACGCTAAGAAAACGAGGAGGGGTGAGTCGAGGCCGATGCACCGGAGTGAAACCTCTTGTCATCCCGTCTTCTTATTAGAAAGAAACACAAGAAAAACAAACAAGCATGAAAATGGAAATTATCGAGCTCATTTTAATTTATCATGCGATTTATGTCATTCGTACGATTTATTGCTTATTGCAACAAGCCTATCTGCATACCATTGATATTGGCCTTTGTTTCTCATTTCATCGGTATGGATCTGATAAGTGGAACTGGGCCGATATTTATAACCGATGTTTACTTCTATCTTGTTGCAGTTTGTGTGTGTGTGTTTCTGGAGGGGGTTAGCCGTGTGGTATTTGGTTAGTCATGTGACTGATGGTGATGCAGCGCAGGATTGTGGGGTGTTTAACTGAAGAAGAGGAGCGATGTCAGCGGTGTGGTCGTTTTTTCACGGTGTAAAAAGGGTAGGGAAATGTATATCATAAACATATTATTGGTACATATCAGTTATTGGTCATAACAGCAACATTAATATCGGATGTCCATACCAGGCCAAATATTTATATTGGTGCATCCTTAATTTTAGGCTTTAAAAGTGAAGATCTGCTAATTTACTGGAGGGATATTGTGCACACTGATCTTTAATTGTAAGCCATGATAAAGGAAAAATTTATGCTCAGCATCCATCCATTAAGGTTTAGTTGCATCGATATTTCAAAATCTCAAGGTTTATTGGTCAAGGGATATAATGTTTTGTCTCCCATTTAGCCTTTTTTTCTAATCACGGTCTGAAAGCCCAGGTGGTTGTTAAAGTCCTAGAAACTCTCATATTTTGATGATATTTTAGCACCAATTACCAGCTGGTAATTTAAATGAAATTGGTGCAAACTAATTGGTAGTTGCCTCATGTTCTGTTAATTATTGGTGCAAACGTGTTATTGTTGTACTTTCTGTTCACTTTAGAGCACAAATGCTATGTCTGCCTGTTAGTTAACAGTTAGGGGGTGTTACAGAACGATGACCTAGATCTGTTGACAGTCAGTTGGTTTAGCGTTAAGTGAGGTGTATTTTATTACCCAGGTGAGACCTTAAAGGTGGTTCTTTATTTTAACATCCAGAAAATAAACCAGATCTGGATCATTTTGTTTTGTCTCTCTGGATTTCTTATCCTACTCCACTGACATGATTTTTTTTTTAAGCGTTTATTTATTTATTTTCTCTCTCTCTTTCTCACACACACACATCTCTCTCACTCACTCACTCACTCACTCACTCACTCACTCACTCACTCACTCACACTCACACACACACACACACACACACACACACTCACACATGTCCATTTAAGTATTTAACAGAAACTGGCCTTCATGTAAGCCACCTTCTCTCAGTTCATCTTGATGTTGTTGGTTTTTACACCTCCGTCCTTCCTAAAATCAGTTTATGGAGAATCTCGCTCACGGAGTTGCATTCATGGTTACTTAACAGAAACTGGCCCGCAGGAAGGAATTAACCCGATCATCTTCACACTCTCAGATCTAATCACACAAACCACAGTCTGCTCAGTGGTCTTCAGGAGCTCTTGAGTCGGTGCAAGTCCACCTTTACTGGTAATCTATCCACATTTGCGCTTGTATGTTTTTTTTCTGGGCACGGTTTCATCTTCTGTAACAAAAACCTCACTTTATAATCACACATAGCTTATGTCACCTGCTTTTACTGTGTTATTTGGTTGTCATTTTTGGGTTTCTTGGCTGAGAAATGTCGCCTCACTCTGCATGTGTTCTCAGGTATATGGAGAATACAGAGCCAGCCTTGCCTTCGACCTCGTCAGCAGTCGACAGAAAAATGTGAGTGAAGATGTCTTTACACCAAACTGTTGGCCGAGCTCTAGCCAACAAATAATTCATCATAATATATGAATCCTTCTGGGTTTCACTGTATTTGTGCAGAAGTGGCATGATAACATGCCTCTCAGTATTAGTTGGTGAGTAATTGGGTGTGAATTGGGGGAGGTGCGAAAAATTCCCTAATATAGCGATGCTGCAGGACCGTCGTTTTGTAAAATTTGTGCTTTTCTAAAGATATTTGCCGAATTACAGCATATTGGCTACACACTTAGTGTAAAATGTGTTTCCCTCATCCTCACCCTGCTCTAGAAGCAGTATTAATATATTAACCTGTCCTTTTATGGATGTGAAACATTATCCTGTTTAGATACACCCACAACTTCAAAAACTAGAAAAACCAGGTCAGAGTTTTTAATTGCAGATATAATCATTTTTGCCAAATTTCTTGCCCACAAAACAAAGTGAGATTTTTAATCGGTGTAGGACGTAAAATTACAATTTTTGTTGATGTTTCTGTTATAAAAATGCTTGCAGGCTTACACCGACTACAGCGACTCCGTATCCAGAAGAATGGGCTTCATCCCACTTCCTTTAGCTCTACTGGTTTGTCATTCAATATTTACATCCGTAATGACATTAAACTTCTACATTTTTACATGTTTTCAGCTGTTTTTTGTGTTTCTGTTTTAGCTTATCAGAGTAGTGACGAGCTCTGTGAAGATCCAGGGTTCGCTCTCCTTCATGTGTGTGCTGCTGTTCTACTTGGGGTAAGCATTAAACATTTATTTAAACACTTATTTCACATGTGTATAGTTTCAAATGTTTGCATTGTAGTGACCTGTTGACCTATTTTGTGCCTTGGCGAGCAGGATGATCACGCTGAAGGTGCTCAACAGCATCGTTCTCCTGGGAACGTCTTGCATGTTTGTCAAAGAGGCCAACATGGAAGAAAAACTCTCCGACCCTCCTCCGTCTGTCGCCTCCAGCCGAGCAAACTCCAGAGCGAACCGCGCCAAAAACGCTCACACTGCACCTCAACAAGGTTATACATCTCCTCTCTGTTACATACAGAAGCAGATCAATTTTTATTTGTTGACACGCATGGCGAAGATGTGTATGAAAGCATTGAAATAAATTCAGATTTCAATGCTTACAGCAGCACACTCACAAAATCCTCAGTGGCACAACTGTTTGTACCTTTGCTGTTAATAGCTTGTACATCCAGAAGAGCAGGGTTCTCGCAAGCGCATTTCAGCGAAGCGGGCTGCTACGCTGAAAATTGTCACTGCTACGCTAAAATTTAGGCCGTTACGCAAATTTTTTATGAGTGTATAGGCCCTCTGACTGACATGACTCCCTCTGTGTGGTTTTTATGTCGGCTGTAGCACCCCCCACCGCTACGCTCATAAAAATTCCTGGCGAGAACCCTGTAGAGCATCACTTAGTCTTGTCCTGTAGGATTTCTTCAAAGTTGGAGCTTTAACAGAGCGAGATCTTTGACCATTCTGGGTCCTGAGTTCTCTCTTATGCTCTCTCCTCTGCGACTCACCTGGCATGTTTTCTGTAGGATTTATGTCTGGGACTGAGTGAGTGAGCCGTGGAAGATGGTTGATTTTGTGACTGTTGAACCATTTTTATGTCAGTTTTGTCCAAGTTTTGGTCATTATTTTATTTAAAGAGTTTATTGAAGAGTTTTTTTTTTTTAACTAAGCACTCTAACAAGGATCCCAATGCCTTTAGAGAAGAAACAGACCCACAGCATCACACATCCTCTATAATACCTAACAGTGCGTGAGGTACTTTTCTAGTTATTGATCCTTTGTTTAATTTCAGACACACTTGGAGAGTTTGATGCCCAAAAAGGTTCATCTTGTTCCATCTGACAAAAGCACATGGTTCCTTAGTGATGATAGGACAGAAAAGCCTTTTTTTGACATCATTCCTGAGGATACCATTCAATGGTTCTCTAACACAGAGTTTTAGGGCTCTACCTTCTCTCTCACCAATAAAATAAACATGAGTCCTTATTCTGCCTGTTGGCAGGTTTCAGTTTATTCAATTCAGTTTATTTATATAGCGCCAATTCACAACACATGTCGTCTCAAGGCACTTCACAAAAGTCAGGTACATGCATTACAATTAATCCAAATCATTGAACAGTGCAGTCAGATTCAGTTATTTATTCAAAATGGATAAAAAGTTTTTCTGTCCAAGGAAACCCTGCAGATTGCATCCAGTCAGTGACTTGCAGCATTCCCTCCTCCCGGATGAGCATGTAGAGACAGTGGACAGTCACTGGCGTTGAGTTTGCAGCAATCCCTCATACTGAGCATGCATGTAGCGACAGTGGAGAGGAAAAACTCCCTTTTAACAGGAAGAAACCTCCAGCAGAACCAGGCTCAGTGTGAGCGGCCATCTGCCACGACCGACTGGGGGTTAGAGAGAACAGAGCAAAGACACAAAGAGAACAAAGAAGCACTGATCCAGGAGTACTTTCTATGGGAAGGAAAAGTAAATGTTAATGGATGTAGCTCCTTTAGCTCCTTTTCACCTAGAAAACGACTTTAGCAGGTGCCTAAAAGAAATGGGCCTCTGTGTTACGTCATGTCTATCCCCCAGGGAAACTATTAATGAAAAATTTTCTGCATATTCACATAAATGTACAAAGGGGAAAAAATGCTTCAGTGTAATTTATCTTGAAGGGCTTGTTAGGCCTACCAGTAGTTGTGCAAGCGACTTTCCACTGTATTTGCACGCTCCTGCAGGAGGAGTGAATGCTGCAAGTCAGTAACTCGATGCAATCTGCTGGGTTTCCTCAGATAGAAAACCATAAACCAACTCAATAATAAGCTGAACGTAACTGCATTGTTTGATATCTAGGACCAGTTGGAATGGATGTAACTGACTTTAAATCTGTCTGTATGACTGAATCGAACTGAACTTAAAACAGCATACGTTGTGAATTGGAGCTAAATAAATAAACTAAATTAAATTAAGTTGAACCAGTTGTGCCAAAAACAATTATTTCCTAAAATGTTTTTTCCCACGTAAATGTGCTAAAATGTAAAATGTGTTTTTACTGGAAGAATGTTCTACTTCCCTAAAGCCTGCATTTATTTCAAAGTTTTTTTTTACACATCTTCAGCAGAAGTGCTTATAAATGTGTCTATGTTAGATGTCCATTACCAAACAGTTGGAAGGAATTTTACATATTTATTATTTCTCTGCTGATAAACTCTTAATGCTTTTTCTTCAATAGAGCCCACGTCAGACAAAGCAGGAGTATCGCTGGCATCGGGCATTTCTCTACCCACTGATAAACCAGAGAGCGCCTCCTCCACAATCCCAAAGAGTGACTCAGACACATTCCTGACAACACCGGATGAGGATGACGAAGACAAAATCATAAATACCGACTCAGGACTGGAAGGAGAGGGACTAAACCACAGAGCACCCAAGAAAGACTTGCTGGAGATAGACAGATTCACCATCTGTGGGAACCGGATAGACTGAACACTGAAGGGAACCACCAGCTGGTGTCCTGACAACACAGCAAGGTCTGACGAGGGTCACGGACCATGCTCAGACCTGACTTGCACTTATGCACCTGACTCTTGGAGTATTTATTTATTTATTACTGGCAAAACCAGCCAAGGCGTAAAGCTGTTACATCAGGAGCCACGTCACATGTTTCCAGATCATCCTGCAAGAGTTCGCTCATCCATGGGGACTGTGACACCGGGTCATGGTTGACAACGGAACGCGAAGAAACAAGCGATTGCAAGCAAGCAAGGACTAAAACCACTGACAGGAAATCAGATCTGATGGTTGGAGCATAACAGCTGGACTGTGTGGTTGTGTGTTTAAAAGCACAATGATTCCAAGAACAAAGAGTTGTTTTTAGACAGAACAATAGTTGTCAGATGTCAACTTTTTATTTAAAACAATCTGACAAATACAACTGTTTAAATGTTTTTATTGAAAATGTTGGATGTTTTTAAAAAAATGTAAATTAAGCTGCACACAAACACGTTCTGCATACAATTGCGCCAACACGTGTTTTAAGTGAGAGAACGTAGCAGCTCTGACACATTGCATCCATGAACGCATCGTTCTTGGTTTTTTGGGGGGTTTTATTGTGAAGCTGTTTGTGTGGGTATTCTCTCTTAAAATCACTGGGAGGACTCTGTGAAGGTGCTGGTATTTATTTACACGTGATCGCACAAGTTGCTCGTTTAGGGGAGATTTCAGTTTCCAAAGTCTATTTTGTACGTAACTCTGCCACTTACTATGGAAACATCAGCGTTGAGCATTTGTCACTTATGTGTTGGATACTGTGATCTGATCCTCAGATTCACAACTGAAATTTACGCTGTGTTTTACTGGTGAGAGAAAAGATTTCATGTACGCAGATAAAAGTAGTTTAAAGTACTTTGATCCAGGAAAATCCTCAAATTGAAAATGTTTAAACTGGTGTGAAGTTAAAGTTAATGTCTGTTGTTGCTTGCTGGCGTTGATTAATGAAGACGTGTCCTGTTACAGTGGGTGTTTGTGTACCAGTTGACCCAAATTTCTGTGAAATCTGCTGTTAATCAGTTGATTACATGAAGTCACTGCTGGCCTTTCTATTTCCTCTCATGCATTATCATTTCCTACTTTGAGCAAACAGACAAGATGACAACCCGATTTCCATACCAGTGCCATTCAAAATAATGCCTCTACGTTTTTCCTTATTAAATAAAAAAGAAATGCCTCTTTATTTTACACTGCCTTGCAAAGCTATGTTTACCCTTTTCTTTTTATATTTGTCATGTTACAACCTCAGACTTGGACTTTTGGGGATTTTATGTGATAAACACAAATTAGTACATAATTGTGAGGTTAAAGGAAAAGAATGCCAGGTTTTTAACATTTTGTATTTTAAAAAATGTGACAAGTTTGGCTTTCATTTCTATTCAGCCCCACTGAGTAAAACCGTTCTGGAGTCACCTTTTTCTGCAGTTACAGCTGCAAGTCTTTTGGGGTAAGCCTCTACCGGCCTTTCCGGCTGGACACTGAAAGTTTTTGCATTTCATTTTTGCAAATTAGCTCAAGTTTATCCTGACTGGATGGAGAGGTCTGTGAACATTGATTTTTGTAGTCCTGCCACAGATATGCAATTGGATTTAGGTCTGGACTTTGACTAGTCCATTCTAACACATGAAAAGGCTTTGATCTAGACCATTTCATTGGCTGTAGGGTTTAGTTTGAAGTCTTTTGCAGCCCCTAACATGTTTCTGTATTTATCTCCATCCATTTCCAATAAACCGACACTGTGGCTGCAGTGTCATTAAAGGTGATCATGAAGAATTAATAACTTTGCAGGGCACTGCATTTATATATTTCAAATAAACTCTAGCCTGACTGTGAGTTATTTCCACATTTCCCAAAGGTGGATCAGTTTGTCTCTCTGGGTGATGTAACAAAAGAGAAAGTCTTGAAATGATCCAAAAATTAATACATTTTTATTAGCCGTCATACTCAATTGGCTTTTTAGTAATGTACGTTAACCTCAACCAGCGATAGTGGAGATTTCTTACCACTGTTATGTTTTAAGTCCGAAACAGAACAATTTCATAGTGAGGACGATGCATGAGAGGCACAACCAATTGGGGTGAATCCAAGTCAACACAGGCAAAGCAGCTGAAATCTGAGGAGTATCCATGTGAATGAAGTCAGGCGCTTTTGCATACATTATAAAAGTGTGACCGGTCATCTCTAGTGTGTTGACAGATCTGGTTTCTTCATGTATGAACCTGACATCCTGAGGTTTAAATGTTTTATCTACAACACATCTGTGTTCATCTCCTTTTCTGATAGGAGAATAAGTTGAGACTTGGTGTGATGTGAGTAAGTGAAAGCAGGGGACAATGGGTGGGTGTTTCAGTGAGAGGAGTCACTGTACTCTCTGTTAACAGTGGAAACACTGCTGCCCACTGTTTGCCTGCACAGGCTCTGAAGGGTTTCTGTCATCACATATTTACACTCACAGGGGCTTTTTTGTTATTTTTTTGCGATTTCTGGAGACATCCGGTTCTTTGCCATCATATTTTTACAGTGACATTTAACTGATAAAGTTACAGGTCCACCTCTATGTTGCAAAAAATAGGAATCGAGTTTCCCAAAACTTTATCAGTCTGGACTGTGTTACAGTACAGACAGTAACGTGGACTGTAAAATGTTTGGGTTTCCCCTCCTTTGAACCTGAGCCTCATGCTATTCAGCCTTTCTTTAGCTTGAATGACCATCTGCTCAGAGACCAGGTTACAGTCACCGATCATCCTCTCGAGCAGCATTACTTGCAGAACAGCTCTGTATAAGGAAAGGTAAAAAAAAATAATAATATTTGCAGTAGTATGCAGCATTTTTCAAGGTATTTAAACTCTGTATGCAGAGATGTAGTGGTTCATGGAGAAATGACAGATACATCATATTATATTGTGCAACCCTCTTGAGTTTCACCTTGTTTTTATATTTTGCCTCCAAGTAAGCCGGCTTGTTTGTAACAATCCACTCCTATGATATTGTGAAGAGTTTTTGCCCAATACTGTGAGAGTGCTCCGCCATACTTATTAAAAGTTTTTACTTGTCCAAGTCTTCACATCACTTTAAGTTTGTGGTGGTGAGTTTTATTTATACATGGCCATTGCACAGTAGATGTTAATTTAATGGATGCAGGCAGGAACTTGATGATTCTGGTAGTTTTTGGACTTTGCTATTTAATGTATGACGTAAAAAGGCATTTGAGTGACACCATCATAGTGTGCTGTGCCACTACAGGATGACAATTCATGTTAAAGCCTCGTTTTTCTTCATTCCCTCCAATGCACAACAATATTTCTGAATCTTTGATTGTTTTTTTTTGTACAGTTGTTCATTAAATCCTTTGCTGCGCCCAGACATACGAATCTGTACTAAACCACAGAGAAACTGGAAACACTGTCTATGCGTTATTTTACAGAAAATTAAACCAAATCAACTTTTACATTCTGAAAAAGATTTAGTAGTACACAGTTTGTAGAGACAAAGCAGCTCGAATAAATAACAACAATTTAAACAGTAGGCTTTAGAAATATTGTTTTTAATAATATTGATTTGTAGAAGCCAATATCTTCTTCAATAAAGAAAATAATAAGAACATTACTAATTGTTACCTTGTGCTAACAATACAATATCTTGATACGCGATAGTAAAACTTGTTTCTCATTTGCTTTGAGTAGCTTTTCTTATAGCTTATTAGTTTCGAATAACTTTTTTCCTTTAAGAAATTATTTATTTTGATTTCCTCAGGTTATCTTCGATATTACATTTGTCTGATGATCTAGAACATGTGACTAAAAATGACAAACGGGGAGAATCTGTGAGGGAGCAAACGCTGCTTACATGAGCAGGTGGTCGGGCAGAGTCACGCGCCGCAGATGCGCGCAGCGAGCACGAGCGCCGTTCAGGTCTCTCCGTGCGCGTGAGATTAGGCTGCTCTTAGCTCGCGGTCCGGTGAGCGCGAGGACACCGGCAGAGTGAGAGTCCCACACACCGCGGCTGGTCCACCGGGAATGATGTCCGTGATGAGTCCGTGGAGGGGAACCAGAACCTAACGGCTGCTTCCTCATCGACCGCTGGATGTTCAGAGGTGTTCGGGTCCTGCGGGAGGAACAGGTGTCAGCTACTCTTTCCATCCCGACCGGGACTGCAGGTGGTCCACTGGGTCTCTGGTCTTCTGGTGCTTTTTCTACTTGTCTCTGAACCATGTTGTGGACACGGTGGCTCGTCCTGCTGCTGTGGTGGGGAGCCACCAGCGCAGAGCAGCAGGCGGATGAGAGGGACGGGCACCGAGCGGAGGTCAGGTCGGACCCCCGCAGGCAGCGCTCCCCTCCGCCGTTGGAGCCGCTGGACTTTGGGTTTGTTCCCGCAGCGGTTTATGAGACCCACGCTTACTACGAACCGGGGACCATAGGAATCCTTTTCCACATGGTCCACGCGTTTCTTTACGTGGTTCAACCAAACTCTTTCCCCAAAGGTGAGATTAAAATATTTCCCCCCATCTGCTCATCCCTTCTCATCACCAGTCCTGATTTTTATTATTCCCAGACTTTATTTACATGTCATGAATACATATACTCTATTTTACCCATCTATAGGAATGTAAATATGCTACTGTATAATCATATGTTTACATTTAATACGCGCCTACTGAGCAATCTGACAAAAATCTCTTTAAATTTAATCTTTCGCCACGTTCGCCAAGTTGTCCTAATCTTTAAAGCTACTTGTGGGGTAAAATTCAGCACAAAAATATATTTGTATACAAACAACAACAGCAGGACTAATAACACTGACCTAATCCGGTGGGTGATTTAAAATGAAGTAAACTGGGTGTTTTTACTGTTGAGGTGATACAGTGAAAGTTAAATGAGGTAAAATGAGTAGAAACTTTATTTAAAAATCAGACATTTTAATAGTTCATAAATAGGACTTCTTGTTTCAAGTAAAGCTACAGAGCTGGTATTAAAGTACAGTGCAACAGATAGTATGGAGTGTTAAAAGCGCCACAATGTAATAACTAAATTCATCTTTTGAAAATGTATGTCATAATTAAATTTAAATTTGATTTTCCTAAACATATTTATCCCTAATTATTTATATCTGTCAATAATGTACAGTCAAATAAATGGAAAGTGCTTTAGTGTGTAGTTCCAAAATTTCCACAGCATATACACCTCTAGGTAATTAAATAATAATTTATATTTGTAATTTCCGTTTATTTATTTATGTAACAGTTCCTGTGGTGCGCTGCACCGTGAAGATTAGTCATTGTGGCTCTTCATTCAGAACCTTAGCATCTGACTGGTTAGCCTGCACTGTGAACCCATTACCATGAAATAATTATTTCAATTGATATCTTATCAATGACATATGTAATTAATTCAAAATTTAGGCAATTTTTTCGGATTTGTTCTCAGTTGTAGTTAATGGCACATTTGGTTATATTTTTCCGTATTTAATTGTGTCAGTTCTGGACCTGGTAGACCATATATGGATTAGAAATATTAATAAATTCTTAAGGGTCAATTGCGATTTTGCTATAGTATATTGATAATATCCGGTACTGTACATTATTCTTGTCCAGGATTTGTAATATTAGGATCTGGTGTTCCTATTATGTAAGTCGGTTATGCATCTGTTTGAAGGTTCTGGTTTGGAGCTGTTGCTGGAGCCATATAAGGGGTTTTAAGAGATCCAAAGCCATATCATTGAGGTACAATGATTATTGAAATTGATAAGAAAGACATTTATGACATTTTACATGTTGGATTTCATACATTGAGTCAGTGTTATTGGGATTTAATGGTATTACAACATGCACAGGTTACCTGCTTAAAGCTCATTGCACAACTGATAGAATGATCACTATTCAGATGCTGCATGTAGATTTTCTGGATCAAAAAGGGTAAAAACTATTTGTTAAACCTATGGCCAAGCTTTCTCTTTAGCATAACTACATATTAGAGGCTTTTTACATCATATATTAAATAGCAAAGTCCAAAAACGTCCAGAATCCTCAAACAAACTGTGGCAGGATCTATTTGCACAGCGCCAGTGTGTAAACAGATCTCTCTCAGTTACTGCCTGATTATTTTAACGAACGAAAATCAACACTTAACATTTAGTAAAATAATGCAATATTATGCACATTCTAATGGGATCTATAGCTGTCATAGCTCATTAGGGATCTTTTTCTGGCCAATTAATTTTTTTGTCTGGTTATCAGGTCTGTCGTTTGGTTTCGGACCTCACAGCCTTCTCTGCTGTGACCCAGTTCAGAGTTCTAACAATCAAGTTTGTTTTGTGCGTACAACTACAAGTGGTCACATTGGAGGATGGGACAGAGCAATTGGATTGAAGGTTTTAAGTTGCTGTTATTTTGGTGACCAGCGTTATAGATGCTGACTTGG
The DNA here is from genome assembly GCA_036173005.1 of Crenichthys baileyi. NCBI lineage: Eukaryota > Metazoa > Chordata > Actinopteri > Cyprinodontiformes > Goodeidae > Crenichthys > Crenichthys baileyi. The sequence goes on from JAHHUM010002335.1 coordinate 727,445, forward strand.
TAAGCAATTAGCAAAATCAGTGCTTAAAGGAGGCTTTCTCTGTCACCTGCATCCCCACATAATACCTTAATCCACTGGGCCATATGCTGCCACTGCTGTGGACTTTCCAGTGTGACTCACCGTCACCCACATGCACAGGTAGAGAGACCACCTGTAGGGGGACGTCAACACACGCATCCCATATCAGAAGCATGCAAAGTCATGCCGAATGAACACAGGCGGACTTTAAGGTGTTTGGAGCTGCTTAGGAAGTGCAGCAGATCAGTCTCACCTGCTTGCTACCTGAACTGCCAGGCCATCTGAGCCATTGACAAGTAAACAGGCTCATCTGTAACCGAAGCAGGAACATATATTAGGGGCTTCAGCCTCTAAAAAACAAGTTGTGTTCGTCAGTTAATCTGGATAAGCACCACCCCTAAAAACAGCTTCTCTGTAGATGCCTGGGATCTTAGAAATAATGAACTCCCACTTTCACTGAGTTACATTCATCTGTCTTTTTGTGTTTTATATTGTTTTTACCATAACAATTTACTTTATTGTTATGAATAAAACGATATTAAAGCAGTATTCAGATACAAAATAGAGCCATCTGACCTCAGATGTCTCGTGTCGATCTTGCCAGCCAGTGAGGAAGTTTCCAGTCTGCTTTTTCAACTGATTATTTACAATAATTTTTCATAATCTACTCATATTCTACTTCTATGTGTAATAATATAAATAATATTTCAGTTTTGTTGATTTATACATCTCCAAACAATTATAAACACAAGGCACATTACAACGCAAAAGGTCCAATTCATATATAATATACAGAAATAATTGATCTATAGCTGCACGATATATTAAACTACCACTGCAATCACAGTATGAATGCTTACAGTATTGCATTCACACAGGACTGCTTGGATCCAATGTTTGGTTAGATATCATGTTTCTAGTGCCATGCATTCACACTGTGCTTGCCAATAATATATTCGGCCAGGTGGATGATCTCCAACTGCCCTCGATAACCAAACCTGATGTATATATTTAGTGCCTGAGATGCTGAAGCTCAAAGAAATTGTTAGGATGCAAAAGAGTCAGGAAAATGTAGATTAATTAAACAATCAAACATACTGAACGTTACATTCGTAATAATTTTACGAAAAACGTGGTTAAGTAAATCTGCTTATTGTTATGGATGCACATTATATCACCAATTTATCACTAGCGCAGTATGACTGTATGCAGTATCCGTATACCGAAGTACTCCATGTACTGCTGTAAATATTAGCTAGACATACAAATAGCATGCATTCAGTCTATACCAGTAATATATTTGATGATGTTTGGCATTTAATGCAGCAGAACATTTTTTAGGAGTGTGTTAAGATGTTCTGGTAAAGTCAGTAAGTAACTACATCTAAGATTTTTTAATTGCCAAAACAGATGCAACTCAGTAAACCATGTAGTTGAGATGAAAATAAATTTAATTTGCTTTAGTTGCTGGATAGATCGCTCACTATGTTAACGATGAACCTGAAACAGGAATACAATAACACGTTTTATATAACATTTTTCTAGCACCCAGCATCCATGTAAAGTCTAGGAAGGGACAGACAGACATAAACACTATATACATACAATAATTATAAATATAAAGTGCTAGCTACAGTTCAAACCAAACCTGGGAGTTTTTGTGGTGGATGAAATACACATTTACGATAAAAATAGCAATAGAAAAATCGTAAATACAATAAAGAAGCTGCTGCAGAGATTTTTAACACAAGCATTCAAAAGTCTAATCGCTGACAGGATACAAGATTTAGAATAACCGTATGTGTTTGTCAGGGGCATAAGATACCTCAAAAGATAGTGGGATGGGTGTCGCACCTTCATTTTGCACACCAAGACTCTCATTCTTCTTTTAGCCTTAAAATCACTTCCAAACAGCCAAACTGTCTGTATAAAAAACATTTTTTCAGCCAGCTGATCGGCAGTTCACAGCAATAAAGGGGGCAGGTTCAATACATTACTCTAAACTCCTTACAGCCAGAGAAAATAGTTCATTAAAACATTTCATTAAATAGACTTAAATAAACTGTAGGGCCAGTATGATGGAAAATTTGTCGTGGTTTTGAAACCATATCTGTGTAAAACCCAGGTGTAGTGTGGCTGCAGGAAGGTAAACAGCACATGCCTCATAAGAAGCCGCTGCCAGCTACTGACTAAAGGTTGAACACAGACAGAGGAGAAACAGAAGTCAGTGGTACCTTCTGTAAGAAAAAAAAACTATTTTCAAATAGTGGCAGCAGTAGCTCCTGCAATAGCATTGTCCAATGAAAGGGACGAGGTTAATCGCAGATTCTCTTTGCAAAGTGTAAAAAAAGCTCAAATTAAAATTTTTTATTCTTCCTTCAAGTTCAAAACTCTTTGAGATGTTGCACAAACAGAGATAAGATTATGAACCTGTTTCAGGAGGGAAGTGAAAATGTCTTTTTCACTGAAAATGCACCCAGCAGATTATTTACACTATCTTGCCAAAAGTATTCACTCACCCATCCAAATGATTGAAATCAGGTGTTTCAATCACTTCCATAGCCACAGGTCTGTAAAATCAAACAGACAGAATGGGTCGCTCTCAGGAGCTCAGTGAAATCCAGTGTGGTACTGTGAAAGGATGCCACCTGTGCAACAAGTCCAGTCGGGAAATTTCCTCACTGCTAAAGTGGAAACGATTGGGAATGAGAGCAACTCAGCCACATAGTGGTAGGCCATGTAAACTCACGGAGCGGAGGGCAGCGGATGCTGATCTGCATAGTGTGCAGAGGTCACCAACTTTCTGCAGAGTTGATCACTACAGACCTCCAAACTTCACGTGGCCTTCAGATTAGCCGAAGAACATTGCATAGAGAGCTTTATGGAATGGGTTTCCACAGCCGAGCATCTGCATCAAAGCCATACATCACCAAGTTTAATTCAAAGTGGCGAATGCAGGGTGCAAAGTACGCCGCCACTGGACTATACAGCAGTGGAGACAAGTTCTCTGGATTCTCAATTCAGGAATTGTCTTGGTGTGAAGATGCACCAATAAGACAATCAATCTGTGTCAGGTTTTCCCACTTGCAAAGCATGTAGAAGTCTTTAATGTTTATCATAGGTACTCTTTAACTGTGAGTGACGGAATCTAAAACAAAAATCCAGACAATCAAATTGTGTTATTTTTAAGTAATTAATTAGCATTTTATTGCATGACATAAGTATTTGATACATCAGAAAACAAAACGTAATATTTGGAACAGAAACCTTCGTTTGCATTTACAGATATCAGACGTGTCCTGTAGTTCTTGATGGGGTTTGCACACACTGCAGCAGGGATTTTGGTTCTCTCCTCTATGCAGGGCAATAAGGACTTTCAGCTCCCTTCAAAGATTTTCAATTGGGTTCAGGTCTGGTTGTTGGCTAAGATGTCCCGAAACATGGTCCCATCCATCGTCCCCTCAATACGGTGCAGTCTTCATGTCCCCTTTGCAGAAAAGCATCCCCAAAGAATGATGTTTCCACCTCCATGCTTCACGGTAGGGATGGTGTTCTTGGGGTTGTACTCATCCTTCTTCCTCCTCCAAACATGGCGAGTGGATTTTCTCTCATTTCTCTTCTGGATCATCCAGACCGTCACTGGCAAACTTAATGGCGGCGTAGTATGTTACAAATGGTCTTCTTTGCGCCTGTGGTCCCAGTTCTCTTCAGGTCATTGACTAGGTCCTGCCGTGTAGTTCTGGGCTGATCCCTCACCTTCCTCATGATCATTGATGCCCCACGAGGTGGGATCTTGCATGGAGCCCCAGACCGAGGGAGATTGACCGTCATCTTGAACTTTGTCCATTTTCTTATAATTGCACCAACAGTTGTTGCCTTTTTACCAAGCTGCTTGGCTAGTTTCCTGTTGCTCATCCCAGCGTTGTGCAGGTCTACTGTTTTATCCCTGATGTCCTCACACAGCTCTCTGGTCTTGGCCAGTGTGGAGAGGTTGGAGTTTGTTAGATTGAGTGTGTGGACAGGTGTCTTTAATACAGATAACGAGTTCAAACAGGTGAAGTTAATACAGGTAATGAGTGGCGAACAAGAGGGCTTCTTGAAGAAGAACTAACAGGCCTGTGAGAGCCAGGATTCTTCTTAGGTGATCAAATACTTATGTCATGCAATAAAATGCAAATTAATTATTTAAAGATCACACTGTGATTTTCTGGATTTTTATTTTAGACTCCATCACTCACAGTTGAAGAGGACCTATGATAAGAATTAATGACTTCTACATGCTTTGCATTATATTTATTATATTTATTTGTAGTTTATATAAATAGACATATAAATGTGTCTTATCTAACAGGCTGCTGGTAACGAAGTGTCTAACGGTCCAATTTAAAATAGTTTATTGTGAAGCTGTGTGACATAACACACCTGTCCTTTGAGCTTAGAGCATTTCTTTTATAGTAATTATTTAGGTAATTAAAATGAGTGTGGCTACATGGTGATGCAGTTGGTAGCACTGTTGCAGCAAGAATCCCGGCATGGGGACTTTTATGCATGAAGTTTGCATGTTCTCCTCGTGCATGCGTGGGTTCTCGCCAGGTACTCTGGCTTCCTCCCACAGTCCAAAATCATGACTGCTGGGTTAATTTGTAACTTCAGGTGTGAGTGTGTGCTTGCATGGTTGTCCTGTGTGTCTCTGTGTTTCCCTGTATCTCAGTACAATATAACCCCTAAATGTGGGCATAGGACACTAATTAAATTGAAAAGACAGTGTAAGAAAAAGTTTCCTTATTCTATTAGACTAGGAAAAGAAGCCAAAGTCAAGAGAAAAACTTTGGAAGACTTTCAGATATGGAAAATATTAATATAAAGACCCAATGGAAATAGTAACAGGATGTGAGGCTCCTTAGAAGCATTATATAAGGACTTATTGCTGTGTTTTTGGCTCACAACTTTTTACCATCCTGAACAACTTACAGTCTGATCACATCCCTAAACAGGATTTGGTGGAAATTAATAGGCGGCGCAAATGGATGAATGTATGGATATCATTTACAGTATGTATTCCCCTATTTCATCAAATATTTTAATTCTATTGCTTTGGTTCTGATATATAAAAAGTGCTCTCATGATCATAACCCTTACTATTGAGATCCTTCGGAGGTCTGGGTTTAATATTTATTAACTTCATGGAAGTTGCTGGAGGCTAAAACGTCCAGATAGACAGTGATCTCACCAATAATACGCCTGTTCAAGTTTAAAGAAAACTAATGTGAAGAAGTTAAAAGTCAGATATTATCTATAACAGGCAATAATTGTTTTGGATCACTCTGATGGATGGGAGTCAAATGCTAGCAGGCATTTCCATTTTTATGGCCAAATCGGAGCTTAATCTGGATCTTATTTACTTCGTGTTAAATAGACTGTATAAGTGTGAGAAGATTACCAAATTCATTCAATATTTCTATTATTTTCTCTTTTAAATGCCTGTTTTTTAATGGGAGAATGTAAAAAATATGAATATAAAGTTGCTACACTGGCATTTTTTGCTTAGCACTTATCAGAAAATGTGCATTATGAGCCTTGTCAAAATAGTGTTTTGCTTACATTGTATCTGTTCCCAAATCATGTGCTGTCATTCACATATTTTAAAACTAGGTTAAACAGAAGCACTAATTTAAGACACATATTTTTGTAATTCTACAGCCATAAAATCAAAATGATTCCAGGTGAGCTGCAAAATCCTGACTCTGTTTAAGCACATTTGCTGACAAACTCTATAAACATATGAACTAATTGTTAATTTGGCTGCTTATCTGTTGCAGAAGTGCAACATTATATTACAGCTTTTTTGTTCACTTCAAGTTTGTCATGTAAAAGTGAGTGTTAGTTCAAAGTCCTCAAAAATGTGAGCTCCACTCATAAAGGAGTTCATTTGAATTCATGCACAGCATTGCCATTGGATTTGTTGCCACCCGACCCAGTTCCAGATCTAGGGGGTTATCAGATTAGAGAGAGAAAAGCTAATTGCTAAGACGGTTGGGCTAATACGAAGATGTGAGCTTCAATATTACCCTATAAAAAATAAACAAAACAAAGCAGAAACACGATTTGCTTTATGTCCTCATGATGTTTGAGTTCCAGTCTATTCTGAGCAGCTAAAGAAGAAAATTTCTTTCCTCATTGAAAACAATGTGCCTGAGCCGTGGCGCTGTGCAGCAGTAGAGGGAGCTACCAATGTATGGAGGCTTCTGCCCCCTGATGCAGCTCTCCCCTGGTTCAAGTCCTTTCAAGAAAGGTGAAAGGTCATCCAATGAGGACATCAGATGATGAGTAAATGTGGTTGAAAAGTTGTTGAAGTTGATCAAATGAGCTCCCCTGACTCTTAACATCTGATTGTAGGCTAAAATCAAGTAGAAATGATTTTAAAAAGTTACATTTTCCATCCATCCATCCAACCGCCTGTTCAACCATCCGTCTGTTCATCCATCCATCCGTCTGTTCATCCATCCATCCGTCTGTTCATCCATCCATCCGTCTGTTCATCCATCCATCCATCCATCCATCTATTTGGCTTTTTCAGGTTTTATATTTTAAACTTGACCTTCAAATAAAAAATGTATGGTGAAATTTTGTATTTATACTTCCAATTTGGCCCAAAATGGACCGAAACCCTTGATAATTTGAGTCTGTTATAAAATTAGAATGTTTGGAATTTCAATATTAAAAATGTGCAGAAACAAATAAAATTTCCTACCCATGAAGAGAGAGCTTTTTGGTGTTAGTTTTGTCATACCATAGGACATAGAAAAAAATTAAGACAAAGACAAATTGGCAATAACAAGAGTAAACACAAGTCAACACAAATCTATAATTTTTTATGCCAATGAAGGAAAAACATGCAAGCAGTTCTTCATAAACAAGATCATAGTTCTTTTCTGACGCCTACGTTTAAAATAAATCTTTATTATGGTTCATTTTACCATGAGGAGGCATTTCAGCCTCTTTCTCTTAGTGGCGAATCGGTTTCTTATCTCTTGGATACACACTGGCTGGATTAGGGGATTAGCATCCACTGGGCTAATGCTAACAGAGGGTTGATACACCAGTTCTACAGATGGCACAATGACACACACACACACACACACACAGGAGCAAACGCATGCCTGAGCACACGCAAAGTGGGTCATATGCTGGTGTTGGTCTGTTTCACTTAATTACTGTGACTGGTTGCAGAAATTGTTTATCAGGAAGGAGATGAGTCAAAAATTTGAGAAAGTTTAGAGTTTTGGAACAAAGTGGAGAAGTTATATAATGTGCTTATTTGCCTCTTTGCTGCAGATACATTCAGTTTTTGCACTTTTGGCTTTTATTTGCACTCAGTCAATGAATTAATGAATTAGTTATTTCTGAAAAAGCTGCCATTGTTCAAGCTTTAAAGATTTCTTGTTCTGAGCAGGAATAAATTACTCATTATCATGTTAGTTTTTGCTTCAGCTCACAGTGGGCGTTGGACATTTATTTTCCTCCCACAGCATTAAAATGTTTTCCTTTATAATGCTGTCTAAAACAAATAATTCAATGCTAGTATCAAGTAACTCAAGAAAAACATAATTGTGCTTTTGTTAATATGATGTGCGATACAACATCCCATTAATGTTTTACCTCTGGCAGTAATTGTGCAGCACATCTGGTCTTTAGAGCCACATCTTCATTTCCACATCCAAGTGCAGTTAATTGCATAAAATTGCTGACTTAATACAACAACTCCTCATCCTTAGTAAGCACCTGGCAACAGTGGAAAGGAACATTTCCCTTTTATCAGAAGAACCCGGTTCCTCCAGGATGAGCAGCCATCTACAAGAACTGCATGGGGGCTCAGAGTGTAGAAAAAACACAGCAGAACTAGTCCAGGAGTTAATAAACAGAGTTAATGGCAGCACTACCTCCGTCAAGGAAAAAGAGCTTTGTACAAGAGCTCTGGACCAGCGGTACCTTCTATTGAAAGAAAATCAATATACAAAGTTAATGACAGTGATAGCTCTAACATTTAGGAAAGAGACAGCTACTAACAGAAACAGATCCAGAAAAGATATTACACCAAGTTAATAGGAGTAACAGCCAATGACTCTGTCCAGGGAATACACATCTAAAAACAAAAACACAGGGCCAGGGGTAATTTCCATGAGATATAAAAACAAATATTACACATTAGGACAGAGGCAGCTAAATACAGAAGTGCTGGGCCATTGGTACTTTCTGTGACAGTTGAAAACCAGGGTTATGCATTATTAATGTCAGCAATAGCTTGATCAGCGTCTCCTTCCAGGAAGGAGAAGGCTAAGGAAAGAATTACTAGACCAGGGGTAATTTCTATAAGAAAGATAACAAAGATTACATGGTTAATCGTAGCCATTGTTCCTTTAAAGAAAGAGATAGTTAAATACAGAAGCATTGAGGCAGGAGTACTTTCAATACAAAAAGAAGTACAGTTGGCGAATGCTCTATCAGTAGTTACCTTCATAGAAAGAAGCTGTTGCCAAAATAAGGTTCAGAATGAAGATGTTACCTAGTAAATCTGATGGATCACAAGATTATGAACTGGAAAGACAAGATAAAAGTTTTTGGATCTCAAGCAAATATTAATTTCAGGCCTTTAACTTGTTTCTGTTGTAGTTGAAATACTAAAAAAATAAACCAGCTGGATAAAAATTGACTAGCAGACTTCTTGATGTTACAATGAAGTATGTTTATCGGTACATTTATTCAAGTGTCCTTTCAGAACCAGTTTTGTTGCTATATGAAGCAGGGTGATGTTACTGCAGTTCAGGTGTGAGGAGGCAGAGATGGATGCAGGTTGCATAAGGCTTTGTCCACACCTTCCAGTAATCTCTCCAAGCGGGTCAGAGTGGATGATTGGGTCACCCTATATTTACACTTTGCAGTAAGAAGGTTTTGGGTTCTGATTTACATATTAAAACAAGCTGTGCTTTTAATTAAAGGACAACCCTGTATATTGATAAAGTGACGAAATACATGAATCATAAAAAAATGGAATGGGAAAATTTTCTGTGCAGAAATCCTGCAGAAAATAGCTGCTCTGCTGTTCAGTTCATGAGTTCATGTCATCCGGTGGTCTGTTCACCCTTTCAGATCCAATTCTGATGGTTGTTTATCCCCCTCTTTTCCCTTCCGTTACAGTAGTTACCTCTTATACGGGGTCACTGAACTAAGCTGTCTAAGCCTCACTGCCATCGGTGGCTTACGCTAACTAAGCAGCTGAGCAACAACAGGTGGCACGACGCAACTCAAATGTGCTCACATGCTCATATCTGCAGAGTAAGCTGCAGCGATGGTTGCGTTCCACCTGTCAACGTCTGGCATGCTCTTTGCATGGGCAAAATTTTTTATGCAGTCCAACACTAACGTAACAACCAAAAAAAGAGCAAAAGGTCTGTTACAACCGTGAAGAGAGGATGGGATCAAGAGGATTAACCATGTGGTCCTGAAAGACACCCAAATAACTGTTGCTTTTCCTTTTACTTACAAGAAAGGCTTATTAGGACTAGATTAACTGTATCTAGGAGACTTTATGTTCTCTATCAGGCCGATCTAAGGTGTAAAAACATTAGGCTGATCCTGTCCAATACAGATTTTCAGTTTTCTTTAAAATCTAACCTGCTGATTCCAATTTTTTATTCTAACTATAACTATAACTTAAAAAATGTAATCGAGAGCTGCGGGAATATGAAGGAATTGCAAGATTATCCTTATTTATGCATCAAAGCATATGTTCCTAACCTTTATCTGATATTTTCTGAACTTAAATAAGTGAATCAAAGTACATGATGTCGGTTGATGTGTTTATAGACTAAAATGGAACGAGTTCTCAGTTTTGATAGATTTGAAGAACAAGAAAAAAATCTTTTATTTCAGTGTTTGGCCTGCCGATCTCAGAGGCATTAAGGAATAATTGTCAGATTTTGATCTGTGGCCAGAGGTGCAACATATTCCCATTTTTCAGCTGTTAACACTCTTACAAAACTCAACAACTCAGTGAATTTATTAGAAAAATGTGTTTGAAACAAGATTAATTTGTGAAGAACAACATGTTGAGAAACAAAATGCTGAAAACTTAAAATCACATCAAGTATTTATAAATGTAAACTTTGTAGGTTTTTCCCACTGCATGAATGCATGTGCCACATTTCTGGGACTTTGTGGCAAAGGTTGCAAAGACTTGACTGATTTCTGCTGATAGATAACGCTGTTTGCGGGCTAAGAAAGGGGTAAATGTTTATGTCAGGTAAGAAGAGGTTGGGGTTAATCACTTTGCTGTCCACTGAAGTGACTGATGGTGAGTCTTTGTGTGTGACAGCTGTGTCAGCATTCACAGGCTAAACTAGCCTCCATCTGTTTGTTTTGTTTGTTTGCACCTTCTGCTTATTTTTGGGGGCATAAATTGATTTAATAACCTAAACAAATAACATTATTTATTACATTTCTGTACTTTTTTAATTTTATTTGAGAGATATGATTATTGAATTAAAGCTTGAAACTGCCTAATGTAAATCATCAGGTTCTAATTTTTTAAATTAATGAAATAGAAAACATTTGATGCAAAATAAATAGTGGAGTATTATATATATTTTTGTCTTAATTGCAGTGATGTGAACATAAAATACTGTGAAAATGTATTTGCCCCCTTACGTTTTGTTTCTTGAGACTTAAATGTTTCAGATAAAAAAAATAATATTACGCAAAGACTATCCTGGTTAATGAAAAAACTGTTTTCAATGGATGATTCAGTACCTTAAGGGAAGAAGCCATCCAAACTAACCTGGTCGTATGTGAATAAATAAGTACCCCCTTGTTAAACCATGAATTAACTGTGACCAACCAAACTTTTCGTTTTAGTTTTATTATCCACACCTGAGAAAGCACTCTAATAGAACCTGTATGACAACACGAAGTAGGCTACAACACCTCATAAAACAACATATTATTTCCTGATCTAAAGAAGCTCAAGAACAGATGAGTCTAGAAAGGGTTACAAATCCATCTTTAAGGTTGTGGGAACCCAGCAAACCCCAGTGAGAGCCATTATCCACAAATGGATAAAACATGGAAAAGTGGTGAACATTCACAGGAATGGCCAGCCTACCACAATTTCCCCCAAAGTGTATACAGTTCACTAGAGGTGTGTAGTAACTAGTTACATTTACTTGAGTAAGTTATTGGAAAAAAAGTACTTTTAAGAGAAGTTTTACTGTACAGTACATTTAATATCTGAGTTATATTATTTTGAAGTAATGCTACTCTTACTTGCAATATCTGGGTACTTTATGCACCTCTGGTTACTTCATTAAATGAAGTTACAGTTAATGTTAAAGTGAGACTTCTTGTTCTAACATTATGTTCCTCTGCTGAGCCTATTGTGCCATTTAGAGGTCAAGAAACTGGTATAAATTGTCACTCTAAATACTTTTCATTGTTCTAACATATACACATTGATTACTGAAACTACTGCTTTCAAATAGTTCATGTTGCAAACAAAATTTGATTTTATAATGTTTATTTCTTCTGCCTGCATTCATTATTTTGTAATTATGTTATTTGTTTTTTCTCCATTTTAATGTTATTCTTCAAAATACCAGAACAGATGATCAAAAAATAACTCAGTACTCGAGTAACCTTTCTACCAAATACGTTTTACTCTTGTTTGAGAAATTGTTTTGATGAATACTTTTTCCTCTACTGGAGTAAAAATATATTGAAGTAATGTCAATCTTACTTGAGTATTATTTCTGGCCTCTCTGACCACCTCTGGAGGTCCCAAAGAAACCCAGAACAACACCTAAAGCACTCCCATCCTTACTTGCTTCAGTTAAGGTCAGTGTTCATGATTCAGTAAGAAAGACACTGGGCTAAAATAAGCTCCATGGTGAAAACTAGGGCTGACCAAAAAAAAGATAAAGCCCCGTCTTTAATTTTCCTAAAAAACATCTTCATGATCCCCAAAACGTTTGGGGAAATATTCTGTGGAATGATGGAACACAAATGTAACTTTTTGGAAGGTGTATATCCTGTTACATCTGTAAAGCTAACTCAGCACTGCAGAAAAATTAACATAACACCTACACGCACACATGGTGGTGGTATTATGATGTTCTGGGGCTGCTTTGCTTTTTCACGTCCAGGACGACTTACTGGGATTGATGGAACCATGAATTGTGCTCTCTAGCAAGAAATCGTGAAGGAGGGTTTCCGGCCATCAGTTTGTGACCTCAAACTCAAGCACTTATGTTGCAGGACAATGATCCAAAGCACATCCGCAAGTCCACCCTGATTGAAATGCTGTGTTGTGACCTTAAACAAGCTGCTCGTGCTCAAAAAACCTCCAGTGTGTCTGAATTAAAGCTATTCTGCAAAGAAGAGTGGGTGAAAATTCCTCCACAGTGATGGAAAACAGTCATTGCCAGTTTTCCCAAACACCTGATGGCAGTTGTTGCTGCCACGGGTGCACCAGCATTTACTAGATTTACGGGGCAAATAGTTTTTACACATGGCTAGGTTGGTTTGGATCTTTGTTAAGAGAATTCATCAGGTGAAAGCTGCATGTTTTGGATCATCAAATTTGTTTGATGATCCGAAACATTTGATGATTCGAAACAAGTGTGACAAAAAAAGTAAAAACAGGAGAAATCTGCCACCACCTTTAAAAGCAGCTCGATACATATAGTGTGTACAAATGTCCAAGTCCAAATTGGAGCAAATGTGTGAAGGAATCAGTTTACCTGCTGAGTAACAGAGCGGGTGAGTCAACGTGCAGCAGGTAGGCCTACCGTTGGCTGACCTATATTTGGTAAACACACAGACAGCTGGACTGAACCGGAGTCCTGGTTGGCTCAGCTCTCAGTAAACACACAGCTGTTCAGTGTAAGAGGAAACACCGTCACAATACTGTCCTCGGATATTAAAAAAACTGATTCCATGTAATCCGTCCTGTCTGTTTGTGAGCAGATAAATGGACTTTTTCCCACTTGAGCGTCGCTTATCGTGCCAAACCTGAAGCTGAACTGCCTGTGAATCATTGTTTATCATAGCGCCATCTACAGATTCAAAGCACTTAATTATAGAAAATGTTTGTTTCTTTTTTCTTTCAGATCTTATTGTTAGAATCATTCAGCAAAACATGGGAGGAATTAAAATAGAAGAATGGAGAAAGGTATGTTGGTTTTAAGCAGTTTAAGAACTTAACATGTGACTCATTATTAAAGCTTTGTGCATAAGTTTGATTTCCTTTTATTTTGCTTTGAGTTAGGCAGAGTTTCTTGTACCATTTTATTTTGTTTGATTGTTCTCCAGGTTTTCTGAAAGCTCTTCATAGTTATTCTTTGGACTTTGGCCACTTTCCCTTAATTTTCTATGTATTCTTTGTACCTTACTGCAACAGCTTACTGCAGAGTGCATGCTTAAAAATGAGGGAAACTGACTGAAGTTAATTAAAAACTGTGTATAGCAGATGAACAGCATCTTAAATGCATGCCTTTAAGAATTAGAAAAACATCCAGCAAAAATGTAGAGAAGCATCATACTACCTGTCAAGTTTTCTGTTCATTTTTATTTAGTTCTTTTTGGGATCACCTTGTTGGTGGTAAGATTACATTTTTACTTTGTTAAACTGTGTTATCTTTGTTGTTTTAATTAGATTCAGCTCAAGAAATGGAAACTTAATGGTGTTTTTGGACGAGCAGCTTGACAAAGTGCCAAAAGATTCAGTGAATAGAAAATTCTTTACTCAGTTGTCTGTGATGCCAAAAGAAAACACTTACAGTATCTTCAAATATTCAGACCCTTCAAGTCTTCTGCATTTGCTCTTATTACTACCACAAAGCTTTGTAGTTTTTTGGGATTTATCTGTGAAAAACCAACTCAAAGCTTTTACAAATAAAAATCAGAAAAGTGGGGCGTGATTTTTTAAGTTACCCCCTTTGCTCAAACGTTACTAAATAAAATTAAGTTAAATACATTTTCTGCAAAAATCACCAAGTAAACAGAGTCCAACTGAGCGTAAAATCATGTCAGCACCGTTCAATCTATAGTATGGCACAACTGTAAACCTACTGAGACATGGCGGGCCAACAAAACTGACAGGCCGAGAAAGGAGAGCTTTAATCGGAGAAGCAACCAAGAGGCCATTGTTATCTCTGGAGGAGCTGCAGAGATTTGCATCTCAGTTGGGAGAATCTGTCGAAAGGACAACCGTAATATGTGCACTTTGCACATATTTAGTCTTAATGGAAGAGTGGGAAGAAGAAAGATATAAGGAGTCCTGTGAAGCCCAAATAATTTAGGGAACATAGCAAACATGTGGAAGAATGTTCTCTGGTTTGATGAGAGCAAAAGTGAACTTACCGACCTACATGGAAAATGCTTTGTGTGGCAGAAAACTGACAGAGCTCAGCCTGATTACACCATTCTCACTGTAAAACATGGGGGTGGAAGAATCATGCTGGGGGTACACCTTTCTTCAGCAGGTTCACCTTCCTGCAGGACAGCGACTCTAAACATTCAGCCAGAGCTACAAAGGAATGTTTTACCTTTGGAGGTTCACAGACACTCTCCATCCAATCTAACTGAGTCTGAGCTAGGCTGAATCCAATTTAATGAAATCCCATTAAATACATTGAAGTTTGTGGTTGCATCAAAACAACTAGTGAAAAAAATCAATGGGTAGAAATACTTTCGCAGATTACTGGATGTCTGATGATTGGAAGTTCGGATATTAGAGGTTTAACAAACGAAAAACGAGAATTAAGAAAAACATCTACAGATCTGTAAAAAGCCTGAATAGCTTTTCATCATAAGCACTTTAGAAGATTGCAGGAAAGGAACTACAACAAATACGTAAGGAATAACCTAAGACTGCAAAGTTATTGCATATATATTAAGAGTGGCAGATAGCTGGTTCTATGAAAAGTTAGAGTCTGTGCCTTTAAGGTCTTTCTTTGAATTTGATTCAATAACAGTATGAAGGTAGCATTCTCTTTGCTGTTATTCTCAGCTTGTTTTATGTTTCTGTTTTTCCTTATCTCCGTCCATGTTGTTCCTGTCACAGCCAGAAAACGTTGTCCTGCTGCTACAGGTAAACCCCCTGATTTCTGAAATTTCACTGAGGCCTCATGCAAAGCTGCAGTCTGACTGTGGACTGATTAACGTTCTTCTTCTCCTGCAGTGGATTCACTATGAATCTGGATTCCTAATATGCACAGTATTTGGAATCGTATTTGTGGTCCTCACCCCAATCGTTGCCACCTGTTTCTGCATGTGTCGATGCTGCGACAACTGCGGAGGTGAGATGCATCAGAGGCAGAGGAAAAACGCAGACTGTCACCGAGGTTTCTTCACCGCCTCGCTCATCGCCACCACCATCTTCATCATGTGAGTGCTCCTCCTTTCCTTCCCTGTCTTCAGTTGATTTATCCTCACAATGAAAATGAGGTTTAGCTAGGAGAAAGCAGTTTTTAGCGTGAGACGGTTCCAAATTGGGTACTGTGCCTTGCACAAACTTTAGTTTATTTCATTGGGACTTTATCTGACAGACCAACATAAAGTAATGCATAATTGTGAAGTGGAAGGAAAATGATTGAAAAATATCTTTAAAGTTTTTTTTGTTTTTTTTTTACAAATGCAAGCAAGGAAAGTATAAAAGTACATTTGTATTCAGCACCCTGAGTAAATTTGTTGAAGAACAACCTTTCACTGCTGTTACAACTCCAAGACTTTAGAGGTGCATTGCTTTCAGCTTTGCACATATAGAGACTAAAGTTTTTGTAAATTTCTCTTTGCAAATGACTTCACATTGGGCTATGAGTCACATCGGGTATGACCCGACTGTTTGTGACACTGGGCATCATAGTTGATGTTTTCAGATTTTGCAAACGGGTTAATCCTGCTTTGTCTGGTTCTGCTGGATGTTTCTTCTGTTAAAAATGAGTTTTTTCTTTCCTCTGTTGCTACATGCATGCTTAGTATGAGGAATAGCTGCAAAATCAATGACTCAAAGCAAATGATTGGGCTTCCTTCACAAGAACATGAAACCAATAGAAAAGATTGAAAGCTCAGAGTTTAAGTAAATAAAAGGAACGGCTGGAACGGTTTATGTAATATATACACACGTGGACAAAATTGTTGGTACCCCTCGGTTAATGAAAGAAAAAGAAATAACTTGAATCTGACAAAGGTAATAATGAATAAACATTCTATGAAAATTAACAAATGAAAGTCAGACATTGCTTTTAAAACATGCTTTAACAGAATTATTTAAAAAAATAAACACTTAAAACAGGCCTGGACAAAAATGATGGTACCCCTGAAAATAATGTGACCAAAGAGACATGTTAAATCAAGGTGTGTCCATTAATTAGCATCACAGGTGTCTACATTCTTGTAATCAGTCAGTGGGCCTATATATAGGGCTTCAGGTAGTCACTGTGCTGTTTGGTGACCTGGTGTGTGCTACACTCAACATGGACCAGAGGAAGCGAAGGAAAGAGTTGTCTCAGGAGATTAGAAATGAAATTATAGACAAGCATGTTAAAGGTAAAGGTTCAAGCAGCTTCATGTTCCTATGACTACAGTTGCACATAATTTTTCAGAAATTTAAGATCCATGGTACTGTAGCCAACCTCCCATGACGTGGCCGCAGGAGGAACATTGATGACAAAACAAAGAGACGGATAATAAGAACGGTAACAAAAGAGTCCAGAAAAATGTCTAAAGAGATTAAAGATGAACAACAGTGTCAGATCGCACCATCTGACGTTGTTTGAGGCAAAGTGGACTTAATGGGAGACGACCAAGGAGACCATTGTTGAAAACAAATAATAAAAAAGCCAGACTGGAATTTGCCAAACTACATGTTGACAAGCCACAAAGCTTCTGGGAGAATGTCCTATGGACAGATGAGACAAAAATTGAACTTTATGGCAAGGCACATCAGCTCTATGTTCGCAGATGGAAAAAATGAAGCATATGAAGAAAAGAACACTGTCCCTACTGTGAAACATGGAGGAGGCTCTGTTATGTTCTGGGGCTGCTTTGCTGCATCTGGCACAGGGTGTCTTGAATCTGTGCAGGTATAATGAAATCTCAAGACTATCAGGGGATTCTAGAGAGAAATGTGTTGCCCAGTGTCAGAAAGCTTGGTCTCAGTCGCAGCTCATGGTTCTTGCAACAGGATAATGACCCAAAACACACAGCTAAAAACACCCAAGAATGGCTGAGAGGAAAACATTGGACTATTCTGAAGTGGCCTCTATGAGCCCTGACTTAAATCCTATTGAGCATCTTTGGAAGGAGCTGAAACATGCCGTCAGGAAAAGGCGCCCTTCAAACCTGAGACAACTGGAGCAGTTTGCTCATGAGGAATGGGCCAAAATACCTGCTGAGTGCTGCAGAAGACAGTTATTGGAATCGTTTGATTGCAGTGATTGCCTCAAGAGGTTGTTCAGCAAAATATTAAGTTAAGGGTACCATCATTTTTGTCCAGGCCTGTTTCATGAGTTTATTTTTAAAAATAATTCTGTTGAAACATGTTTGAAAAGCAATGTCTGACTTTCATTTCTTCATTTTCATAGAGTTTTTATTCATCATTACCTTTATCAGATTCAAGTTATTTCTGTGACCATTGAGGGTTTTTCTTTCATTAACCGAAGGGTACCAACAATTTTGTCCACGTGTGTGTATATCTTAAACAAATAAATCGCCTTCAACAACATCACAAGTCCAGCCACATAGAAATAGTGGAAAGTTTGTTACCTAATTAAACTCCAAATAGTTTCTTAAGCTGAAAGTGTTTCAATTTATTTATATCGGAAATGAATAAATATAGAAAGGAATGTTTCTAAAAGTCGGCAAAGAAAAGCCAAGTACTGAGGTCCTAGAAAAAACCTGGACATCAGTTTTAAAAGCATAATGAAAGCACCATCCTTGCACAGCTACTGCAGGGTGGTACTGCAGTGATGCAGAGCAGGGCACCAACCTGTAACTGTAAAGCTGACATTTGCAAGCAGTGCTCCTGACCTGTGCACAGGAACAGGATCTGCAGGACAGTTAGGTGTAACTGATATGACTGGGCTGACTGGGAGATGCCTCTTTGTCTCCATCTGAATGAAGTCTTTCACATCACAGACATGCATGCTCATGCTCACACAAATGCACTCAAATATCCTCAGGGCATATTTGTTCTCTCACGCCATTTTTTACTTAATCAGGGATTCTAAACAGGATTGAATACAGGAAAAGTAAAGAGTTTCCAGGCCTGGAAACATGTGGGAGAAATGTTGTATTTCAGGACTTTTTTTTTTTTTTTTTACTAAAATTTAGTGTGAGATAAAAAAAAATAGTTTTCTTCCAACCAGATTGTTTTTTTAAACTTAATTTTACATAAATGCACATTGTTAGCCTTTCAGGTATATCTCACTGTTAAATAAGGTCACGGACGTAAGCAATGTTCAGACATATCTGGTTTTATTCTTTAAAAAATGTGAGCTAGCATTTTGACTGAAGCTTGGTTTTATTTATTTAAACATTTTTCTGTTAAACCAGGTGACTTTCCTTAACATGAGCTTGGTTAAAGCATGTTCGGTATCTTTTCTTTAAACTGAAGTGACACATTTTTCTGTCTCTGGAATAAATTTAATGTGTGGTAGTGTAGAAGCAGCCTCTGCAAACTGTTTCAAGGTGGTCTTTCACTCAGGAAGTCAGAGGGGCTTAGGTCTTTTGGCTCCAAGTTTGGTTGACAGGTAGAGCTTCACTCTGCTGATATTTATTTGTTTTATTGTCTTTCACAAATACAGGTAACAATAAAGATCCCAGTATGCATTTATGAACATTATACAGAGAAGGACAAAATTACATTAGAAACTCAATGACATTAAGAAAATACATCACTGCTACAGAGCACCAACCTCAGAGATACAGCGATTTAAAAAAAGGATTCAGATTTTGAATGAAACATACATACATAATATTTTTCTGTAGTTTTTTCTTTTGTTAAAGAGATTTTTGCTTGCAAGAAGCAAGATTTACTCCATAAAGTTCTGTCATTTCCAAGATAACAGCATTTGTTTTATGCTGCAGTGTTACTTAAATGCAGGATTTCAGTTAGTCTTTTTAGCAATGCTGCCTCCTGTGGGTTTTTTTGGTCACTGCATATCTGACACTGTCCTTGCTTGTGTGTTTCAGTCTGGGAGTACTTGTCGCCTATGCAGCAAACCACAACGTCAGCTCTCAGATTAAAAGCACTCGGAGACTCATCAACACCAACATGAGAGACCTGAAGACATTTGCTAACAACACCCCAACGGTACGCTCTGACATGCAAACAATTAGTTGCATGTAAAACAATAATATTTAATGTTTGTGTGTTTCCTGCTGCAGCAAATCGAGTACCTGACTGCCCAGTACACCACTGCAAAGAACAAAGTCCTGTCAGACCTGGACAGTAAGATTCTTCATGTTTTTCTAATGTCTCTGGCTTTAACCTTGCTGTTGTCATAAACCTGATCTGTCTGTGATGCCCGACAGACATTGGACCTTTGCTGGGAGCCAGAATCCACAGTCATCTGGAGAAAGAGGTGGTTCCTGCTCTGGATGCTGCCCTTCGAATGGCAGGAGGTAACAGAATTTTTACTTGACTTCCAGTTGAAGGGACACGTTGAAGCACAAACTTTGTTGGATGGTTGGATTTGATTTTTGAATAGTAACACAAATGCATCGCATCAAATAAAATCCTCACATTTTTTGTACTTTCTTGTTTCTATGGTCCCCTTTCATGTCTTTTAACCTAAAGCAAAAGTTGAGAGTGCTATTAAAGGTAAACACAGCTAATCTGGATCCAGTGGTGCCGTGTTTGTGTTATTGTGTTTGTGGGAGTATTAGAAACAGAACTTCTTTAAAACATTCTTTGTTTTACAGTTAAAAAGTCAGTTTATTCCAGTAATACAATTTATAAATTAAAACAGATATGTAATATAGATTAATTTGAGACTTTTTTCTGTTAATATTGACAGTTATGGCTCACAGCTAATGAAAACCCAAAAATTTAATTCTAAAACAGACTCTACATTAAATAGGACCAAAATGTTTTATACAGAAAAGTTGATCTACTAAAAACTATGTCCATGTGTTGTAAAGTTTGTGCCTTTTTGCCTAAATCCTAAATTTGTCCTTTTTGCATAAATCATGGACTTAACATTTCAATCCTTTCAAGGCTGTGATTGTGCACCCTTTCTTGCCACAGTTTTTCCTTCCACTAAATGTTCTATTATTTTTACTCTGTGAAGCTTCTTTATTAAGTTCAGTTGTCAGTGACTATCTTCTCGACAAGTGAGCAGTCCTTTTTTTATTACTCTTATGTGATACTGTAATTTTTGGCAAAACAAAATTTTAGGTTTTCATTAGCTGTAAACTATAATCATCAACTTTGACAGAAATAAACATTTGAAATCTATTACTGTGTATTTAATTAATTTGATATACCAGTTTAAATGACACTTTGATGATATTCTGATTTATTTAGATGAACCATTATGTTTTATATTATGTTTTATTTGGCTGTGGATTTGTGGTCATGTGCGGAGTATAGTTTGACGTGAAATAATTCAACATTATTTTCTCTAAATGAAACTTCTTACTCAGTTGCGCCTTTCCGACCTGTTGTTTAGCCATGCGGGAGACCAAAGAGGCCCTGGAGAACGTCAGCTCCGCCTTAGAGATCCTTCAGGAAGGAATGGGAAAGCTCCAGGCCAGTCTGGCAGGAGAGCGCTCATCTCTGTCCAACACCCTGTCCGACCCTGCCTGCACCAACGGAGCCGTGTCTCCCACCTGTAACGCCATCCGGTCCACCCTGCCTCAGCTTGGAATCAATGCTGACTTCTCCAAAGTGATTTTTTTAGTCAACATCCATCCATCCATCCATCCATCCATCAATCCATCCATCCATCCATCTGATTTTTCATGAAAAATATGAGCAGATTTATTATTTGAAACTGACACAACATTAAAGTTAGAATGAAAACGAGGCCTTTTTTATTGTCTTCTCCTATTTACTTATATTTCTCTTCTTTCTGTTCTCCCTGTCAGCTCCCGAATGTTAATTACGCCTTGGCCAACATGAATAATGTACTGAAAATAGATCTCAGTAACTTTGTCCAAAAGGTAAGTGCCTGTTTCTGAAACGTCTCTTTCCTGCAGTTCAGTGCATGACTTTACGCTCCAGCCATGATCTGTGTCTGCTCCTCCCTGTCTTTATATTCCTCTGCAGGGTTATGCCTCCTTCAATGACACACCAGCGCTGGTAAAAGAGCAAACCAGAAACGTTGTCACAGGTGCGCACACATCCTTGTGGGTTTGTGCATGTGCCTATGTGTGTGAGGGTGGGAGGTACATTGGTTTTTGAGATCAAAATGAGCTTTGACTAAATGTTTCATGTTCTTTCTCCTCCCGTCTGTCACATGCATGCGTTTAAATGATGAAACTCAGCTCTGCCTCGTAAGTCCCGTTTTGATGTTCTTATGGATGACGCTGTTATAATAAAATTTGCATATCCAGAAAATTATTCTAAATTTGCTGAAACTTCTAATCTCAGTATGAGCATAAATAGGATCAATTAAGGCTACTAGGCTTAATGGAACTGCAGAAAATAAAGTTTTTGTTTTACATAAAACTGTACATCAGTCACCCACCCATGCAATTAAACATCTATTCAATTTAGAGAAACCTATTAAACTAACAGTCATGGTTTTGGACTGTGTGAGGAAGCCGGAGTATCTGGAGAGAACCCTCCCATGCACTGGGAGAACATGCAAACTCCATGCAGAAAGACCTTCTTGCTGCAAAGCAACAGCGCGACCAACTGCATAACGGTGCAACCCCAAACTTATTGAGCTGTTCCTAATGTAAGCATTAGGAACAGCATATACGAACCCATGCAAAAGTATTCACGTTCCCTCACTTTTCCAGATTTTATCACGCTACAAGAAACCTCACCAGATTTTATTGGGATTCTACGAGACCAAAACAAAGTTGTATGTAATCCTGAAGTGGAAGGAAAATGGTCATCAAGTTTTTTACAAGTCGGAATCTGAAAAGTGTGGCCTGCATTTGTTTTCAGCCTCCTTGAATTAATATTGTAAATAAACTTTTGCTGCAAATCTTTTTTTTTACATTATTAGCTATTCCTCTTTGCAGAGCGACTCAAGCTCAGTCAGATTGGATAGAGAGCATCTATGAACAGATAGCCAGTTAGACTTAGGACTTTGACTGGTCCATTCTAACACATTACTATGCTTTGATCTAAGGTTAACCAGCACCCAGTTTCAAGTCTCTTCCAGCCTCTGACAATATTGCTCTGTATTTTGCTCCATCCATCTTTGCATCAACTTTGAATCAGATTCCCCAACCCTGATAAAGCAAAGCATCCCACGGCATGATGCTGCCACTATTATGTGGGGAGGTGCAGTGTTAGTTTATCGCCACACTAAAGTTTTTGCTTGTGGCAAAATCCAAATCCGACTTCTTGTGTTTCTTCTTCTTTTCTTTCTTCCTCTTAAGGTAAAATAAATGTATTCAGCTTTAAGTCTTTGTTATGTTATCTGTATTCATGCAGGAGTGAAAAGCATGCTGGATAAGATTGGTAATGAGATCACCGCCTTCTCCAAGATGTTCCCAGTGGAATCCTCTCTTGCCAATTTCACCATATTTCTCAACGACAGACACAAGGTCATCGAGTCGTTTTACCCCCAGGTTGACCAAATGGACTTCTACAGGTTTGTGAACCTTGTCCCAACAATATGTTTAAATGGATATTGTCTTTGTACCGATCAGCTGAAACTAGTTTTGATTTGTGATTTCCTCAGACAGGATTTGTTTCCTGCAACAAATGCAGAAAAAATACCGAAGTTATGAGCCATCCATCATTTCTTTATATTTAACATACGAAGACCCTGAATCTTTCCTAAAATGATGTTTATCAAATGAGAAAGCCATGACAACTTATGACCAAGACTCCTTTAAAAGAACTAGATCAAATCGTGGGTGCTAGGTTAAAAAGTAAAGAGTAATAAATTAGTGTTTCTGTGCTGCAGGTGGATCGCCTGCGTGACGTTGCTCTGCACGGTCGTCCTGATTCTGGCCTTCAACATGCTGGGCCTGCTCTGCGGCACCTGCGGCTACGACAAGCAGGCTTCCCCAACGACACGCGGCTGCCTGTCAAACACCGGTGGAAACCTGCTGATGGCGTACGTTGCCATAACAACATTCTTTTCTTTCAGAATGAGCTTTGAAGTGGCTGTGAACCATTTAACCATTCTGCTCAAACCCCAGTTTATAGACTGTGGTCTTCAGCAATGACAGTCAAAACTATCACTAGTTAGCACAACTTACCGTTTTTTCTTTTTTTTAAATCAAACTGTAAAAACATGCTAGTTTGGACAAGTTATTTAGGGATAAATCTATTTTTCAGAAGTGCAATATTAACACAGGTATTCACATTTACTGTGCTATGGTTCCTTGCCAATGTATCTATAGGCCTATCCCTTAAACGTTTTTGTGTTTATTACTTTTTTCCCTTTGCTTACCAGCCAAAAATCTAAATTAGAACATGTAGCGACAATTTTGAAAACTGATCAAATTCAATTTTAGAGATAATTTTGACTCGTTCAGTTTTTGATTGAGATAATTTTTGCTCGTTCAGTGGCGTGGGCTTCTCTTTTATCTTTGCCTGGGTGCTGATGGGCATCGTTACCACCCTGTTTGTTGTTGGAGGCAACGTGGAGAAGCTGATTTGTGAACCTCTGGCTAACCGACAGCTGTTCAAGGTACTGAAGAGAGAATTCTTCCTTCATGAGCCTCCGGCTCCCTGCCTCTATCTTGTTTCTTACTATATCTGAACAGAATAGTGATGTACAATGGACTAAATAGTTGCTCTGTTGGTGCACATTTTGTTTGAGTAGATCATAGATACACCATTCCTGGTTCATCCAGAAAAAAGGAATTTCCTTCCTGGGATGCTTTTCCAGAATCCAAACATCGACTTGACCCTGGGCAGCATGTACAGGTGCAAAAAACTCATGTCTTCTGTATCAAATTTAGTTTTTTTTTTATTTCATAAACAAGAAAAAGGTAAATCATGGGGGGCAAGGAACAAAACTAACAGAGTAGGGAAATTGTTTAAAACAGGCTGTACATTAGCTGGCCAAAGATGCAAGAAAATAGTCCAAAAAACCCCAAAACAGAACTAAAAGGATCAAAAACGAGCAGAAGAGCCGAAGGATACGTAGGACTTTATTATCTATCCAATTTACAGGAAGATGAAAATCAGAACTTTTAAATTCCCATAAATTCCTTAAGCAAAAAGATAGCTTTTGGCCAGAGATGCACTGTTCAAGCTTTAACTGGTCTTTAACTGGCCTATACTGATTCCAAATTTGGACAATTCTGATTTTATTTTCCGAGGATTGTAACACATGCACGATTAATTCTGTAAACTTAGTTTTGATTCAAAAATTAAATGTGACAAACATTAACTATGAAATAAAAAATGTGACGCGTCCTTGGTAGAGATAGTAGCTTTGAATCCAACAGATCATGAAAGAAAAGTTTATCCCCATATTTTATGCATCAAAGCCTATACCATTAAAGCTGATCTGTTATTTTACAAAATTAAAAGTACAAGTGAATCAAGGAACATGATGTTTATTGATACATTTACAGATACAAAAGTAGTAGTTTTCAGGTTTGATGCATTTAATTAACAGACAGAAACAAGATGTTTCAGTAGCTGACCTGCTGGTCACCGAGTGCAGCCAATCACAGGAAGACTGATTTGTGCATTAATAATTGATCAATAATTGATAAACTGATTGGTGCATCAATAATTTCTGCTTTCATTTTACATGAAAAATTAAATAATTTATGTCTGCTTTTTTTCAAGTTTTAGAAAAAACAAACAAACATGCACACATAAGCCTGTGGAGGTTTTTGAATAAATGCTACTTAGCAGATTAAAACGGGTGTTTCTGTGATTTCATTTTGTACTGGGTCAAAATGGTTCAGAAACAGGCCAAGAAATCTTTAGAATTGCATCTTAAAGTCTGAATAATGTAATGAAATATTGGCAGGAACTTTGAGGTTCAGTGTGTAATGACATGATTTGTCCAACAGGGAGTGCTATGAGAACAACGGCCTTTATCACGCTCTGCAGCTGGAGAACATCTTCAACATTAACTCGTTCCTAAACAGGACCGTGGTGAGTGTTTCCGTTTAACTTTGTCTGATTAGCTGATGAGGGCCAATGGTTGGGATCTAACTCATTTGTTTCTGATGTCTGCTTCACGACAGTACAACAAAGACCTGGCCAAGGTGTTCGAAGGAGTCCAGGTGGACCTGAAGAACATCTCGCTGCTGGACCGGGCCAGCAGAGATAACCTCATGAACTTTGCCAACTCAGGTGTTGGAGAGATCGACTATCCGGCTTACCTGGCAGAGGTAATCTGTCTATAAAAGAGACAGAGAAATACTTTTGTTTATGTAAGGTCTTTTTGTGTGGAAAAAGAACATTTTTATATCTGTTAATGTATTTGTGGCAAAAAGTACAATCTTGCTGCTTACAAATAAAATTAAGAAGAAAATAGAAGCTCGGTGCTGCTAATTATAAATGTTTCTGATTAATTGATCATCACCAGTGTGACCACCCCTATAAAAACAATAGTTTTGGCAGTTTGCTACTCTGGTGCCTACATGTGTGTGTTAACACAATGAGAAGATGGAAACACATCAGCAATGACCTTAGAGGGGTAACTGTTGCTGCCCATCAATCTGGAAAGGGTTATAAGGCATTTTCCAAACAATTTGAAGGCAGTCGTTGCTGGAAAACGTTTAGCTGACAATCTTCCCAGGAGTGAATATCCTGGCAAATTTTTCCCAATTTCTGACTATACAGTGTTCAGAGGAATTGCAAAAAACTCTAAGAGCTTCATCTCAAACTCTGCATGCCTCAGGTAGCGTGTAAAATAATAATTTGCCAGGAGAAAACCTCTTCTCTCTACAAAGCATCTGGCAAGAACAAAGGTTTTCAAAGCTGCTTCTGAATGAGACACAAGACGTCGTTAACAATGTCCTGTGGACAGATAAGACCAAATCTCAGATGTGTGCTCATAATTCATACTGCCATGTTTGAAGATCACCAAACACAGCATGTCAGCACAAATACAACAATCCATCAAGAACGGTGTTGGAGTAGTGATGATTTGTGATTGTCGTTGGTCAACAATGAACTCCTAATGTCAAGAAAAACTTTTCATCATGTTGATAGCCCAAACTGGATCATCAACATGGCAAAGATCATAAACACAGCAGCAAATCTACAACATAATGATTGAACAACGGATGAATCAAACTGCTGCAAGGGTCTAGTTAAAGTCCAGACTTCATCCTGATTGAAATGTCTGGGTTGGATGTAAATGAGAGCTCTTCAAAAACAACAACTTTAACTTTGTTAAAGAAGAGTCGCCTGAAATCCTCTACAGTGATGTCAGAGACCAGTAAAGTCCTGCAGAAAAGTCCAGCTTCTCCAAGCTACTGGATCATTGGGCGTCTTTATCTTTCTCCCCATTTCAGACCAGAGAAAGCTAAATATAAATTATTTAATACAATATCTTCAATTATCTTTTTTTGTCACACTGCAAATGTTACTTCTTGTTATGAGGTTGATAGTAACAAATTAGAACAACATGCATAATAAACATTTATTTGCTTTTATTATTTTATTTCATGACAAAGAGTTGGATTTTTGTTGATGCCACTAATGAAAGGGTAATCCTGTTTCCAGGTGAATAAGGGAGTCACGGTTGTCGATCTGCTGTCTTTCTGCTCCGACCTGGAGGATCAGGCCGACCAGCTGGTGAGTCCTGATTTCACTGCGCGAACACCAGCAATGACGCCGCTTTTATTGGTAAAATAAAACTTAAATTGAAGGCATATATCTTTGAAGATCTGTGGACATACGGAGGGAGACATAATTAGATACTGACGCTCTCAAATTTTTTAATAGCTTCTATGGAAAATAAACTTTTCTGCTTCTTTTAGACTACGTTTGTAACTATGGTCCATTTTTACCCTCTTGTTACACAGATGGGATTAAATGATGTAAAAATGAGCTGCGTTACATTTTCGCTCTCCACTTAGTATAACAACCCCATAATATGAACACCTGGGGAGGTTATTGTACTTTTGAATGTCAGTTCTGTGTTTTGCGTCATGTTCTTTCAGGGTCTTTAAAACAATATGCAGCTTCTGCAGTCTTATTCATCCTGCATAATTTGTGTATGTTATTAAAGCCGCGTGGAGCTTTGGAGAACGCCCTGAAGGGACATGCCAGCAGCATCAGAGCCATCCACAGGGAGCAGGTGGTACCTGTGGAGCAAGCGATGGTAAGCAACCAAAACCTGGACTTCTTGAATATGGAGTAAGGGCTCCCTTTTGCACCCCAAATTTCCCTTTAAAATACTAAGCTAAATACAAACAAAGACAGTTTAATGATGGAAAAAGTTGCACACTGACATGATTTTGATTTGTGTTAAGCACCCCAGTATATTGCAGTCACATTTATTTTCCAATACAGACTCCTCTAAATCCTCCTCTAACTTCTTCTTTCCTCCCTTCTTTCACTGTTGGGTAACAGAAATATGTCAGAGCGCGGGTAAGCTGCTGCATGGTGTTTTCTGTCTGTGCTTGCTGTAACAACGTGGGTCATGTGTTCCTGTGACAGTAGCAACATGTTTAACAGAGTAGCTCTGGGTGACACTCAGGTGTTTAGGTCTGCATTTGTTAGAAAAATAAACCTGGAAAACGGTTTGTGTTTGTGTCTCCTCGTGCAGAGCACCCTAAGCCAGAGCATCAAACTGCTGCAGAGGACGTCCGACGACCTGCCTGTGAGTAAAACTGTCCAGATAAAAGCAGTTTTAGCTGGAATCAGTTGATCGAGTTTGTATGAACTGTTTTCAATGGCCATCAGTGGGCTCTAGATGGAGCCCACTGGTTTGGCTTAAAACTTTCCTTTTTGATAAAGCTTATAGTTAGAGTGGCTTAGGTTATCCTGAGCTATCTCTGTAGTTATGCTGCTATAGGCTTAGGCTGCTGGAGGACATAATGACCACTTTCACCCTCTTCGCTACATTCTCACACTACTCTTCAATTTTGCATTATTTGCTGTTATTTCAGCTTTAACTTTGTTCTCTCTTTTCTCTTCCTAGAAGCTACACCTGGCCTGACTCTGTGTCTACCTGTGACACCTTTCTGGAGAGGGGCATCGTCCGAGCTTCTGCTGGCAACAACTTAATGCTCACCCTCTACCGATGATCCACATGGCCCTGTCTTTCAGTGTTTAACCCTTTCTCTCTCCTAGACATAGCTACTGACTGAGCTTTTACTGTAACTAACTCTATGTGCTCTCTTTCAGACTGTAAACTTGAAAACTGGCTCAGAGTTTATCTGTTCTTTCTTTCTAGGTGAAACGACTAAAGGAGCTACATCCATTGACATTTACCTTTTCCTTCCCATAGAAAGTACTCCTGGATCAGTGCTTCTTTGTTCTCTTTGTGTCTCTGCTCTGTTCTCTCTAACCCCCAGTCGGTCGTGGCAGATGGCCGCTCACACTGAGCCTGGTTCTGCTGGGGGTTTCTTCCTGTTAAAAGGGAGTTTTTCCTCTCCACTGTCGCTACATGCATGCTCAGTATGAGGGATTGCTGCAAAGTCAACGCCAGTGACTGTCCACTCTCTCTACATGCTCATCCAGGAGGAGGGAATGCTGCAAGTCACTGACTGGATGCAATCTGCTGGGTTTCCTTAGACAGAAAAACTTTTTTATCCAATTTGAATAAATAACTGAATCTGACTGCACTGTTCAATGGTTAGGATTAATTGTAATGCATGTACCTGACTTTTGTGAAGTGCCTTGAGACTTGGCGCTATGTTGTGAATTGGCGCTATATAAATAAACTGAATTGAATTTAATTGAATTTTCTTCTTTGTGTCTCAGGTGAAAGTCACTAATATCCTGAGCGCCATCGATGCAGCGGAGTATCTAATCACTCACAACGCCTCACATGTTGTGAAACAGGTACGAAACTATGCCAAACCTTCAAAAGACTTGCAAATAAAAACCTTCTTAGTCAAGGTTATAAGAAGGGTATTGAAGTGTACACTCTGATCTTCTATTTGTGCCATTTGTTTCATTTACGTTTTATATCCTTTAAATTTATTTTTCTATTTTTCTTTGTAATTTCCCAGTTGTTGCCTTTTTCTTATCTTTCATGTTTCATGTTTAATTGTCCATTTCTTCTTCTAAAGTACTTTTGTTGTACTAATAGTATATTCAATACTGTTCATTAGTTTCTTTATATTTTGCTTCCAAAGAGAAATACTTTCTTTCAACCTGGATCAATTCTTCTCCAGGCTTTCTGAAGGACTTTTAAGCTTTGTCTTTAACTGATGATTCACTCGTTTTCTGTCCAGTTCTTGGACCTGACAATGAAAATGTGAAGAGCAGGAGCTCCTGAAAAGATTAAGAAAGTAGAAATG
Source organism: Crenichthys baileyi (assembly GCA_036173005.1). Taxonomy (NCBI): domain Eukaryota; kingdom Metazoa; phylum Chordata; class Actinopteri; order Cyprinodontiformes; family Goodeidae; genus Crenichthys; species Crenichthys baileyi. Next base: position 757,103 of record JAHHUM010002335.1, read on the forward strand.
TGAAGAACAACATTTCTAATACAGATGAACACTACCTGAACACCTGACCCAGGAGCTGAGAGATGCCTCATCCTTCCACCAAATTTTCAGCTAACAGCTCATCAGTCAACCTACGTCAACCTATTTCACTGTTGGTATTTTTCATAGATTCAACTAGATAAATAGGTGTAAATTGAATTTTGGGACAGTTTCCTGGTAAAAGTACCCTCAAGGCATTCAAGAAGTATCTGTCTAAGGCTTCCATTTGTACAGAATTTGCTGCTTTATGTAAATAGCCCTAGGTCAAAGGCTTGGAGGGGCTGATATGACAGGGGAGTTGCTTTTGTCTTGTGAATAATTATTTGTCAACTTGGGGGCACTCATACACTGTATACAGAGCACTGAATGTTCATCCCAAGATGGTCAGGTGCTATTAACAATAGAAAAACCCAGCAAGATAGTGAGGCCATGGCAAAAAGTAACATAGTCTTTCTTTTCTTGCTGTCTCATCCTCTAAATTTAGGAATCTTTTTTATGCCTGAATGATTTGTAGGTGAGAGGGAAACAACTCAATATTTAAACAAACCGTTGTCTAAAAATAGGAACTCTGCTGAAAAAGCAGCAAAACGTCCAAAGAACTGTTGACCAAGACCGCTTTAAGGATGAAGAAATGCCTGACTCTTTGGAAGGGAAAATATAAATTCAGAAGGATTACTCTTGGCTTTTTGCATCATATTGTACACATGAAGAAGTAAACTAGGTGGACAAAAATGATAATACATTAAATTAAAATCTCTTATTTTAAACTGCCGTATAAGTGTTTTTATTTTTCTTTCTTAAGATGTCTTAAAATATTCCCATTTTGCATTAAACAATTATTAAAACTCATTTTTAAGGGCAGGTTTTTAATGAATAATAACGTTCTACAGAAACTTTAATGGTAATGCTGAAACCTTTTACCACGTCAATAAAGCAGTCTCATTTTTCAAACACGTTTCTCTGATCGTCTGCAGGAGACGAAGGCCTTTGTGCAAAGCCTGGTGGGATACTTCAAGCAGTACACTGAATGGGTTAAAAACTCAGTGAGTATTTTTCAAATCTTTTCACAGGTTTCTGTTCACTTTTCAATTGATTGAGTCAGGACAGGAAACATGCGCAAAGGCCCACTGTTAACACTAAGGGGGCCTTACTGTATAGACAGTGTGCCAGGTCTGATGGACTTCCTGTAGTTGATTCAGTTTAACGAGATGTTATGGTGTTGGCAAATAGCAGCCAGTCCAAGGATTTCCTGGGACATTTTATCAATGGATTTAAGTTGGCTTCAGCAGGAACAGAAACTCGCACAAATACTCTGTGACTCTACTGTGTATATATTGTGTGTGCCCTTGTCTCCTGCAGCTAACTGCAGAGGTAGCCCAGTGTAAACCCATCAGCAACATGGTGGACAGCATGGAGATAGTGGCGTGCAGCTTCATCATCGACTCAGTGGTAAGATCTCACTGTGTGTGTGTTCACAGTATGTCTGACGGCCAGCTGAACAAACATCAATGGCTCTTTGACGTTTTAGAGCAGCTCTGGGTTTTGGGAGCAGACTCAGTCAGGAACAGGATGCTCGCACACGGAGATGGTAAAGGAAAAAGTGTTTGGAGTCAGGGCGGGGTGTCACAGGAGCGTAGATCGTCCACTGTTTTCACTCCGAGCCCCGCTGAGCAGTTTATCTTTTCCGTAAGACGAGTTGTTGCACCATTGAATAAAGTGGTTGGAAACTGGACACCTCCCTCCTCCTTGTCCTGCAAGAGACTAACAATTACAGAGTCATCTGCAAATTTAATGATAAACCTCAACTTCATTTGGCTCTGACACTCATTGGTGTAGAGCATAAACAGCAGGGGTGATAACACACACCCCTGAGGAGTGCCAGTTGAGCACATCAGTGGTTTGAAAAACCGTTGTTGATGCATGTTCTCAGTGACCTCTGTGGCAATAAGTCCACCAGCCAACAAGTCAAATACCAAGAGATCAGTCGGTGTGCGAACCAGGATGTGGGGCGACATGCATTTGAAGGCCGAAGAAAATCAATGAAACACAGACCTGCCTGTGCTTTCATGCGCACAAGATGCTTAACAACAAGATCCAACAATCTAGCAATAGCATCCTCAACCCCTTTCTTTGCCTGAAAAGCAAACCGAAAGGGGTCAGTTTTGCTCTGCACCATCTGCAATAGTACCCTCTTCACGATCTTCTGTGATTTCATCACTAAGGATGTTCGTGCCACTGGACAATTATCATTCAGGGATTTAACCTTGACTGCTGCTATCACAATAGATTCCTTCCATATTCTTTTTAAAGTGACAGAGAATGAAAGATGAATGTAAAGATGCCGCACAAGAAATGAGCACATTTCTGAAGTAAGCAGCCACTAATACGATCAGACCTAATAGTTCCTAATAGTTGTCTGTTATCTGCTGTATTATTACCTCTGATCCAGACACAGTGAGATATAAGCTTTGAAAATCTACCTCTATTTTTTGTATTTTCTGTATTAGAGGGTAGGCCAGTTTGCATTGAATTGTTTAATAATTTATTTATTTTCCCGGTGAATTTGTTTTCCAGAACACATTTTGGATGGGGTTGGGAGCATGCTGCATCCTTCTGATTCCCAGCATTATCTTTTCCGTCAAACTGGCCAAATACTACAGACGGATGGACACAGAGGATGTCTTTGAAGAGTGAGTCCAAGAAAACATTTTGCACCTTTAGCTACAGATGATCATATTTTCACTTCTGCTTTCAGAGATTCAGGGTATTTTCTTGTGCAGCTCAAATCAAAACTAATTCATCATATTCTGTCTCTTTCCATCATTATTCTTCTTGGATTGCTGATTCTCCTCACGTTCGATCCTGGTGTTTTCTCCAGCTACTCTTACCCGTGGCTTGTCACACTTTAATGTCTCTCAGTTTTTCATGCTCCTTTTCTGCCTTTTTCCTTTTACCTGCATGTTTTGTAATGGGACATTTTGGACCACATCACACCTTTCCGACCTGCTTTCTGCCACTTCTCAACGTCCGCTTCTCTTTGGATTTATTCACTCCTTTTAGCTTCAGGGGGTGTTCCTAAGTCATTCCCATCTTCACCCCGCTCCATCTTGTGTTGCAGTAGGGCTGAAACAGGTAATCGTAATGAACAGGTGTGTGATATCAGTGGAAACGTCGCTCCGCTCAGGTATGAGCTGTGCTCTATTTAAAGCTCTGCTCGTCTGCATGCAGCCGGGTTAATTGGTGGAGGGAATTTCATCTGGAGCCCAGAAAAGGTTTAATAAAATATTTTTTGAAGAAAATTAATAAGGACTTCCTCGTGTATGTGTGTGTGTGTTTAGCTCTCCCTATAATGACACACTGACTTGGTTCCCTCGGGCCTCAGCTCCACCGAGTGAATGGTGACCTGTTGGATCGCTCTTCCTTGTTAGAGGTATTTACAACCGGTGAAAACCCTCGTCTAACTTTCACCTAACTACACTAACTGTCTATGAACCACTGAGCATCACACCATCCTCGGTTTGGCTGCATTATGCTGCTGAGACACATCTCTCATCATCATTACCTTTTTTTGTTCTAATATTTCTTCTCATCCTTCTTAATCGTTTCCCTTTTCTTAAAAATTCAAGTGAAAAGCCAAAGACAAACAAAGTTTCAGTTTGATCCTGTCATACTTCTGCCATCCACCACGATGCAACAGTGTCCCTGGTTACATTTTACAGACAATGCTGTGCTAAAGACTAAAACTGCTTCAGGTTTTTTTTTTTT
>JAHHUM010002337.1:644885-738688 GCA_036173005.1 Crenichthys baileyi
GATGACAATGCACCAATACACACAGCAAGACTGGTGAAAGATTAGTTTGATGAACATGAAAGTGAAGTTGAACATCTCCCATGGCCTGCACAGTCACCAGATCTAAATATTATTGAGCCACTTTGGGGTGTTTTGGAGGAGCGAGTCAGGAAACGTTTTCCTCCACCAGTATCACGTAGTGACCTGGCCACTATCCTGCAAGAAGAATGGCTTAAAATCCCTCTGACTACTGTGCAGGACTTGTATATGTCATTCCCAAGACGAATTGACGCTGTATTGGCCGCAAAAGGAGGCCCTATATACATATCAGTGGCGTGCCGTGGGGTTTCAGTCAGGGCCTTCAGTAGACATCAGTCAACTATATCTTAACAATATGCACGTCATGTGGGACACTGTGCCACACCAAGCCACAGGCATTCAGCAATATGCAAATAAAAGAAAATGCTCAGTATAGCCAGTATGAGAACGTAATAGAAAAGAAACACTCACCCAATAATTATAAATAAAATTCATGCGTCTGTCCCTTTTTTGGAAGCAATAATGGCATCATGCAGGTGTCCTTGCTGCTTCAGCTGGCTGAGTAGGTCCTTCTCGATTGACAGATGCCAAAGAAGAGACTCTTCCTTCTCCAGTTGTGTTCCTTGAACAGGTTTTTATCTGTTTAAGGGCTGAGAACGAACACTCCACTGACGCAGATACAAGAATGGTCAGGATCAGACATGCAAGTGCATACAGTTCTGTTATACTGTCCAGAAGGCCCGTCCTCTTCAGCAAGCCAGGAGATCACTAATACTTCTGCTGTGAAAGTTTGACATGCTGTACATGATCCACATCGACAAGCTCAGCTCTTTTATCGGGGACAGTGCACTCCTGCCTGCTACTGAAGTTCCACCTCACCTGTGCCACACGTGGCAGCTGTCTTTGGCAAAACTCATCCAGTAGTTTAGTGCATTTTGAGGACATGTAAAGGATGCTGACTATCCTCCGAGATTTGCAAGAAATATTTTGCATTTTTTGACGCTCCTTGGGACATCACCATGTTAGGGTGACCAGATGTCAAAAAACTGAATGCGGGACAACAAGAATGCTTAAGAGGGACATTGTGGGACACATTACCCACACTATGATGTCGTACATTTCAATTTAATAAAGACTACATTTAACACTACATTCATCAATCTCTGCTTTGCTTGTTAGTGCACAATAATGAACTAGCCCAAGTTAAAAAAAAAATCTTTACAAGCTTTTAAAGCTTAACACTGGTAATCTCGGCTGCTGTTACCTTCTCTGTCTGGCAGTCATCTCTGGGTTTGAGTAAAAATTAGTCAGTAGTTTCATCTATCATAACCGCAACAAATTTTGTCTGTTTAATCTCCTCTGCGATGTGCTCATTTAGCACCTCGGCCAATGCATTGATAAGGTCATTTTACATAGGTGTTTAAGCGCTGCCTTTATAAAGCTATTCGAACTGCTAAAACTCCATGTCCCTCTGTTGGAGTTGAAAAGTAAACACGGCCAGCAAAATAGCTTGTTGTGCTCGTTGTTATAGCTACTAGCCACTCGCAGCGTTCATAGTTACAGTGTTTAAAATGCCTCAAAAGTTCTTACTGGCCTGTGTTAGTGAATCCAGGTTTGGTGTGGGTTTTCCATTTTTAATAATTTCAGTTTTTTCTGGGAAATAGCACATTGAAAAAGGCGATTTTAATAGATCAGTAATGAGGATTACTGGCCTGATAATGAATGAATTATAATGAAAGAATTATCCCTGCCCAGTTAGAATAAGTAATATTAATATATATATATATATATATATATATTATATATATATATATATATACACATACACACACACATACAGACGTACAGTTAAAGTTAACCTTGGTTCCACTAACCAGCCATCGGGTACATTTTTACTCCTTGAAGTTATTTTGGGATACTATAGTCCCACATTTTGGGCACTGTTAATTTAACAGTGCACTGTTTCTTATTTGCCTTTCTCCTGTTTGCTGCCCGCATGCTGCTCTTCTTACTAAGTTAGCCTCACTCCCTTTTTGCCATTTGGGGTTCTGAATAGCTCTGAGCTAACCTTATCATCACTCCATATGCTCATACATTTCTTGTATTGACTTACGTAATCATTTTATACTAAAGTGTTCTTTCTGGTATTGATGTTCATCATGGTCCTCACATTCTCATTTGATCCAAAACTTCGATTATTCCTCATTTTCCAGTTCATTATTCATGAATTGAAAGATGTTCCATTTTACCATCATCAGGCCCGAGCAGCAAAAGTGCTGCAAAAGCCTATTGTAATGCAAATGTTTTTTCTCCAATGAAATAAATTGGCTTTTTGGAGGCCTAAATATGTATAAATTATATAATATATATAAAAAGTCACAGAATTTTGCAAAGGCACCAGTCTTGGTGAAAAATTACGTATCTTAAGGTTTTCACAAAAGTCGTAATGAAATAGTTGAACAGCACCCCCTAAACAGAATTATGGCCTACTGGTAAGTCATAAAGATTTGAAATTTGGTACACAGGTAGATCCAAGAAAAAAAAGTCACTTGGACTTGTGATAAAACCAACAGGAAATCATTTTGAGTTAAAGGTTAATTCATGTTGATTCCTCTTTTGAACTGTGAATTTTGGCTGGACTGTGGGAGTGTGCCAGACCGTCAAATTTGATGATACCTTAGGGTTTGCATACAGTCAACTCTAAATCACACATAAATGATCCAATATGCTACAAACTGGACATGAATAATCGTTGTGAACCACCAAACTGCTCAATTGGATTACATTGGAATTTGACCCAACTGCACCCTGTGGAATATTTCAAACATTTATATCTTCCTGATACATCATGGGATCCGCAACACATTTTGTGTGCTTTATCGTGGAGGACTGTTTAACATGTTTGTATGGTTGATCAATTGACAACATCACTTCAGCCACTCCCAATGAGAACAAATAACAGTCTCTCAATAACAGTCTGTAGATGTTTCAAAATTTGTCTAATAACAATAATTTTAAATTGCATGTTTAAAACACTACAAGAAATATTAATTAATCATTTGCCACCAAACAGGAAGTGATCACAGCTTCCAACAAGAAGCAGAATTTGATCAAATTTTGGTGCTAAGCTGCTAGGGCTGACCAATGCTGCTTCTAGCTTTAATCATTATTATCATGATTGATATTTCTCCTTTGTTTACTAGTTTAGTGAGTGTTACTAATTTTAGGTGAAAAATTTCATTAACTGGCATATTTGACTGCAAGGTTGAAATATTTTCGTTACTAAATTCACATATATATAAAAAGAAGTGTTTTGTGCTTATTTTTGTGTAAAGGTGATTTGCTGTCTTAAGGCCCGTGCTCGTATCATCCCTTTTTGGAGAGGTGGAAAGCATTTTCTTTGCTTACTGCTTCTTTTTTTTCTGAGCCACAAAAGCAGCTTACGAATTCTGTACGTTTTACAGAAAACATTTTAGCACAGTGACATGGCAACAAAAAGAAAGCACCCCTCCTCTTAAAATCCTGGTCCATGAAAAGAAAAATTGCCCGGATCCAGCATCCTAATTTTCCAGTATTTTATCAAACATAATTAGATTGTATTACATTTTTTGAGCTTTAAACACACTGAGGAAGAGAGGAGCAGGGTTAGACAGAGACAATGAGGTGGACAGAGGCATCTGTCAAACTCATCTGCACCGTTGAAGAAAAGGAAAGCATTTGTGGTAGGAAAACTAAAAGAGATGTCTGTCATCTGCTGTTTCAGTAAATATCTTTTAAATACTTGGGTTAAAAAAAAAATATAAGCAGCCTACCCTAGCTTTTCAAATCTGTCTCGTCTAGACTTGAAAAACCGGCTTCACTTAAGTGATGTCAAATAAAAGATGAACTGTTCTTAAAGGCCTTTTTGCTCTTTATTTCACTTCAGTCTCACTTTTCTCTGAAACTTCCATCATTCGTTGCGGATGGCTCTTTATCACAGGAGCAAAAAACAAAGAAAAAAAACCAAAATGTTTTTATCACAGTGGAAGAATCCAATAAAGAGTGTTATCCTCTTTAGATTAGGTTTCTGGTTTGCTAAATAATTCATAAGGTTGGTGGGGAAAGCTGGAGCTGGGGTCAGAGGAAGGGCTGTCCTTTCTAAAAAAGTATCCTACCTAAACTCATGTCTACAAGGTGGCATTTGAAGTAATGTCAGTAGTTTCAATCTAACTGAGGTTAATTCAGCTATCACATCACCCGACATTAGTTCTTTTGACTTGACTTGAATACATTTGTTTGGTGGTTTGTGTTTGCTATTGCAAATAGGAGTAGTGAACAATTTTAACAATCTCAGCTGAGGTTCTGAAAGAAAGTAGCAAAATCTGTGAGGTGGCGCTGAAAAATAGCAGCCAGCACTTCCGGTTATGATGCACATGGTGTAGTCACACATGTGGCCAGCTCCAGCAGTTGTGCTCTTTCGTCTAACATTTTAATCCCATTTCTTCACTGCCACATACGCTTTTGTGTTTGATGTTTTGTGACACATTTACCGACCGTGCCATTGTGTCTAAATAAAAAGGAAAGACCTCTGAGAAGGACTTTAAGACGTCACCTGGCTCTAGCCTAACAATGGTTAACATTAGCTCCCTGCTAATCCAGCGCACGGATGCTCTCAAGGTGGAGTTTAAACAATCTTTTGACTCTGTTGGCTATGTTAGATGACATTAAGCCAAGAATCACAGAACGTGGAGAATTACCCAAGAGTCTGGAGGTATTTGCCATGGAGGCTAACCAGCAGATTCAACAACTGGAAGATCTCTGTGCCAGCTGGCAAGAGGCAAAACAAGCAAGGCTGACAATACAGACCTGACATTACAGATCTGTATCATTGACTTGCCGAAAGACACCAACCTTTTTGCCAACCTTTTTTTTCACAGTTGCTTGCTTAGGTGCTCGGCCAGAATGTCCTCTCTTCTCCACTGGAGCTTGATCAGGCTCATTCTGCTCTCGTTTCCAAGCCGGCTCAAGGTGCCAGAACTTGTCCTGTGATTTAACGTTTTTAACCTTTTTAAAGATAAAAGCTTGGTAATTTCTGAGGCTCGTAAGAATGGATAACATCCTACCAAGGACACATGATCTGTTATTTTGTCCTTAACAAACTTGATCGCCTCAGCAGGTAAGGAGAGCCCCATTTCTAACCCCGTCAGGCAATATAATAGACAGTCTGGTCTGAGAGAGCAGTGCCGGCTTGTGGTCTCTGACCTTACTGGGCCCTTTATTATTGGCCAGATAAAGATAAAACTTCATTAATATTCATTAGTTTTGTTCCATATTCCAAGTCAATCCAAAGCTTTGATCTATTCCCACTCAGTCCATAAACTGCTGGTTTGATCTCTATCCACACTCTATCTAAAAATTCTTACTATTTTGTTATCATCAATTTACCTCTTTGTAGAATAGTCCATGCTTAATTAGTTAAAAACAAAATAGTAAATTTTAAGAGGGAACTTTTGCTTTAATAAATTTTCACTTAGATGGCTCTACCCCGAGCTCCTCCCGGATGGCCGAACTCCTCACCCTATTTCTAAGGGAGTCCCCGGCCACCCTACGGAGCAAACTCATTTTAGCCGCTTATATCCAGGATCTCGTTCTTTCAGTCATGACCCAAAGTTCATAGGTGAGGATAGAAAAGTGGACCAACCGGTAAATCGAGAGCCTTGCTTTTCGCCGCAGTGTCCTCATTACTGCCACGGCCGCACCGATCTGTCTGTCGATCTCCCGCACCATTCTCCCCTCACTCATGAAAGAGACCCCCAGACACTTAAACCCCTCCACTTGAAGCAGGAACTTCCGTCCAACTTGAAGAGGGCAAGCCACCCTTTTACAGTTGAGATCCACAGCATCATACTTGGAGGAGCTGATTCTCATCACCGCCGCGTCACACTTGGCTGCGATCCGCCCCGGTGCATGCAGTAGGTCTTGTTTAGAGGGGACCAGCAGGACCACATCATCTGCAACAAGAAAAGACGAAATCCACTGATCCCCAAATCAGACTCCCTCCAGCCCTTGGATGCGCCTAGAAATCCTGTCCATAAAAGTCATGAAGAGAACATGCACTGGAAACAGGTTCGACTTAGAGCTGGCAATGCGGACCAAACTCCTGCTCTGCTTGTACAGAGACTGGGTGGCTCCTAATAAAGGGGCCTGACTCCGTACGCCTGGACGCCCCCCACAGGGCATCACGAGGGGCAATTTCGAAAGTCTTCTCCAGGCCTACAAAACACATGTTGACCAATTGGGAAAACCCCCATGAACTCTCGAGCACCCTGTAGAGGGTGTATAGCTGGTCCAGTGTTCCACTCCCAGGATGAAAACCAAAAACCACACTGCTCCTCCTGAAGCCGAGGTTCGATTATCAGCTGGACTCTCCTCTCCAATGCCCTAGCATAGGCCTTACACCAAGGAGGCTAAGGAGTGTGATCCTCCTGTAGTTGGAACACACTATCCGGTCCCTGACCACCCGTCTGCTGGTCCAGAGGCACTATCCCCGACAATGCTGAAGAGATGTGTCATCCACAGCCCCACAACATCCAGAGCCTTGAGGTACTCAGGGCGGATCTCATCCACCCCCGAAGCCCTGCCACCGTGGAGCTTTTTAACCACCTTGGTGTCTTCAGCCTGGGTAGTGAAAGAGTTCAAATCCGAGTCCCCAGTCTCTGCTTTCACCAGGGAAGGCGTGACGGTAAGATTGAGGAGATCCTCGAAGGACTCCTTCCACCACCCGATAGCATCCCCAGTCAAGGTCAGCAGCTCCCCACCACCACTGTAAACAGTGTTGGCAGAGCACCGCTTCCCTCTTCTGAGGCACCGGACAGTTTTCCAGAATTGCTTCGAGGCTGACCAGTAGTCCTTCTCCATGGCCTCACCGAACTCCTCCTAGGCCAGAATTTTTGTCTCTGCCACAGCCCGGGCCGAGGCACGCTTGGCCTCACGGTACCCATCAGCCAGCTTAGGAGTCCCACAAGCCAACCATAGCCGATTGAGCTCCTTCCTCAGCTTGACAGTTTCCACCACCGGGTTGGGATTGCTGCCGCAACAGGCACCGCAGACCTGACAGCCACAGTTACATGCAGCAGCATCGAGAGGCGGAAAACATAGTCCACTCGGACTCTATGTTTCCAATGTCCCCTGGAATCTGGTCAATGTTCTCCCAGAGGTGGGAGTTGAATACATCCCTGGCTAAGGGCCCACCAGACGTTCCCAGCAGACCCTCACTATACGCTTGGACCTGTCAAGTCTGTCCGGCTTCCTCCTCTTCCAGCGGATTCAACTCACCACCAGGTGGTGATTTGTGGACAGCTCAGCTCCTCTTATCCCCTGTGTGTCCAAGACATGGGGCCAAAGGTCCGAAGGCATGACTGCAAAGTTGATCTTTGGTCTCCTGTCTAAGGTGTCTTTGTGCCAAGTGATAAAAACCCTTATGCTAGAACGTGGTGTTCATTTTGGACAATCTGTGACTGGCTTACGACTCCAATAACTTGGACTTTGGTTCAGATCAGGGAGGCCATTTCTCCCAATCCTACCCCTTCAGGTGTCAATGTCGTTTCCCACGTGGGTGTTGAAGTCCCCGAGCAGAATGACGGAGTCCCCGAAAGGGGACACTATCCAGCACCCCCTGACAGGGACACAAGGAAGGCTGGGTACTCTGCACAACCCCAACACGAGACGGCTGACCTGGGGGGGCAAAAAGCAAACCCACCCCAGCCCGCCGCCTCTCCCTGTGGGCCATTCCAGAGTAGAAGAGAGTCCAACCTCTCTGGAGGAGCTGGGTTCTAGATCCCACGCTGTGCATGGAGGTGAGCCCGACTATTTCTAGCCAATATCTCTCGACAAGCTCAGGCTCCTTACCTCCCAGCGGAGTGAAATTCCACCTCCCTAGAGCCAGTTTATGCATCTGGAGATCGGGTTGTCGAGGTCTCCACCTTCATCTGCTGCCCAATCCTCTTTTGATTATTATTTATCGATTATTAATGACAATTAAGAAATTGTAATTATTAAGTGCTGTTAGCCCAATTATCACAACCCCTGAGTCTATCTCTGATAAATATTCGTAAGAAATTATTTTTGGTTACTTATGAATTATGATTTTTAATTATAATGTTAATAAACATATATAATCAATAATAATACATCCTTACATTCCACAATCTCCATGGGCAACTCCATGGACAAAGAAGGCCTTCGATTAGCAGTTTTTGTTTTAAACCTTGCGGCGCTTTGGCTTTGGACAAAACTTTATAGCTTGGGTCAAGTTTCTGTCCTCTTGTCCCCTTGCTTGAGTGTGTACAAATAATGACCATTCCTTGTTTTTCCCTCTTTGGTGGGGCACTGGGCAGGGATGCCCTCTTTCCCCATTCCTTTTTGCCATTGCTATTGAACCTTTTGCGGCTGCTCTCTTGTTCCATTTGTGGTATTGTCTGGGGAAAGCCTGAACACAGTATTTTTGTACATGGATTACCTACTATTTTTTGTCATTGATCCTGACTCCTCTGTGCCTATTATCAATGATATTTCTGGTACAAATTCAACTTCTGCAATAGTCAGCTATATCTGATCAAACTGAATACGCCTATGCAAAGTTTTATTTAATGTTGGTGCTTTAACTATTTCTGAGTTTTAATTCAAAGTGCTTTTACGATCTGCTATGCCATCAAGCTGAACACTCTTATGCAAAGTTTATGGAATATTGGTTTTCAATGTGTTTTTTTAAAAGTAAAAATGTTTTAAACAGCCGATTCTAAGTCAGCTGTGAGTTAAAGTTGGACTATTGAAGTTATTTGAAATAACACCATCAACGAAGCTTTTGGCTGGTGGATCTGGTCACATCATTAGTCCCATCACTGTTTTACTGACCCCTCTTCCCGCCAATTCCCAGCATGTGTTTTATTGCTATTGTTTCGAACCAGTTTTTGTTGGCTGACGGTGGCTGGTCCAAACACTCGTCTACATGGATATGCCCAGAAAGATCCATCATAACTTTGCACACTCCAGACTGATCCAAAGCTTTGATAATTACCATCTTTGCCCATAAATTGCTGGTTTGATCTCCATTACTGCTCAGTGTGTACTCCCTATAAAATGATAGATTTTTGCATTTTTATGCACTAGCGGCCTTTATATTTCACTTTTTTTAAGTAGACAGTAAATATTGTGGAGAGAAATGGAAGGGCATGCAGAAAACGTCAATGGGCTGGGACTCGACACCGTGGTAGCCTGCATTGAGGACTAAGATCTCCGTATATGGGTCACAAGTTTAATCAATTCCAGTTGGTAATTATAATTATTAACATTTACTAGTGGCTAAACAATCTTATTTTCCACAACAAGTTTGAATATAGATTGTGTTTAGATAATAATTTTTAATTATTGATGAGAATTTATTATTATAATTATTGATTATTGATATAATTATTGATAAGTGCTGGTAGCCCAATGATCACAACCTCTGACATCTATTCGTTTTGGATGATTTTGGTTAGAACCTATTAATTATGAATTATGATTTAAAATTATAAGTTTAATAAATATTCATAATCGAATATTTTAATAGCACAACATCATCTTTGTGAAGGACATTTATATAGATGGTAAGCTTGCATAGTATGCACAGCTGTCCTCACAATTACAAGCTTCTTACTTCATAAATTCATAAAAACTACACTTGCTTCCCTGATAATATTTTGGTGCCACTTTGGTGGATTCTATTCTCGATGTTAATCCCTCATGCAAAAGAGCCACATCAAAGCTGCTTAACATTGTTTTTAATCAACACAAACCATCTGATGACATTCGGGATACCTGGTCTAGCGATTTTCAATTAGAGATTGACGAGACAACATAGGAGTCCATTCTGAGGTGGGTACACTCGTCTTCCACCTGTGCCTGCCGTGCTACGTTCAATGTAAAATAATTCATGGAGCCCACTCGTGTGTAAGCAGATTGGCTTGAATTTATTCTGGGCTTGATGCCAACTGACCCCGGTGCAAATTGGGTCCAGCGAATGTTATTCATATGTTTTGGTTGTATGTTTGTTTGGTTGTATGTATGTTCATCTTTGTCCAGGTTTTAGGAATCTGTTTTTGAGTCGGTGTCTGCCATTATATCTGTCAATTTTCAGCCATCCCGTGTGACTGCCCTCTTCAGGGTTTTCACTCAGTCTTTCACTTCATGCTTGCAAAATTTGTAGTGTTTTTTACACTTTTGGCATGGAAGGGACATGGAAGAGTCCGCATCTCACCTCAGATGGATAAAAGACACTCTCTTTTATGAAATTGGAGAAAATCTGGAGCTCTCTGCTTGATTGAGGAAATATGTTTTCTAAATTCTGACATCCGTTTCCGGAGCATGTTTCTCCTCTTGGCCTTGACACAGCTTTATAGTACACACGCAGCCTTCTAGCTTTGTGAAATGTATACTGCGTTTTCATTACAGATATAATGGTTCTCCCGGCCGGGGGTCTTTCTGCATGGAGTTTGCCTGTTCTCCCCCGTGCATGCGTGGGTTCTCTTCGGGTACTCCGGCTTCCTCCCACAGTCCAAAAACATGACTGTTAGGTTAATTGGTCTCTCTTCATTGTCCTTAGGTGTGAATGAGTGTGTGCGTGGTTGTTTGTCCTGTGTGTGTCTGTGTTGCCCTGATATGGATTGGCGACCTGTCCAGGGTGTACCCTGCCTCCCGCCCATAGACTGTTAGAGATAGGCACCAGTTCCCCCGCGACCCACTATGGGTCTATACTTGTCCTTATGGGTTTTTTTTTTTTATTCTGGGTGGGTTATCTTTTTTGGTGTTTCTAACTATATAATGTCTGTTGAGCTGAGCTTCAGGCCCCGCCCTTTTCTGGCTGAGTGCAGGTGTGTCTCCCAGCCTGGTGGCAGCAGGCTGTTTGCTCCAGTTGGAGATTATTAAATTAATTGTTTGGAGGTACTCACTAACACAGTAGCTGCTGACAATGTGTGAGAGAGTTGCTGGGAAATGGACACTGCAGGACTGAGAAAGCTTGTTTCAAGGAAAGGAAGGAGCCGGTGAGCTGCGGGCTGTATTTGAATACATGTAGAAACTGAAACTGCTTCAAATATATTTTTTGATTTTTGGGTGTTTAATTTGGATATGTTACATTTAAAGACTAATTAATTTTGATCATAGTTAAATTTGTTTTATTGGGTTTTGCTTAACCCTCTTGTGTTTTCTTTGTGTTTAAGGTTTTTCACCTATTGTGGCCTTGGCAACTTTCAAAATAAAAGAGAAAAAAGAAAGAATTGATTCTTGGTCATTGAGTGAAGTCCAGTTAAAAGTCTTCTGAAGCAAGCCGCCCTTTCAAGTGGTGGAAACCTGCAGTTTAAACCCAAAAATGTGGGAACCACTTGACAGTGAAAAACAGGTGAAGGATTGGAGCAGAAACCCTGTTGGAAACCAAAATGGCTGACTCAAAGCTACTGGAGCATTCTAAAACAATCAGAACATCTGCAAAGCGATTATTCTCCCAGATGGCTAACAACTTTGTTTGAATGCATGCCATGATGTCTGAAGAGGAGGCTCAGAGGCAGATTTAAGAAACTTGTAATGGAGGCTCAAAGTTATGGAAGCCAATGAAGATGTGGAGGCTCAGTATCTTGCAGACGCAGACTTAGAAGAAGATTCTGGAGAAGTTCCATAGTTGAGTGACCTGCATTGAGAAAACTTCAAGTGAATGTGAGGTGAAGTTGAAGGACCTTGTCCAGAAGACACTGTGGGCAAACTATGGTGAAGAGGAACTGACAATGGTGACAAAAGCTGACAAAAGCTGCAGAAGAGAAAGGGAAGAGTGTGGCGTCTTTTGATTCTGGTGGAAATAAAGAGGCCTATGACTTCATGTTCGACTACATGGAAAGATTGGTGAAGAAGGCAAAGAAGCAGTACACACAGTGGAAGTGCTGGGCCCCTCCAGCTGAGCAGAAGGACTTTTAAGAGGGCTTGAGCAGATTGTTCCAAAGTTAATGTCCAGAAAGGCAGAGTTAATTGAAGCCAAGGCTAGAGAAGATGCTGGAACAGTTGCAAGCACATCTCCCATCAGCTACCCAACATCAGCCATCAGATTGAAGCCAACCTCCCTCCCCAAGTTTACTGGCATCAGGCGAGACTTTCATTGCTGGAAAAGAGACTGGGAGGCTCTTCAGAGTCAAGGAGAACCCACCGGGTCAAAAGAAGTAAAAAAGTTCCAGCTCATTGACAGTTTGGATGAGAAAATAATAAGAGAGCTTCGACTGGTGACCTATAAAACAGCAGATGACATTTTCCATGTACTGGAGAACAGGTTTGGATCCCAATCAGCTATTGCTATTGAAATAGTTGAGGAGCTTTCCACATGTCAAAAAGTGACCAGCCCAAGAGAATTGTTGAGCTAATCCAAGTTATTGAAAAGGCCCTAGAAGATCTAAATGACCTTGGTGACACTGGCGCTTTAAAAAATACTCTAGTGACAAAGTCCATCGAAAGCAAACTTCCTGATGCATTGAAGAAAGAGTGGCTTCTCTACGCAGCTGAGAGGATAAGTAATAAACCAGAGAAGCGCTTCGGCAATCTTCTGGCCTTCCTCAAGAGTCAGGAGGGTATTTATGAGCAGCTCGACCAACTGAGGGATGAGGACTCACAGAGAAAAGAAACTCGACCCAAGCAGAGGCAAGCAAGAACTAGAACCTCAAACCAGTCAAGCAGCCATCCATCAGGGTGTGTTGTCTGTGGGGACATCAAACACAGAAAAAAGCTATACTTCTGTAAGAAATTCCATGTGCTTAATTTTACAGAGAAGAAGGATGCAGTGCGGAAGTTGGGAGCCTGCTGGAAATGTCTGGAAGTCCACAAAGCTGATGATCACTGCAAAACTTCATTTTTGTGTAAAAATTCTGAGTGAGAAGAGAGGCATAGACCACCATTACTCTCTGTGTCCAAATGCTGAAAGATCTAGAGACAGCACAATCCAAAGGAGGAACAGAAGTGGAACAGTGGGAGGTGGTAACAGGAGGAATTACACTGAAGCCCAAGAAAAATTCTTTAAAAAACGTTCACCTGAATTAGCCCAGCAATGCCAAGATGTATTTTGTAACACAGCATCAAGGATCTCCCATGTTGCAAAAAGTCACTCGAGTCTTATAGAAGAGAATGGACTAACAGAGTGGCTTGTCATAATGATGATTCTGGACGTCACAGCTAATGATGGACAAAAAAATTGGGACCCTGATCGATCTAGCTTCTGATACAAATTATATCACTCATAAGGCAGCAGCCCGACTAAATCTCAGAAGTGAAGATATCACGCTTGTGGTCCATGGTGTAGGAGGCATGAAAGTCTCTGTCAAAACAAAGCGGTACTTCCTGAAAATTCGTATCCGTAGCTCAAGAGGCACTTTAACATCCCCTCAACTGGTTTGTTATGGGCTAGACAGTATTGCAGATATCCATAAGCATCTGTCTCCAAAGAAGCTGCAAACGTTCTTCCCAGGCATCCCACTCGGTGACCTGGTAAGGCCAAATGAGATCCATCTCCTTATAAGCCACAAAGAGGGTCAGCTAGCACCACAGAAAATCTGCACTGTTGGGGATCTCGTGTTTTGGGATGGATCAATGGGAAAAACAGTTGCTGGCATCCATCCTGAGTTGTTTGAAGAAGTCACTATATCAGCTCACACATCACAAACACACTTTGCAAGATCTATGAGAACTACTGCTGTGAAGTATGAGGAACATATCTGTGTAGCCCCAAGTTACTATCCAGAAAACCAGCAAAAAATGACTACCTTTCAACCTCCAGTTGCCTCCAGTCACAAATCCAGTTGTCCAGCTACTACATCCAGGTTCCTAGAGTGGTGGAAATGGGACAGCATTGGTGCCGGCTGTGTCCCAAAATGTGGAGGTTGCCACTGTGGGAACTGCCAGCCATGAGGAAAAGAAATGACCCTTGCTGAAGAAAGGGAGCTGGAAGTGGTAAAGTGTAGGCTCATGTATGTAGTTGCTGATAACCATAGTGAGAAGCCTCATTGGCATGCCAAGTTTCCCTGGGTAGAAGATCCAGCCACATTACCAAATAACAGGAGTGCAGTTGAAGCTACATTTATGAGGACTGAGAGACAGCTGGCTAAGGAGCCAGAGTGGAAGACCGCATATGCAGCTCAAATTCATGAGATGGTTGAGCACCGAGCTGCAACGAAGTTGTCTAAAGACATCTTGGATATATGGACTGGTCCAGTATGGTATATCAGCCACCTCATTGCACCAAACCCAAACTCTGTCACCACTCCAGTAAGGTTGGTCTGGAACAGTAGTCAGAAGTGCGAAGGGGTGAGTTTAAATGATCTCCTGCTAAAAGGCCCAGATGTGCTAAATTCAATCCGTGCTGTGCTTCTCAGGTTTCGAAGTGGACGTTTTGCTGCCCTGGGTGACATACGGAAGATGTATAATTCAGTGTGGCTCGAAGACCGAGAGGTGCACCTGTATAGGTTCCTGTGGCATGACTCTGAGGAGGAGGAGCTGGGTTAATTTGCAGTCACAAGAGTCAACATTGGTGATAAGCCAGCAGGTTTTATTGCTCCACTTGCCCTAAAGGAAACAGCAAATCTACCCCAGTTCAGCCATTTTGAGGAGGAGCGTCAAGTAATAGAGGAGCATAGCTATGTTGATGACCTTTTGAAGCCAGGAACTGGAGGCTACTCAAAAAATTATGATTCTGCCGAATCAGCTCGGAGAGGAAGAAAACAAAGCTCTTGGCCTTGACTACATCTTGGAAGATGATAGCCTCTATGTCATGGTTGGAATAAACTTCTCGAAGAGAAAAAGGAAAATGAGACTCGGCAAAGAACTTCAACTGGAGCAGGTGAGAGCTCAGACACCAAACCCACTGACACGACGAGAATTACTCAGCCAGGTTTCTGGGCTGTATGACCCAATTGGTCTGACAATGCCTATCAAACAGAAAGGGGCCATTCTGGTCCGCAGAGCATTTCAGGAGGCTAAGCATAGAACCATTAAAGACAGCTGGGACCTTGCACTCTCAGAAAAGCTTAGAGCAGATCCCATCGGTCTCTTTGAAGAATATGCTCAGCTGAGTAAGGTCAAGTTTCTGAGAGCTCTGACACCAGTGGGTGCACCTGCTGAACCTGATGCAATTACCTTTTCTGATGGCAGCGAGCAGGCTTATGGTGCCATTCTCTACCTGCGTTGGGTATGTGATCAAGGCCCAATAGTAAGACTGGTGGAGTCTAAAGCTAAATTGACACCCTTAGACCACAAGGGGGAAGCAGTCAAGGCAGAGCTGTGTGGAGCAGTATTTGCTGCCCGCTTAAAGAGGTACTTTGTGCAATATTGTCAAATTCAAGTAAAGCAGTGGTACCACTTTGTTGACAGCCAAAATGTCCTTTGTGCAATTCAGCGTGAAAGCTATGGTTTCCAATCCGTTTTTGCAAACAGGATTGGAGAAATCCAAAATAGTACACAACTGCAGGATTGGTGGTGGATCCCTGGCCCCCTGAACATTGCTGATATCATCACTCGTGGGTGTAGTTTAAAAGATTAAGAGGAAAATTCAGCATGGCAGCGAGGCCCAGATTTTCTGAGTCAATCAGCTGATAAATGGCCAATTAAATCTCCAAAGGATGTTTTATCAGCTGCAAGAGAGACTGTTGGAAAGATGCAGAAAAAATAATTTGCTGCTGTACTTACAAGAGCTCAGATGAAAAAAGAACCCCCAGATCTAGAGCTTCGGAGACCACCTGCTGGCACTACAGTCAAGAACCTGGTGTATGTAAGACGATTCAGCAGTTTGACTCGACTGATCTGGACAATTGCCCAGGTCTGGCGGGCTGCAAAATGCTTTGCAGGCCAAAGGAGGTTCATGAGGACCCCAAAGTGGGAGGCAGTGTCATTAGCCGGGGTCATTACTGTAGTAGAGCGCCAAGATGCTTTAAGAGATCTTTTTCTTGCTGCACAGGAGGGTGTCACCTTTCCAGCCACCACAATAGACCATTTGGTGGTCTACAAAGAGGAAGAATCTGGGCTTCTGGTTTGTGGTGGGAGAGTCCAGGCTTTTAATGAAGACAGAGTTGGTGTTCCCCTGTAACCACACAACACCTGGGTCTCAATTCTGTTGGTTCATGTAGCTCACAGCAGGGGTCACTAGCAAGTGGCTGCAACTCTTTTGAAGGTGAGAAAGAGAGCATGGATAATCAAGGGACGAAGAATTGCTCAAAAAGTCATTGAAAATTGTGTGACTTGCAAGAAAGCCAGAGCTAAAATATGTCAGCAAGTGATGAGTGATTTACCTCAAGAGAGAACTAGGCGTGCAGCCCCATTTAAAATTCAATTTAGTTTATTTATACAGTGCATACAGCATCTCTGGGCAATTTACACAAAAACGCCAAAACAAATTATACAGATTTCAAGGAAATCAACCAGACTGCATCAAGTTCTTGACTTGTAGCATTTACTTCTTTTGGATGAGCATTTGGCAATAGACGATGGCTTGCATTGTGTCATTGATTTTGCAGGAATCCTTCATACTGAGCATGCATGTAGCGACAACGGAAAGGAAAACTCCCCTTTAACAGGAAGAAACCTCCAGCAGAACCTGGATGTTTGAGAAGCCTTCTGCCATGACTGACTGGGGTTTTGAGAAAACGGAGCATACGCACAAAAGGATAACAAAGCAAACATAGAAGCATTGATCCAGGAGTACTTTCTATGTTGAAGTAAAAAGTAATGGCAATAGAAGCTCCTTAAGGGACTACATCCAGGAAACACACACAGCTAAGCAGATAACCCTAGCTCTGAGTCCGTTTTCCAGTCTATAGGATGGAAGAGAGAACATAAATTTAGTCGCAGTAAAAGCTCAGCCAATACCTATATCTAGGAGAAAGACAGGGTTAAGCACTGAACTACAGGGTTAAGTGTAATATCTATAGAAGGACAGCATGAAGCTGTTGGCCAGATGTAGGCTCTATGAAGAGAAAAAGTTTAAAGTTAAAAGCTGAAAAACAGCAAATAATGCAAAATTGGAGAGTAGTAGGAGAATGTAGCTGTGTGATGGAGAGTGGTCATTATGTCCTCCAGCAGCCTAAGTCTATAGCAGCATAACCACAGAGAGCTCAGGATAACTTATCCACTCTAACTATAAGCTTTATCAAAAAGGAAAGTTTTAAGCTTAGTCTTAAAAGTTGAAACCTCTAGGAACCACCAGTAAACCTGCAGTCTGAGAACAAAGGGTTCTGTTATGAACATATGGACCAATCAGATCTCAAGTGTATGATGGCGCTTGATTATTAACAGTTTTATAAGTGAGAAGGGGAATTTTAAAATCTATTCTGGATTTAACCGGAAACCATTAAGGTAAGGTAAAAAAGGGAAATATGATCTCAATGTTAACATTTATTTGAACTCTTGCTGCAGCATTTTGGATCAGCCGAAGGCTTTTAATTGCTTCTTGAGAACTTCTTGATAGTAAAGAATTACAATAGTCCAGCCTTGAAGTAAGAAATGCATGGACTAGTTTTTCAGTGTCACTTCTGGAAAGGATACTTCTAATTTTGGCAATATTCCGCACTTAAAAGAAGAAAATCCTAGAAAATCCTGTAAACCTGTTTATATAACATTTTACGTGTTTTGAATGCAACACTATTTAAAAAATTGCAAACTACAATAGATATCAAGAGTGAATATAATTCATAGAACACTGGGCCTTGCAAAAGGATTAATACTCTTTGACCTTTTCCACATTTTGTCACATTACAACCACATACTTCTGTATGATACCAGGATTTTATGTGAACACAAGAAGTTACTGTATTACTGTAAAATGGAATAGAATAGAATAAATCAATATTTAAAAACCAACTGCCTTCAGAAGTTACATAATCACAAAACAGTTTCCAGCTATGTGTATTGTAATCTGATTCTGACTGAAACTGTCCTGTTTCTGACCTAAGAGGTTCTTTAGAGAACATTAGAGAACAAACAGCACCATGAAGACCAAGGAACCCAGCAGACAGGTCAGGGAGAAGGCTGTGGAGAAGTTTCAAGCAGGGGTAGGTTCTTAAACAATATCACAAGCTTTAAATATCTCCAATCCATCATTTGAACATGGAAAGAGGATGGACCAGGGAATGCTGGTATAAGTGGGCTAGTAGGGCTGAGCCCTCCCTATTGTTTAAAATAAAATGTTAAAATACTTAATAAAAACAAATGAAAAATATTGTATAACATTTTGTGAAATTTACAATCAAAACTGATGCTAAATAGTCTGGGGAAAATCCCAGAGTCTTTCCAAAGGGCTAACTTCTCACAGCCCCGATCATTTTATGTCTTTCGTCGTTCAGAATGATTGACAGATGTTTTGTCACGCCCCTTCAGTTTGCGGCTCATTGGGGCTAATTTTGTTTAGCCCAGGGTCCGCCCAAGGCCACAGGCTTTAGGCAATAAGGGTGGACGTACAATCACCTGCCTCGAGCGCGACTGTACGCTGGTGTGGTTTGGTGGAGACTGAGTGGGTATTATGGCGAGCAAGATTAACGTAAACGAGCTGGATTATTTAATTTCTCACCCATATTCCTTAATGTCTTTTGAGGAAAAAATGGAAGTGAAGAGGTTGGGGGCGGATAGACCAAAGGATATTCAAATCCACCAAAAAGGAAAGCGGCAAAACCGGAGTTTTTCTGTTACCTGGTTTCAGCAAAAGCACTGGCTAGTGGCAAGTCTAGCTAAAATTTATCTTTTCTGCTCTCCTTGCTTGCTGTTTGGAGGAGACAGCTTGGACCCAACAAGGAATTGTTGATCTAAAACATTTATTGGACAAAATAAAAAAACACGAATCCAGCACAAGTAACACTGGGAACAGTGTAAAATTGTCCATGTTGAGCCGGGTTAACATCGCCTGTCAGCTGGATGAGGGCCACAGCATCCCTGTACAGAGGCACAAGAAGATGGTGAAAAAAAACAGACATGCGTTATCACGGATTTTGGATTGCATTTAATTTTGTGGGGCACTTGAGCCACCATTACGTGGGTCTGATGAATCGTCCTATAACTGAATTGGGGTGTTTTTCTCAGTGGCGATTTCTCTAAGACTGCAAGGGAAGCTCAGCTTCCCCTAAAATGTCAAAAAATAAGTGATTCAATATATACTGATGTGTGTACATATCATTGACTAAATATGCGCTACAACGCGCTCAACTTTTGTTCAGAATCAGCTTCTTATCACTGGAAATGATGTGGCTTTGCTCTCACTCGTTCCCGCAGCTTCACAGTGCTTTAAACAGTGAGTTCAATAGCGAAGCAAAAATGCTGGGCTTTGTCTCGCCCATCGGATGCTCAGCGTCTCTGGGGGTCTATGGGGCAGCCTAGGCTGCAGCGATACGAGACGAGTCATTGGATAAATGCTGGGCTTTGTCCCGCCCATCGGACGCTCAACGTCTCTGGGGGTCTATGGGGCAGTGGGCTGCCCTCGGCTGGGCCAGACGCTCAGCTTCTGCATGATGATTGGATGATCTGTCTGAGGCTGAATCCCTTTTTGGTTGACAGCGAAATCAGCGAATCAGCGATCTTGAAATTGAGCTTCCCCTCCTTGAAAGACCAGCATCTGCCACTGGTTTTTCTGAATCTGGTTAACCAGTTTTCTTTTTTAGACAATCAGTTGACAGATCACCTGTCAAATACATAGGTGGCCAAATACACCTCTAAAACCAGCCAAAATGAGCTGCTTAATTGCATTTTAGAGGTTTATCAACAAAAAATTAGGGATGAAATTTCAGAAGCGCCATTTGTTGCGGTGCAAGCAGACGAAACCACAGATGTGGTTTGTGTGAGCCAGTGTGTGATTGTGCTCAGGTACATCACTGAGAGGGATTTGAAAAGCTTCTGTAAGACAAGCTCCAGCCGTTAAACAGGAAAATAAACTAATTGCCCAGACTTATGATGGAGCTGCAGTGATGAGCAGCGCATCCTCCGGTTTGCAGGCTAGGTCCCCTAAGTCCCCTAAAAAAACAGCTGTCCTCGATGAAGTGTGCAGCAGGAGAATTCCAGCATCGGGCCAAACACGGTGGAACTTCAAGAGCCGCACAGCGCACACTGTGTTTGAACAGGAAGAAAACCTGAAGTCATGCTTTGAAAAGATCTACAAAGATCAGTCTTGGGACAGCATTTCAATCCAACAAGCTCATGGTTTGAACACACTGCTCCAGAACAAAACTTTTATTTTCTTTTTGTCATTTTTTCACCGTGCCTTTATGCATGTGGACATTCCCTATAACATCCTCCAAAAACATGCCATGGATCCTACAAAAACAAAACAGGCCTTGGAGAATTTTACCCAGTCCATAAATGATCTGAATGAGTCGCTGACGACGGAGCAACCAAAATCAGATGCAGGCACTCCAACACCATACCGGATGCGCCTGCGAGTTCAGATTGCGCCTCCGTGGCAGCTCAGTGCTGCAAAATAATGACTGAGCAGTCAAATGCTCGCTTTGAGAAGGCCCGACATTTAAATTCATTTGAACTTATTAACCCAGATCTGTTCTCGGATTTTAACACCTGTTTTCCACTGTAGCAATTGGACGCCGCATGTGGACATTTCCCAATGATGTGCAGCAGTGAGTTTGAAGGGTTAACCTCTGCCCTATCACTGTTGAGGATGCTGACAGAATGGTCTTCAGAGCACTTTTTCAGAGACCCTTAAGTTAACTCAAATAGCCATCACAACCCCGATGACATCTGCAGAGTCAGAAAGGTGTTTCAGTACACTGAAGAGGGTCAAGTCGTTTCTCCGCAGTAACATGGGACAGGAAAGGCTGAACGCGCTGGCCGCACTGTCTATTGAACAGGAGTTCATCCAGAGATCACCTGACTTTAATGAGGTGGTTATTAACCTTTTTGCATCCCAGAAAAGTCGCTGGAGTGAGCTTCTCTTTAAATAAGGTAGGCCTCATTTAAAAAAAATATTGTATGTCTTGTTTGATTTTAACTCTGTGATTGTGTAAAGGAGTGTGTTGCAGTTTTATGCAGAGCTGTTTAACTGGGACAAAATCTGAAATATTTACAGTTGAAAACCATGATGCAGAGGAATTAAGTTGGACAATTGACAGAGCCTGCTTGGTTGTTTATTTTATGGTTGTCTTTGAGTTGAAAAAGGACATGTCAATTTATAGCAGGTTTTCTTTATTTCATATTGGATGCTTCTGTTGTTGGAATCCAATCTGCAGCATTTTATTATCTATAAATATCTGTTAGCCCACCCTACAGATAACACTGGACCAACTGCAGATCTACCAAGACATGGATGCCCACATTAACTGACAGGCTGGGAAGGAGAGCAATATTCAGAGAAGCATCAATTAGGCCAATGGTTACTCTGGTGGAGTCGTAGAAATCCACAGATCAGGTCAGAGTCTGTTGACAGGACAACTATTAGTCGTGCACTTCATTATTCTTCAAGAAAGAGTGACAAGAAGAAATCCATTGTAGAAGGAAAGCCATTCAAAGCCACTTTTACCACATCCTAGGGGCACCGCAAAAATGTATAAGAAGATGTTCTGGTTAAATAAAATGTGACGCGCCACGGGAAAACCAGGAACAAGTCGCCAGAGCACAAACAGAGAAAATGAGGAAAAACCGTCAATTTCTGAGAAAATAGTGATTTTCGTTTTATTGCAAAAATGTGCAAGTTGAAATTATGAAATATCCACTCAGTTCTTTAAATGACAGTTTCGGAGGTTTTAAAATGGTAAATTTTATGTTTAAACTCGGCTTGTTTTCAGCCTAAAACTCAGCCAGTTCGTATTTACATTTTGGGGAGGGGAAAATCCTCAGCTCATTTCTGTAGCGGTTTTGTTTGGCTCCGCGCTGGCTTTTCTTCTGCTTGTCGACCAATAAACAGCGTGCTTCAAGAAACCTTGTGGCTACTTAACAGCTCCTATGAAAAAAATTATGTATTTCTTCACGATGGACCAAGCTCAACGTGTGGCAAACGAACTGAATCGTGGCTGTTACAGCGCTTCGCTGTGGGAGTACATGTTCAGCAGTACCGCCGCCGGACTCTCTTCAGATTCTGAATCAGAAGGAGATGAAACAGAAGATGATAGCGACTGCATTACTTTGGAGAACATTCCTAGTTTGCAGCTGTCTTCAACCCAAGACGAGGATGACGAAGAAAGCTTAAGACTGGCGGCTGAGGAGCTAGAACGTAAGATATCAGAAGCTATTGCTATCACAGCATTTGAGGAAAACAGAGACAGTGAAATGGAGAAGATACGTAACTTTGACTGTAAATGGAAGAAGAAAGGAGAACTCTTCACTTGGGACATAGTCCTGTAGCCGCAAACTTTCTCCAGAGCTCATGTACAACATACGGATGGATTCTTTAGCAGCAGAAAGGGAGTGGCAGGACATGAGAATAATCAAACATCTTGAAGCAAACCAGCGTACGCTAGAAATTTCAGCAGTGACCGCATCCACCAAGAAGACACCACGGAAAAGAAAACACGCCAGGACAACGTATTCCATCGGAGGCATCAAAGTCTGCCGGAATTCCTTTCAGTTTCTCATGGGGTGAGTTTGATAACTTTTTTAAAAACAATTATGGTGCATTTTATTGTAATTAAATCATGTACTGAAGCGGACAAATCACATAAACCTGACCAGTCAAATATTAAAATCGACTTGCGTGGGGTTTGTGTTTGTATTTTTAATCTAAGCTTGAGGTTGTGTTTTTTTTTTCTTTCCTCTGTGCTGGTTGATCGGTGGTCACAACAACAGTTTTTTGTCTAGCTCAGCTACACGAGGTTAGCAACCACTGTATCCCATTCACAATGTGAAAATTGTCTTGATGATGGTGTGACACTGTGACATTGGCGTTTTGGCAATTTGTAATGTGTATAAAGTTGTAAATAAAAATCACATTTGTGACATGATCAAAGTCAAGTTATTGCCCATTTCTCTTCCTGGGTCCATTAAAGTCAAGAGGTTTGCAGACATAAAATTTGATGAGTACAGATTAAGTAGCTGCAGCACCAGCCTCTTCTAGATTAACACATATTCAAAAGGTGTAAGCTATTAGCCCATTAGCTAATTGCTGTGAGATAGGATTTCAAACTCTCCCTGAGGCAGAACATTTAATAGACTGGAACTTTAAGTGAGACTGATCTAAAAACAAGAGGAAACCAAACCAATCACCAGGATGCAGACATTAGGTTGTAGTCATGATGCAATTTGCAGACATAAATAATATAAATAAAAATTTGTAATGCAGTGCTGTAAATTATCTTTACATAGAAAAATACTACTAGTTCAGTGACAGAAGTCTGTTGCAGTTAGTTGGAGCTTCTGTTGACAAACAGTTGGGGGAGGTGGGCTATTCAAAGTTATTCAAATTAGCAGCTTTTGTCACCGTCTGTTTTCAGGGAGAGAAAACAAGGAATCTTTTAGGGCTGATTTCTCAAAAAAAAGTAGTCTGGCGAGTGCAGACATTCAGATGGCCATATCTTCTTCAATTCTTTTTCGATTTCCACAAGTTTGACATCATTGGAAAGCTTAGATTCCACTCTTTCAGGATCTGTAAATAACTCAAAACGACCCCGGGTAGACTTGTTCCTGGTTTTGCCATGGCCAGTCACAAATGTTCAGTATGGACCCCTATCCCCAGATTGAAACATTGTTGTGGCAGCATCATGCTGTCAGGATGCATTTTTTCAGCAGGGACAGAGAAGCAGAGCTGATGGGAATATGGATGGAACTAAATCTAGGATAATTCTCAAGGAAAACCCATTTAGAAGCTACCTTATCTGGCCAGAAGACTTGAGACTGGGTTGGAGGTTCACCTTTCAGCAGGGCAATAACTCTAAACATATATGTAACCAGAGATACAATGTTCAGATCAAAAAATAG
This sequence comes from Crenichthys baileyi, assembly GCA_036173005.1. Taxonomy (NCBI): domain Eukaryota; kingdom Metazoa; phylum Chordata; class Actinopteri; order Cyprinodontiformes; family Goodeidae; genus Crenichthys; species Crenichthys baileyi. Next base: position 668,838 of record JAHHUM010002337.1, read on the forward strand.
TCATGCGCTACATGGTCAGGTCAAAGTCCAGACTCAAATTAAAATAAGAATCTGCTGCAAAACTTAAAAAGGAAAGTTCACTGAGACTCTCTACCCGATCTGAGTCTGAGCTTCTATGTAAAGAAAAATGGACAAAAATGTCAGTGTCTATATGTCCAAAGCTGGTAGAGATGGAACCGGACTGACCAACTACAAATGCAGTGACAGTTGTTTCCTCAAGTACTGATTCATTGGGGTTGAGTACAAATTCACGCAAAATTTTTCAACCCTTATCTGTGAAAAACATTTTGAAAACTATATATCATTTTACATTCACTTCACAGTTATACTTTACTTTGTATTGGTCTGTCACATAGATTGCTAATAAAACACACTGATATTTGATCTCATATTGCAATTAACGCAATAAAGTGATATTTCCCTTTAACCTTTGTCATTTTATTTCCTTTCCACTGCTGAAGCAGTATTAGCCACTGATATCATTTATTATTAATAGGTATTTTTCTTGCACATCTGCCCTTCTTTACACTGGATTTTGAGTTCTCTTCTCCAAGATCTTTTTGACTTGTACTGAATTAAGATCATATCCTCCTGATAACGTGTTCCTACCAGTTGTTCGTGTAAATCACTGCAGATCTGTTGCCTTACAGGACAAAAACAGTAGTATTTTTCAGTCTTATCCAGGAGAGTTACCAGAACTACAGAGGAACAATCCAGGATGGGTTTAGGCTTTTTGCCCACAGGGTGGAGAGTCTGGTGGTTGGAAAGGAATGTGTTTGTCCAGACTCAGAAATCATAATCCAGCCTCCCAGAGCAGCTTGCAGGAGGGAGACTGCATCATCAGGAGCCTCAGCATGGACTATGCTTTGATGAGGTAGAAGACCAATGAATGAGTCCTATGAAACGGCAGATTCCTGTGGACAGGAGCTTAATTTTTGTCATGGAAGTGACGGTCAGGGAAGTATTTTTACATTGTCGTCAAAGATTCTCATAGTGAGATTGTTTTGTGCTTTGCAATCTCCACACACTATAAAAAAAACAACCCAACATGTTGCTCCACATGCCCATTTTTATACAGCATTCTGAAATTTAACATTCCAGCACTAATGATGGAGGCTTCCATTCATTTTTCTCTAGGGATATTACAAAGACTTACTGGGAATTTCAAACCACAAAATAATTTAGCATCACAAAACTGCTGTGAGTTATTCTACAGTCAAATATTACAAGATGGTACAAAAGAGCCTTCCAGTAAAGGACAGCAAACCCTAAATTGGCAGGGACGAATCTACTTTAAGACTCCTATCTTCTAACCAAAATCACAGGTTTTTCTTTCTAACCTCATGACTCTAGAAAGTTTTTTTGGCCTGCATGCAGAATCAGACTTGGAATCAAATCTCAATGAGTAAAAATGTTTTTTTTACAAGAACTGTAATGATCAACCTTGGATTGAGTTTCAGAAACCTCAAACTCAGATGTTTGCAGATGTTGAGCAGATTCTGTGTGGAAACCAGTCTGTTTTCAACCTGAGAGTATGAAGGACAAACAGAGTTATCTTGAAAGAAGGTAAGTTCAACAACAATAGAGATTAAGAGAAGTTTTAAAAACAAGCTAGGGACCACAAAAAATGATTGCCCAGCAGCTCCTTAAATCAACACAACCCAGATGGAGATAATTGTTGACATGTGTGATTACCTGCTGGATGTGCACCTGGCCTGTAGCAGAGATTATCTGTCTCTCATTCAGACACACATTCACACCAAGTGTATATACTAAAGTGTTTCAGCCAAGTAGTAAGGGCAGGGGTGAACTCCAGTCCTCGAGGGCCAGTGTCCTGCAACTTTTAGATTTGTCCTTGCTCCAACACGCCTGAATCAAATGGCTGAATTACCTTCTCAGAATGCAGTCAAGTTCTACACACTGTAGATGAGCCATATATGTGATTCAGCTGTGTTGAACCAGGGGAACCTCTTCTAAAACAGAGGTAGGCAACTTCAGTCCTCAAAGGGTTGGTGTCCTGAGGCTTTCCATCCAATTGCTCAACTCATGAGCAGAGGCATCAAGATGCTTCATTTGCTCTACCGTGCCATCAAGTGGACAATAAATGTAAAACAGGCAGAGTGATTATAATAACATGAATTTCTCGTTTAAAGCTTTAAATTGAAAAAAAAAATGAATTGTGTTTGTGATGCTAATAAATTCTGAATATGGTCTCAATATTATCTCAATCTGTCTTTATGTCCCACAGTGGCTGCACCAAAAGGGAAAGTGGAAACTAATATGGAAGAGGGTTGTGATGTGAATTTATGTTACTTATGGTTATAATTACACACTTTATTTAAAACCAGGTAAGCCTCTTTGAGATTTTAACTATCTTTTCAAAGATAAAGAAGTATTCCCTAACTGGGAATCGAACCCGGGCAATACAATGGAGGTGAGAGTGCCGAATCTTAAGTCACGAAGTATGACCGGCTCTCAAGGTTCGAACATCACCACAGAGTCATCAACTTAAGCTTCGATACACTAAGTTTGCCAATACAAGGAACCGTTGGCGGTAATGTACTTGAATTAGTTAGCCAACTGCCAATAAAATCAAAAGAAGAAGAAAGACTAAGATTGATGCAGCGTGTGGGAGAAAATTTGATAAACAAAGGCAGGATAGGCTAACAAATACTATAGCAAAGTGGATAGCTACAAATGGCAGGCCAATTCGTATTGTGGAAGTTGCCAGTCTGCAGGACGTTCTTAACATCATAACATATATGACGGCACATATGAGCTTTCTTCAAGGCACAACATCACAAGAAGAACGTATGAGTTGTATGAAACTGAAAAAGCTGCAAAAGCTGAGGGAATGCTGCAGTGAAAAAGTACTGCATTTGTTGGACTTTTTTTCATAAAACTGTATATCACATTAAAATGTGATATACAGTTCTAAATCAGTTATTAAATGATGTGCATGATAATGGGATTAATCTCTATCATCACAAAAATTGTTATTGTTGCCCAGCACTAACCATTGCACACTGTTGTGTATTTTTACTATTATCAAAAGCCCAAGTGAAAAAAAGTGTGCAAGACAACCCCTATAAATCCCCCATATCCATCTGTGTTCAAAATAATAGCAGTCCAACTAGACTAACCAGATCAATCACTGTTTTTGTAGAAATCATAGAAGTAGAGTCATAGAAAACCAACTGAACCAACATTCATTATCTATGATCCTGAGTCTATGTAATTGAATAACATGGTGTTTGAAAGAGGCATTTACAAAATAATAGCAGTGTGGGGTTCAATTACTGAGGTCATTCGTTCTGTGAAGAAACGTGTTAATCAGGTGGCTCTTATTTAAGGATGATGCCAGCACATTTTGTAGGTGCATTTCTTTCCAACAAATTCAAAGTGGCCAGCCCATCCCTGGACCTATGATTAAAAGTATGAGTATGATTACAAACTTGTGGGGTGACATCAAGAATGCTGTCTCTGAGGCAAAGCCAAGAAATGCAGAGGAATTGTGGAATGTTGTCAAATCATCCTGGGCTGGAATACCCGTTCACAGGTGACAGATGTTGGTTGACTCCATGCAACACAGATGTAAAGTGGTTTTTAGAAACTGATTATACAACTGAAAATTTGTTTAGTGATTCACTGAAATGAATAAATGTTTCAGTTTAAAGAGTAAATAATTTAGTTTGTAAAGAAAAGTTCAGACACAGCTGTTTTGCTGAATAGCCTAATGTTCATTTTTCTTCATTTTCTTAAATGTGATTAAAAGATTGATACATTTTTCTTCATGCTTTTGGAATATAATGTGCAGTGGTACCAGTGCATTGAAATAAAAAGCATTCTAAGGATTTTGGGCTTTACTATTTTGAACACAATTGTGTATACTATATAATATATATATATTAATATATATATATATATATATATATATATATATATATATATATATATATATATATATATATATATGTGAAGCTGTGGGAATGAGTGAGCGGAAAGCCGCGTCGTTACCGGTGATAAGAAGCTGATTCTAAACAAATGTTGCGCGTTGTAGCGCATATTTAGTCAATGACATGTACACACAACAGTATATATTTGATCACTTATTTTTTGACATTTTAGCGGAAGCTGAGCTTCCCTTGCAGTTAGAGCAATCGCCACTGATATATACACTGCTCAAAAAAATAAAGGGAACACTTAAACAACACAATATAACTCCAAGTAAATCAAACTTCTGTGAAATCAAACTGTCCGCTTAGGAAGCAACACTGATTGACAATCAATTTCACCTGCTGTTGTGTAAATGGAATAGAAAACAGGGGGAAATCTTTGGCGATTAGCAAGACACACTCAATAAAGGAGTGGCTCTGCAGGTGGGGACCACTGACCACTTCTCAGTACCTATGCTTTCTGGCTGATGTTTTGGTCACTTTTGAATGTTGGTGGTGCTTTCACACTCGTGGTAGCATGAGACGGACTCTACAACCCACACAAGTGGCTCAGGTAGTGCAGCTCATCCAGGATGGCACATCAATATGAGCTGTGGCAAAAAGGTTTGTTGTTTCTGTCAGCGTAGTGTCCAGAGCCTGGAGGCGCTACCAGGAGACAGGCCAGTACACCAGGAGACGTGGAGGAGGCCGTAGGAGGGCAACAACCCAGCAGCAAGACCGCTACCTACGCCTTTGTGCAAGGAGGAACAGGAGGAGCACTGCCAGAGCCCTGCAAAATGACCTCCAGCAGGCCACAAATGTGCATGTGTCTGCACAAACGGTTAGAAACCGACCCCATGAGGATGGGATGAGGGCCCGATGTCCACAAATGGGGGTTGTGCTCACAGCCCAACACCGTGCAGGACGCTTGGCATTTGCCAGAGAACACTAGGATTGGCAAATTCGCCACTGGCGCCCTGTGCTCTTCACAGATGAAAGGAGGTTCACACTGAGCACATGTGACAGGCGTGACAGAGTCTGGACACACTGTGGAGAGCGATCTGCTGCCTGCAACATCCTTCAGCATGACTGGTTTGGCAGTGGGTCAGTAATGGTGTGGGGTGGCATTTCTTTGGAGGGCCGCACGGCCCTCCATGTGCTCGCCAGAGGTAGCCTGACTGCCATTAGGTACCGAGATGAGATCCTCAGACCCCTTGTGAGACCATATGCTGGTGCGGTTGGCCCTGGGTTCCTCCTAATGCAGGACAATGCTAGACCTCATGTGGCTGGAGTGTGTCAGCAGTTCCTGCAAGATGAAGACATTGAAGCTATGGACTGGCCCGCCCGTTCCCCAGACCTGAATCCGATTGAGCACATCTGGGACATCATGTCTCGCTCCATCCACCAACGTCACGTTGCACCACAGACTGTCCAGGAGTTGGCGGATGTTTAGTCCAGGTCTGGGAGGAGATCCCTCAGGAGACCATCCGCCGTCTCATCAGGAGCATGCCCAGGCATTGTAGGGAGGTCATACAGGCACGTGGAGGCCACATACAATACTGAGCCTCATTGTGACTTGTTTTAAGGACATTACATCAAAGTTGGATAAGCCTGTAGTGTGTTTTTCCACTTTAATTTTGTGTGTGACTCCTAATCCAGGCCTCCATTGGTTAATAAATTTGATTTCCATTGATGATTTTTGTGTGATTTTGATGTCAGCACATTCAACTTTGTACAGAACAAAGTATTCAATGAGAATATTTCATTCATTTATATCTAGGATGTGTACATACACACACACACATACACACATACATACATACATTGAAAATTAGAATGTTATTTAAGACCAATACAAAAAAAGGATTTTTAGAAATGTTGGCCAACAGAAAAGTATGAACATGAAAGTATGAGCATGTACAGCACTAAATACTTAGTTGGGGCTCCTTTTGCCTGGATTGCAGGAAGCATGAGGTGCTCTAAAACTTCCTGGTAGATGGCAGCGTTGACCTTGGACCTCAGAAAACACAGTGAACCAACACCAGCAGATGACATGGCACCCCAAACCATCACTGACTGTGGAAACTTTACACTGGACCTCAAGCAGCGTGGATTCTTGGATTTAAACCTTGGTGTTACTTTTGACCCGGACATGTTATTTAAATCCCATATTAAACAGGTTTCTAGGATTTCCTTCTTTCACCTCCGGAACATTGCCAAAATTAGAAATATCCTATCCAGGAGTGACGCTGAAAAACTAGCCAATGCATTTGTTACTTCAAGGCTGGACTATTGTAAGTCCTTACTATCAGAATGTCCACAAAATTCAGTTAAAACCCTTCAGCTGATTCAAAATGCTGCAGCAAGAGTTCTGATGAAAATTAAAAAGAGAAATCATATTTCTCCTATTTTAGCTTCCCTTCATTGGCTCCCTGTCAAATCTAGAATAGAATTTAAAATTCTCCTCCTCACATATAAAGCCCTTAATGATCTAGCTCCATCATACATCAGAGATCTGATTGTTCCATATGTTCCTAACAGAGCACTTCGTTCTCAGACTGCAGGTTTACTGGTGGTTCCTAGAGTCTCTAGAAGTAGAATGGGAGGCAGATCCTTTAGTCATCAGGCTCCTCTCCTGTGGAACCAGCTCCCGGTTTTGGTCCGTGAGGCGGACACCCTGTCTACTTTTAAGGCTAGGCTTAAAACTTTCCTTTTTGATAAAGCTTATAGTTAGAGTGGCTTAGTTTATGTGGGAGTGAGCCTTGCTCCCTCCCTGTTGGATGGAGTAAGGGGGAGTCAGGTTTAGCCTAAACCGGCTCAGTTATGGTTGAGGTGCAAACACACCCTCCATTTCTGCTGTATGACCCCTTCTCTTTTCCAATGGTTATAATCAGTCTGACAGAGAGAGGTATCCAGATCCTTGTGGTTTTTAGTATAACAATGACCATCAGTGGGAGCCTTTGTGGGGTGCCTTGAGACGACATTGTTGTAAATAAGCGCCGTCTAACTAAATAATCTGAACTGAAACTATCTGTGTAGTTATGCTGCTATAGGCTTAGGCTGCTGGAGGACATAAGGACCACTTTCACCCTCTTCGCTACATTCTCACACTACTCTCCAATTTTGCATTATTTGCTGTTATTTCAGCTTTTAACTTTGTTCTCTCTTTTCTCTTCCTAAAAGCTACACCTGGCCTGGCTCTGTGTCTACCTGTGACACCTTTCTGGAGAGGGGAATTGTCCGAGCTTCTGCTGGCAACAACTTAATGCTCACCCTCTACCGATGATCCACATGGCCCTGTCTTTTAGTGTTTAACCCTTTCTCTCTCGTAGACATGGCTACTAGCTGAGCTTTTATTGTGACTAACTCTATGTGCTCTCTTTCAGACTCTAACCTTGAAAACTGGCACAGGGTTTATCTGTTCTTTCTTTCTAGGTAAAACGACTAAAGGAGCTACATCCATTAACATTTACTTTTCCTTCCCATAGAAAGTACTCCTGGATCAGTGCTTCTGTGTTCTTTTTGTGTCTCTGCTCTATTCTCTCTAACCCCCAGTCGGTCGTGGCGGATGGCCGCTCACACTGAGCCTGGTTCTGCTGGAGGTTTCTTCCTGTTAAAAGGGAGTTTTTCCTCCCCACTGTCACTACATGCATGCTCAGTATGAGGGATTGCTGCAAAGTCAACACCAGTGACTGTCCACTGTCTCTACATGCTCATCCGGGAGGAGGGAATGCTGCAAGTCACTGACTGGATGTAATCTGCTGGGTTTCCTTAGATAAAAAAACTTTTTATCCAATTTGAATAAATAACTAACTCCGACTGCACTGTTCAATGGTTAGGACTAATTGGAATGTACAGGGGTTGGACAATGAAACTGAAACACCTGTCATTTTAGTGTGGGAGGTTTCATGGCTAAATTGGACCAGCCTGGTAGCCAGTTTTCATTGATTGTACATTGCACCAGTAAGAGCAGAGTGTGAAGGTTCAATTAGCAGGGTAAGAGCACAGTTTTGCTAAAAATATTGAAATGTACACAACATTATGGGTGACATACCAGAGTTCAAAAGAGGACAAATTGTTGGTGCACGTCTTGCTGGCGCATCTGTGACCAAGACAGCAAGTCTTTGTGATGTATCAAGAGCCACGGTATCCAGGGTAATGTCAGCATACCACCAAGAAGGACGAACCACATCCAACAGGATTAACCGTGGACGCAAGAGGAAGCTGTCTGAAAGGGATGTTCGGGTGCTAACCCGGATTGTATCCAAAAAACAAAAAACCACGGCTGCCCAAATCACAGCAGAATTAAATGTGCACCTCAACTCTCCTGTTTCCACCAGAACTGTCCTTCGGGAGCTCCACAGGGTCAATATACACAGCCGGGCTGCTATAGCCAAATCTTTGGTCACTCATGCCAATGCCAAACGTCGGTTTCAATGGTGCAAGGAGCGCAAATCTTGGGCTGTGGACAATGTGAAACATGTATTGTTCTCTGATGAGTCCACCTTTACTGTTTTCCCCACATCTGGGAGAGTTACGGTGTGGAGAAGCCCCAAAGAAGCGTACCACCCAGACTGTTGCATGCCCAGAGTGAAGCATGGGGGTGGATCAGTGATGGTTTGGGCTGCCATATCATGGTATTCCCTTGGCCCAATACTTGTGCTGGATGGGCACGTCACTGCCAAGGACTACCGAACCATTCTTGAGGACCATGTGCATCCAATGGTTCAAACATTGTATCCTGAAGGCGGTGCCGTGTATCAGGATGACAATGCACCAATACACACAGCAAGACTGGTGAAAGATTAGTTTGATGAACATGAAAGTGAAGTTGAACATCTCCCATGGCCTGCACAGTCACCAGATCTAAATATTATTGAGCCACTTTGGGGTGTTTTGGAGGAGCGAGTCAGGAAACGTTTTCCTCCACCAGTATCACGTAGTGACCTGGCCACTATCCTGCAAGAAGAATGGCTTAAAATCCCTCTGACCACTGTGCAGGACTTGTATATGTCATTCCTAAGACAAATTGACGCTGTATTGGCCCCAAAAGGAGGCCCTACACCATACTAATAAATTATTGTGGTCTAAAACCAGGTGTTTTAGTTTTATTGTCCAACCCCTGTATGTACCTGACTTTTGTGAAGTGCCTTGAGACAACATGTGTTGTGAGTTGGCGCTATATAAATAAAACTGAATTGAATTGGATTCTGTGCCTCTCCTCTCTTCCTCCAGACTCTGGGACCTTGGTTTCTAAAAGAAATGCAAAATTTACTTTCATTAGAGAACATGCCTTTGGACCACTCAGCAGTAGCCCAGACCTTTTTGTCTTAAGCCCAAGCAAGACGCTTCTGACGCTGTCTCTTGTTCAAGAGTGGCTTGACACAAGGAATGCAACGACTGAAACCCATGTCCTTCATACGTCTGTGATGGTGGTTCTTGAGGCACTGACTCCAGCTGCAGTCCACTCTTTGTGAATCTCCCCCACATTGTTGAATGGGTTTTGTTTGACAGTCCTCTCCAGGGTGTGGTTATCCCTATTGATTGTACACTTTTTTCTACCACATTTTTTCCTTCCCGTCGCTTCTCTATTATAATGTGCTTGGACACAGAGCTCTGTGAACAGCCAGCCTCCTTAGCAATGACCTTTTGTTTATTAGACCTCCTTGTGCAAGGTGTCAATGGTCGTCTTTTGGACAACTGTCAAGTCAGCAGTCATCCCCATGATTCTGTAGCCTACAGAACTAGAGTGAGAGACCATTTAAAGGCCTTTGCAGGTTTTCTGAGTTATTAGCTGATTAGAGTGTGTGGCACCAGGTGTCTTCACAATATTCTAATTTTCTGAGATACTGAATTTGGGGTTTTCATTAGTTGTCAGTTATAATCATGAAAATTAAAAGAAATAAACATTTGAAATATATCAGTCTGTGTGTACTGACTGAATATAATATACAAGTTTCACTTTTTGAATGGAATTACTGAAATAAATCTATTTTTTCATGATATTTTAATTTTATGACCTGCACCTGTGTGTGTGTGTGTGTGTGTGTGTGTGTGAATATATTTCAATGGTGTCCCTGGCTTGCTTGAAATTCAAAAAAGAAGCAGTGTAATTTTCTTTCTTTCATCACAGCACTGTAGCTAAACCCCCCTCAAGAAGATCCAAAAGCAGCAAAATTTCCTTTAGCAAAAACAACTTTAGTCAGTTGAGACAAGGTGGAACTCTACACTCTACATGTGGGAGATATTGTCCAAGCAACAGGATGCAGTTACCACTGTCCTCTGTCTGCTTGGAAAAAGCTCACTTTGTGAGAAAGAATATTCTCAAATCAGTCTCTCAATTAAAGCACTACAACCATTTGTGGAAGAAATCAGGGATATATCAGCAGAAAAACATGTTTCCATTTCAAAGGTGATTCCGCTGATATCACTGTTTCTAAGATGCACTTCAGCTTCTGAGCAAGAAGACAACAAGGTAGAGCAGTCAGCTCAGTGTCACCACCACCTTAGGGCGATTGAAACATACTATGGGCTTGCTGTTAGCACCCAGACATCAGCTTTAAAAACCTGGGGTTCTGTGACTCGTTAAATATTGAGCCTGAAAGACTTGTCTTGTCAATGACATGCAGTCATTAAGTCAGACCTCAGCACTTCTTTCAACTGCATCAAAGCTCAACCTCTGCCACCAGCTCTGCCACTACTACCCCTGCAGCAATGGTGCCCTTTTAAGCTTAAATTTTCTGCAAACTCATAAAGCTGTTTTGGATATAGGAAGGAGTTTTTGCAGTATTTATGTACACAACCTTGGGATTCTTAGTACATCCCACCTTGCACATGAGAACTGTAATGCAGGCATAAGAGAGTGTAAAGCTTTTAAACCTCATTGTAAAAGCCAAATTTACTCCCCCTTCAGTCACTGCCAGCATCCCTGATGGCTATGTTAGCCTGGAACCACATCAGCTGGGCATGAATGGAATTGCCGTGGCACACTAACTAAAGCAGAAAATGGTCATGCTGTGATCTGCCTTATAAATCCAACAACCCCATCATTCTGCAACCAGGGGTGCTCACTGGGCAGTTTACCCCTGTGTGTTTACCCCATATTGTAAGACTTAGTCCCTGTATGCAATGTTTCTACTAGCCCTTGAAGTGCCTGTGACATCAAATTTTTATGATAAATCCAATTACATCTATCGAAAGGGAAACATTAATAAAATCTTTCAAAAGCAAATTCATGCCACTGAAATGAACAGTTTAGTTTCACTAAAAGGGCACTTCCAGACTACTAATCTGTGCTCTTTTATGATGTAGAGGGGGAACCCCGGCACCTAAACTGACCACTGCTACAACACTGGCTGACAACACAGATAGCAGCAAAGAATCAGATGTTACTTTACATATATTTCAGTCACCATCAGATAGAGACAAAGCGTAGTCAGAAGAAGAAAGTCAGCTGTTCACAGATGGCAGAGCACAAGTGCTGTGGCGTGCGGATGTCCATCCAATTCTCTATTTTTGCCAGATGCTGGAGCACGGCCGGAGTCAATCTGCATGAATCATACCGCACCACCAGGAAACAGAACGAACAAAACATCCAGATTTTCAAAATAATTCACTAAAGACGGACTAGCGCTTGCTATGTCAAAAAAATCAACACATATATTTATATATACACACACGTGTATATGTTAGCAATTGTTTGTATTAGAACAATTAGTTTAGTTACAGGGCTATATACATTAACTAATGTATTCTAAACTGCACAATTAAACATTAAATGCACCAAACTAAGCAACAAATACAGCTTAACTGCACTCAGTGAACTCACCCATTGTAGAACAAAACATAGGAAAATATCTGGAGGTATTTAACAAAAAGTGAAGCAGTTTAACTGGTTTAACTACCAGAGAATGAGTTGTTTTGGACTTGCTTCGGCATTTATCACTGGCTTTTATTGAGCGATCTGCATATGCTTCTTGGAGCTAATCCGGGCTTCACAGCGGACCGGACCCAGTGTGGCCAGGTGTGCGATAATTATCCTATTTGTATGATAATTTTGCTCTCTGTACGATGAATTTTCCTAAAAAAGGTCAACTGTACGATAATATGACCATTCCGTGAATGTGTGGTTGTAATCAGTTGTCATCAGCCTATCGCCAAAGTCTGTCGAAGTTTTTTTGTGAACCCTGAAGGCATCTGTGTCCGGATTCGGAAACAGATGCTGGAAATTCCAGCCAATCGTGCTTTTCTAAATGTGTCCTACGAGTGACGTGTATGCGTTGGCCTCAGAACAACGGCCATGATTGGCTGAATAGTCTACTGCGCCCGCCCATGATTGAGGAAAAGAAAAACAGAAAAGAAGAAGAAGCAGTGCCGGGCACTGTGGGGCTGCAGCTGTTGATAAATCCATTCCGTACAGACGCCACAAAGCTGCGAGTGCCTGTTAGACGCTATTCAACACATTAACAGACTTGCTATTTTGGTTATGACGAGTGTACGATAATTTTCTTCAAAATACAATAATTTTACGTCTCTAGTACGATAATCCTACATTTCTCACCTGGCAACATGGACCGGACCGGAGCGGTGCGGATACAGCGTAAATCCAGGGTTAGAGTATATATGGCACAGAGTAAAACAACTGGAGGAACATTTCTTTACATATATTGTAATTTGTCTTCTTACCTGCTGAGCCTTGATCCGTTTAGCAACAGCAGCAACAGCCTTTTCTTTGGTGATCTTTTCCCATCAGATGCTCTGAACAGCGAGGCTATACCATCTGCTTCAACATTCTCCTTCGTCTGTGAGATATCCTGACCTCTGACATCACTTCCCTTGTGAATTCAGAGGTTTTTTAAAAAACCTCTGAATTCACAAGGGAAATGGGAAACGGGTACTATTTTCCTAGCTTTATTTGGCTCAGCAGCAGGTTTGAACTGGAAAACGCATTACACCTTTAGTAAGTGTTCCAGTTATCTGTCGATGGGATAATTAAATAAAGCTATGGGTGAAATGTGATTAGGAACAGCATGGAAGCAGGATCGCACCGTCTGAAATAAGTTCAAATTTGACGTAGAAAAGACATATACAGCTACCACATTTGCCCTACATTTGCACTACAATTTGGCGGTCCTGTGGACGTCAAAAACTAGACGTTCGGTAAACGTCTGGCGTCTTTGTCTGCACCTTCGGAGGACCCACATTAAAGGTACAAAAATGACTTGGAAGTTACGTTATTTCGACGTCTCTTTGCGCAGTGGGTTTGTTCGAAGCAGTTTGCAGAGAAGTCCTCCGATCCTAACTGGCTGTGCTTGGTAGGACCAGCCCATCTGTCCTTCATCAGTTTTCCAGCTCTGATCCAGGCAGCTCTTACCGTCTTCACTTCAGGAAAATAATGCAGACTAGTGGCTGCTGTCGTAGTGTTGCTGCCACCACTAGCAAAGCTCCGTTTTCACCACATTAACGCAGTTTTTAACTCAACTTGGCTTCTACCAGAACAGTTTATCAATGACGCTCACACAATGTATGACCAGAGACTTCCCCTTTCACGTCCTTTCCGGGCAACTTTGGACTTGCAAAATTTAAATACGAAATATGCCTATATTGTGTCACAATTGTCTTTTATCACATCTTTAATCCTACTATAATGTCAATTACTGCCCAATTTCTTCAATTGCTTTCTTTCAATTTCTGCATTTGTGGGAAAAGTGTTTCACAGACACTGACTGCTCCACAGCTCATTGCATGTTCAGTGTGAAAAACTCTTTACTGTACGTGAAGCACTATTGTATAACTTGCTACTATGTTCTCAGGATGTGTATAGCAGAAGCCTTACATTCTTTGACAGAAGAGATACAGTCATGAACAAAATCCAAACCATTGATCAAGTACCAGTCCATAAACGAGCGTACCACACCACCCCACAAATGAAAGCTGCGATTTAGTGACATGCTGATGACATGTTAACAAAGGACTTGTTGAACGAGGCACATGTTTTTGCGTGGATTATAAGGATTCACTAAATGATGTCACCATCAAAGATGCAAAGCCTTTGCCAAGCGCAGATAACACTTTGGATGTGCTGAGTCTCTCATGAGTTTTTAACCACTCTGGATTTCTCATCAGGATACTAGTAGGTGCAACTTGGTGAGCACTTGAAGGCCAAAACGGATGAGCATTAGTTGATGCCCATGGGCTAAGTAAATGCTCCCCCACCTTTAAACAGTTGATGCAATACTATTGCAAGGCTTTTCGTAGAAGTTATGCCTCGTTAATTTGGATGACATTATTGAATACAGCCCTAATTTTGATACATATCTCAGTTTGAGAAAAGTTTTTGATCAACAGAGCAGCCAATCTTAAGCACTAACCATCAAAATGCTATGTTGTCCACCAAAAGCTCAATTCTTGTTTCACATCAGATATCAACATCGATCCAAGCGACAACCACGATGTGTAAAAAAACTTACATACATAAGGACCAGGTGAGTATTGGGGATTAGGGAGGCATTATCAATCTACAAATGTTTGTTTTGTTCTGCAATTCTTTGGAGTGTGGCTTTGGTTTGCTTTAGACATAAAAGGCAATGACTGATTTGTAACAGCATCATTTCAGGAAAGGATGAAGGAAGGAAAGGAGGTTAGAAACCAACTGAGACTTCAAATGGAGATAACCATGTGATGACTGAGGTGGTGACATTTTCTGCATAATCAATCCAGGGAAGATGGAGACTCCAGGTGGTGGGATGGGAGGAGCAGACACAGCAAAGGAAAATTCCATTTATTGATTCTCACACTTGCTCTGACACTAGAAGAGAGTTGAAATTTGGTACCAAAGGCTGAACAAACCTAGAAAACAAACTGAGAGCATCAGTCTGAGAATATCTCCAAGGGAATACCATGAAGACAGAAGACATGGGGAAAAAAGAAGTTTGGCAGTGGTGGAAACGAAAGGTAATTTCTTCAGGACCACAAGAGAACATACATAGTTTGGTAACTAGCCATTCTGGTCAAGATGAAAGTCTTTCCTTTGGATGGAGGAGACTGGTGAAAAAATCCAAAGCATTATGCAATCAGGGGTGGTTGGAGAAGGCCAGCCAAGGTCTATGACTGGTCTTTCTTCTAGCACAGAGTTAATAGGCTAATAAATAGCCCTGAATGTATTGAATGCATGGCCATCAGAAACACTGTCTGAGAATGGAGAGTGTTTGACTCATGGCAAGAAGACAAGCTGCAATGAGCCTAATTAAATACCTGGGACCAGACTGAGATGAGTAAGAAGAGCCGATCTAAGGGACCATTTCCACAGTCGGTTCTTTTGTTAATCTCTTAGATCAATTCAGTTGGTTTATACAGTGTGTGCCAATTCAGAACAAAATGTCCTCTTCAGGCAAAAAGAAAACAAAATTTTAAAAAAAATCTGATTTATGTGCACAAATACAGGCCATCTCAAAAACTCAAAATATAAAAAACTAAATATCTTGACAAAGTTCATTATTTTTGAGTCATTCATTTCAGAAAGTGAAGTATCATATTATATAGATTTATTACACATAGAGTGATATATTGCAATAGTTTATTACTTGTAAATTTGATTATTAGGGCTTACAGATAAAAACAACCACAATATATTCTAAGATAATTAAAATATTGCATAAGATCAATAAAAAAAGAAAATTTTAAACTGAAATGTTCATTTATATCCACTCAATACTTGGTTGGGCACCTCTTTTTGCATGAATTACTACATTAATGCAGCGTGGCATGGAGGAGATTAGCCTGTGGTTATGCTAAAGTGTAATTTAACCCCAGGTTGCTTTGATAGCAGTCCTAATGCATTGATGGGTCAGGTGTCTTATTTTCCTCTTGACAATACTCCATAGATTCTTTATGGGATTTAGGTCACCTGCAGAAATTCACCTGCAGAAATTCGCTTGCAAAAATTCACCTGCAGAAATTCACCCTAATTACTATGGAGCTAAATTGGGGCCATAAAGTTTGTTCAAATGAAAAAAATTTGAACCTGAAAAATAAAAGTTTGTTCAAAAGAAGAACATTTGAACCTGAAAAATTATTTTGAACCTGCCCCAAGAAAATGTGAAAACTGGAAAAAAAAAAGTTTTGCAACTGAAAAAAAACGTGAAACTGGAAAAAAAAAGTTCAAAACTACTTTTCAGATTCAAGTTTTTTTTTCGAATTTGCAGATTTTTTTTTCGGCTTCAAACTTTTGGCCCTGTTTTGGCGTGGGGGCGGGGCCTCAGATCACGGAGGTGCAGAATCATGACTGACAGCTCAACACAGCGGCTGAACATCATATTCCCTGCTGTTGCATTCAGGGACCGTGGGAACTGGGATAATCTGTAATAGATCATCGATAATTTATATATATATGTAAATGGTTTTGAAAGATAACATGCTTCACCGATAGAAGCAGCTTACGTGAATACACGGCGCGCATCTCAGTGGAGAAAATATAATCTTGACAGATTTGCACAGCATTTTAAGTCCGTGTTGGAGATTTCCCATGCTCTCCACATAAAGCAAAAGAACCGCCAGACTAAGCGACGGTATGAAACCAGATGCAAAACGAGCCGGTATTTTCCGAATATCCTTTCATAATTAAGCCTGGACTTGTTTTCACATGGACTATACTCGGGTTTCGGTTTCTGGTGTATTTTTGATTAAAACGTGTTTGGTCTCCATTTAGTGAAATGACTCACAGTCAGGGGCAACTGGGGAAATCCCCGATGGACTGCTGGCTTAGGCATTTCTTATTTTATGAATGTTTAGTTTTTAATAACCGCCTTTCACAGACGCAGGGCGAGCGCGACATCAAATACGCAAGAGGCGACAGTTTCTGGGACGATGATATTTTTCTGGACCATTGTACCCTAAACTATGCCATATCAACCTGTTATGGATAACCTCTATTTATATGACTCATAGCAGTGTTTCCCACTACCATAATGATATAAAGCATAAGTTCTAATGTTTCCTTTTTGTTAGAATAGGATAAGAATGCTCATCGACACGCATTACAAGGATAAATGGCCCAAGGTTTATCGTGAATGACCTGTGGCTGGGGCACTGGGTTTGATGGTGGAGCAGGCTGTAAGTGGTTTGATTAGAATGCAGCAGCACACTTAGATTAAGGATGGACACCCGCTACTACACAGTCTAACAGATAGACACCACAATGGTGACACATAGTATACTGATAATCATTGAGGGAGGGCACATCCATGGCATTGGAGTGCCAGATATAGAACTACATGTGACCTTCTTTCGGGGCTCATCGTCATCCTCTAACAGACGGCGACGGTCCGAGACGGGAGCCTCAGCGCTGATCTCTGTAACCATTCCTCTACGTAATTTAGATTAAAGGAGCTGAAAGTTAGAAACTGTTTGAGAGTCGTTCATTTAAGAGTCAGCGTTAGATAGAGTGTGATCGCTTCTGGGGACCAAGGACCGGAGGAACTCCGACAGGTCTGACTGCCAACAGGGTGGGGTAGCTCGGACAAACCTCTCCTCTGCTCCAGTCAGGCAGATCAGCTCTGCTGCGCGCTGGTGAACAGCTGATCTGTAACATGCGCTTCAGGGCGGCCAGCTGAGCTGACAATGAAGAGCGGAGATCAGAAAAAAAGCCCGGGCTATTAAAACAAACAGTGGCACTTATTAAAAACTCTCTCTCTCTCTCTCTTCTCCTCTCTCTTCTCTCCTCTCTCTTCTCTCTATATATATATATATATATATATATTTTATATATATATATAATACACACACACACACACACACAGTATATATATTTATATATATATCTGTACACATACTGTATGTGTGTATAGATATACATATATGTGATCATCAGTTCTTCACATTCATTCAACATTTATCATATCCATTATCACTGTTAGGGTTAGGGTCAAACAAGGAAATTTGTGTTTTTATTTTGGTAGAGGAAAAAGCACAAGATATTTCCCCTCTGCGGGGAAATTCAGGTGTACCAGCAACGAAGTCGAAGCATGCACATTTAAACAAGATAAAATATAATATGAAAAACTAAAAATGTACACTTAGGGCAAATTTACAACATAAGACAAATACTGTACAGTTATTACAAATGACAAAAAAAAAGAAACTGTGCAAATAAAAGCAGGGATGTAAATGCATTGTGTCTGAGTTTGTTGGGAGCTGTGATGGTAATTAAGTCTAACACCAGCTGGGATAACGCTCCTTTGTGCACCTAGGATGCAGCAGCCACCACCTGCACTGGGCTGAGGGGGCATCCTAGGACAGAGCTGGCCTGATGCCCCCACAGAGTCAAAAAGGTCTCAGAATAACCCCATGCACCCTGAAAGTTATAAAAGTTATTTTATGAAATATCTATATGATGTAAAATGACTTTATAAATCAACTCACTCAGTTAAATAGAAATGCACTCAATGAAGTATATTTGTTATTGAACAATAAAGCTCCCACAGTTTATAGAAAAAAATCCTACGTTTAAGATTATATTCATCTTCACATGCAAAGTTCTGAAAGATTAATATGGCTAATAAAATTCGTAGAATCTTTTTGAGATTTTGTTTAAGTTTATTTGAGTTGTATTTTATTTTGTTAGTGCTCACATATGTGTATACTATATCATTAAATACATTTTAGACAGAGCCATACTTTTAAAGTGCTAGTTTATTCTAACTAATTTCCAATAATGAATTTATTCATTATGTTTAGCTTATATACTAAAACATAAAAAGATGCACACATGTGCATCTTTGCATGCACCTGAGTATTTTGGCACTTTCCAAACCTTGTATCCAAAGAGCTATTGTGGTTAGCTATGATAATGAGCTCATTATGCCCTTGTGAGGAATGTGTGAATATGAACTGTTTCACTTGAGGACTGCTCCCTTTCCCACAGTCTTAAAGCGCCAGCGGCCCCCCCCCTTGAACATGACTGGCATACAAATTTCTTTGCGACTCAGAGTAGAGCCAGCATTCGGTGGTTGGACCAGAGTGCAAAAGGGGCATCCTGGCTACAGCCCAAAATCTAGCAACATGTAGAGAGGATGTGCTTAGAGGTTAACTGCAGATCAGCAGGGTTGTGAGCTCTGATTAGCATTACAGCTGCTGGCCTTGGTGAATTAGTCAGAGATATGAGCCAAGATACCTATGGAGGAAAAGGTGAGGAAATGAAAACACTACAAGTGGGAGTGGGTTGTGGGTGGAAACTGTGCTGACAAGTAATGCATATTTTATGTATAGACTGAAGCTGTGAACAGAGAGCCAATGTGATCCTTATCACAAAGAGATTCTGTTTCTGCCAAAACGTGGGGAACTTTGCCTTATTTTGACTGACAAATCACTCTTGCACAAAATAAACACAAAACGCCTTCTCTTTATCTACGTGAAAATTTATTAAATCAATCAGCCTGATACAATCAACTCTCCGACTCAATAATCTTCACCTACTCAAACATGCAAAGTTCTGCACAAAAGGGTAAAATATCTAACTAACAAATAAAGCAAAAAACAGTGTGGTGTATTGAATCAAACCAGCATTATGGCAAAAGTGGTAAATATGACAAAGGGAAAATGTGGTGTTAGGCGGAGTTTGAAACAGCCCGCCGATAGTGTGGCCCAGCGGACACGGGCGGGGCATAAAACCCCCAAAGCAAGTTGTAAACTCAGCTTAGACAGAGTCCAAGACCTTTTGGGGGGCAAAGTTAGAAAAGTAAAATGGGGAACAAAAAAAAATGGTGAATTTTTCCCATGAGGTTTTTCTTTCGTAGTCCCTATTACCGCGCTCCGGGTTTTTTCGCCCGTAAAAAACCAAAATTGTGAGGCCGGTGGCCTCAGCACTCAATACCACATCAAAGTTCAATACATGTTGCATGCAAATACAGTTTTCATAACACAGACTATAAGTGGGCATTCTGATCGCACTAAAAAAAATTCTATCTCTCTCTACCCTGCCCAGACTACTACTAATAAAGAAATAAAAAAATAAAAGGATGAGTAAATACTTTGTGGGGCAATTTCGGGGGGAGTGTGAGGGGGAGAGGAGCAGGGGGAAAGCGGGGAAGTTAAAGTGCGTCCCCGGGGTTACTTTGGGAAGACGGTCACTTCTTCCCTTGGCCTCCTTGGCAAAAGGGAAAAAAATATGCTACCCGTCAGCAGTCGACTAGAAAAAAAAACAAGGTGGCGAAAACGTCCCCTTTTGGAAACTCCGTGGTTTTTTTTCCGGTTTGTTAAACTAACACCTTGATGGGAAAAGTTAATTTTGGCCTTCTTATTCCAAAATTTTCTGTCCAACGTTTTTTTCGTTGGCCAACGGGAAAAAAGTTAAGTCCACGCGGGATCTCGTCTCCAGATTTGCTGCTCCAGTTGCGTGGTAACCGTGTCGAGGTCCCCCAAGCTGAAAAGCAGGTTTAAAACGTTCGCCTTCCATATATAACCCCGGGGGATTTGGAACCTCTTGTGACGTGACTTGGGACGTCCCGTCCCCCCAGCCGCAGGGGCCCCTGGGATTTGTTGTGGCGGACAATACCGGGGTACAAAAATGGCCCGATGATGTCGGAAGGCTAGTGTGTCCAGCAATGTGTAAATGGGCCAATTCAGCAAACTAGTGGTCCAGCATTTTTCTATAAAATGTTTCAATTTAAAACTGTCAATCATTCCATTATTTTTATTGGTTCCCTTGATTCTTATTTGTAATTTTTCTTTGGGAGTTTAGTTTAATTTTTTTTTAGCCCAAAAAGAGTTTGTTAATTGAAAAATTTTTAACTTGGAGTTGAATTGTTTCTGTCAATAAATTCTTACATTTCAATGAGAAGTTGTTGTGAATTTTTTCCAAAAAGGTTTTGGCGAGTTTTGCTGTTTTGCTAGTGCCCCGAATCATTTTTAAATTTTTTGGGTTCAAAATACCCCTGCCCCCAGGGGGGCCCTGGTATTCATAGGACATACTTAATTTAAAAGGTTTTTTTAAAATTATTAAATTACTTACGCTATTAAAACACAACCCATTTTTAGAGATAAAAAGGGGTTGGAAAATGAAACTAAAAACACCGGGTTTTTAAACCCCCACAAAAATTTTATTGGGTTTTGGTTTGGTAGGGCCTCCTTTTGGCGGCAATACTGTCAATTCGCCCTTGGGAATGCCCATAAAAAAAATTTCCTGCCAGGGGGGTTTCAAGGGTTTTTAAGCCATTCTTTTTGGGCAGGAAAAGTGGCCGGGTCCATAGTGTTTCGGGGTGGGGGAAAACTTTTTCCTGACTCGCCCCGTCCAAAAACACCCCAAAGGGGGCTTAAATAATTTTTTGGGATCTGGTGACGGGTGCAAGGCCAGGGGAAAATGTTAAAACCTTACATTTTTCTTTTTAAATCAAACCAATTTTTTCCCAAACCCGCCCTTGGGCTGGGGTGTATTGGTGCAGGGGTCGATCCTGATACACGGCCCCCCCTTCCCGGGGACAAAATTTTTTAAACCCATTGGAGCCATGGTCCCCCCCCAAGAAGGGTTTCCCTTAGTTCTTGGCAGTAAACACGCCCATCTAGCACAATTTTGGGGCCAAAGGGGAAATTTCCATGATATGGCCCCCAAAAACCAAATCACTGACCCAACCCCATGCTTCACTCTGGGCATCCCAACACCCTGGGGGGTTTAACGCTTTTTTGGGGCTTCCCCACACCATAACTCCCCCGGGATGGGGGGAAAACAGGTAAAGGGGGATTTTCATCAGAGAACAATACATGATTCCCATTGTCCAAAACCCCCAAGATTTGCGCCCCCTTGCACCATTGAAACCGACTTTGGGAAATTGCAGGGATTAAACCAAAGGGGTTTTTGGTTTTTTTGGCCCGGGCCGTTTATAGGGATCCTGGGGAAAGCCCCCAACGAACATTTCCCGGTAAAACGGGATTTTTGGGGTGGCCCATTTAATTCTCCCCGTGATTTGGGCAGTTTTGGGTTTTATTTTTTTTGGATACAACCCGGGGTTTTAAACCACCCAACCCCCTTTTTCAGACGGTTTCCCCTCTTGGAAATCCCCAGTTAATCCGGTTGGGATTTTGGTTTTCCCCCTTTTTGGGTGAAATGCTGACATTCCCCCCGGCCCCTGGAACCGTGGCTCTTGATAGATCAAAAAAGACTTCTGCCCTTGGTCACAGATGCGCCAGAAGTTTGCCCAACAATTTGTCCTCTTTTGAACTCTGGTATGCCCACCCAAAATGTTTTTTTGTGCTTTCAATATTTTGAGGGAAAACCCCTTTCTCTTAACCCCCCGCTTTAAATTTGAACCTTCACACTCTGCTCTTACTGGTGCCCAATTTTGCAATCAATGAAGAAAGGCTCCCCGGCCCGGGCCCCAATTTTAAACCCTGGAAAAACCTTTCCCCCACTAAATTTTTTAAACAAGGGAAAAAAGGGGTTTCAGTTTTTTAATTTTTTTCCCACCCCTGGGAAAAGACATAGCTTTATCCTTCCGCCTCAAACTTGCCCCTTCGTCCATGTATTTGAACAGGCAATGCATAAATTCAGCGATTTTGACCATAAAAATACTGAAATGAAAAGAAAACCAATTTATAAAGCAGTCAAGTGGATGAATTCATTTTCTGGTTTATCACTGTTGTAAATTTTTTAAGGGGTATGTCCCTAAGCAACCCCAAAATCGTCCCCTTATTTTTTTTTCCCTTTTTTAAATTTTTTCCTTAAAATTGGGGCAAAGCAAAATTAAATTTAAAATGAACACCCAAGGTTTTTCCATTGCCGAAATTTAAACCATAAAGACTAATTCTCATCTCATTCCCATAGCAGGTTTCATAAAAAAAATGACAAAAAACATGATGCCCTACAAAAAGACAATTTTAAAAAAAAGCAATTAAAAAACCCCACTTTTTAAAAAGGTATTAGTAAAAAAAACTCCTACATTTTAAAAACAGAAACAAACATATAAATTTTTTCAAAACACAAGAATATTAACAATAACGAAAAACAATAAAAATAATAAAATGTTTAAAAAAAAACTCAATTAGATTTAATTTTGCTATTTTGATTTTTCCAGGGGGGGCCCATTTTTTACTGATTTGAAAAAAAGTTTAAGTGACGAGATGTTCCCCGAGATTGTGGGTAAGTGTCCCCCCCGGGGTGTGTGCTCCTCACAGAAAAAACAAATGGGCCAAAAAAATTTTTTTTTTTAAATGGAACATCAATTCTCAAACTGCCTTCTTTTGGTTTGCTCATTTCCCCCCACTGTTTTTTGGGTTATTGAAAGTATTCTTGGGAGGGGAGGGGGGAACCCCTTCCTTTTTAGAAATTTTTTATATAATTTTTTTGTCTATAGTTTTGAGAGTTTGTTTATACAGCCATGGGTAAAACAGCCTTGGCCAATGGGTAAATTTGAGCTTTTTAAAAGGCTTGTGTCCAAATGGGGCAAACAGTAGGGGTTTTTCCCTAGAATCATGGCCTGCCCATTTATCTTTGTTATTTATTTTCCCCAAATTTGAAATTATTTGGGGGAATTTGTCAAAAGGGTTGAAAAATTAAAAATTTAACCTATCTGATAATTTCCCTTTTTTTGGGGATTTAAATTTAAAATTTTTGAATCCATAATAATCCCTTTAAATTTTTTGTACCCCCTGTACCACTTTTAAATTTTTCCCCCCAAACAACTGTTACGGGCGGGTCTGGTTCTTCTTTTTTGTGCTTAAAAAATAGTCCCTACCAACTGTTTTTCCAGGTTTATAAAATTCTGGCAGTCTGCTCTACCCGTCTCCTGGTTTGCAATCAGAAATTTAAATGCACCTGGTGACTGCCCCGTCAGTGAAATTTCTGTTGCATTTCCAAGCACCTGGGGTTTTTCCCTGAAATTACTGCTCTGGCAAGCAACGGTGCCAGATTTTTAAAAGCCATCGTGTGAGTAGAACCCCGCTTTTCCCTTCCGGACTTTTCATTGTTTTGACCTTGCCTTGCCCCCTTTGGATTTTTTCCCCTCTGCCTGCCCCTTGCCCGGATTTTTTTTGGGGAATTTGGGTTTTTAAACCTTTTTTTGGGGGCCTCTTTGATTTTGCCTCTCCCCTGCCCCTTACCTAAACTTTTTTGTTCCGTCTTTGGGCCCCCTTCTTTTTTCCCTGGATTATTAAAATCACCTGGGGCCCTTTTGGTTTATTCACCCCAAAAGTCCCCTGTCTCCCCTCACCTGTGCTTGGAGACCCGCCCATTTCCCCCTGGGGTTTTCCCCCCTCGGGGTTTAAAGTTTCCCCAAGACAAAACAGGTTAGTGATTTTTCTGACCCTTTGGAAAGATTTTGAGAAACCTACAAGCCCACTAAACCTTTTTTCTTTTTTCAGTGATTCCTGGAACCCTGTGGGATTTTAAAAAACCTGAGTAAACTTTTTTCCCCTGGGGCTGAAAAAACTTTTTAATCTTTCAGTTCTGTGTCGGGCGAATTTTTGGGTCCCCCTTTTTTCAAATTTCGTAATAAAAAAACGGGCCAAAAATGACCCATCCCCAGCCCAGCCGTGGCGCACCCTTGATGAGACCCTTTCCGGCCCGGGTTCCCGGCATGGGGGAAATTTTTCCCCAAAATTAAACTTTTTCGGGCCCAATCCTGTCCCCCAAACCCGCCCCCGGGGTAAACAGATTAACCACCCCAAAGTGACAAGACAACGCAGAGGTAAGGGAGCCACGCCTATTTTCTGCCTAAATTTTTAAGGGGAGCCCCAGACCATTGTCAACCCCTTCCAAACTCAGTGGGGAGATTCATTTGGCTTCGGGGCCTCATCCTTTTCCCCACTGACCCCTTTCCAAGGTGGCTTTTTTTTATTTTCCCCCTGCTGGCGGGAAAGGGCAAAGCAGTGGGGTACTGTTTGATGGCGAACTTTCTGCATCTTGAAAAACTTATTGAAATTTTTTTCCAAAAGAACTCTTTCCGGGGTTTTTTTAACCCTTTTTCTTCCAACCCCCTTTTGAAGCCCAAAGAGGTTTTATTTGGCCCCTCAAACGGGTGATCAGCCTGTCCGTCCTTAAAAATTGATTTTTCATTTGCGGGCCCCGAAAGATAGCCTTTTGGAAAATGGGCAGCACAAATGGTGCTTTTAATCAGGATTTAACGCAGAACCCAAGGAGGGTTTTAGCGACCCATAAACTACCCCTCCTCCCGGGAAACAGTTTCGAGGATCTTGCTGCTCGCATAGATTTTTCGCGGGTTAGAGAGAAAAAAAAGGGAAAAAAAAAGGCGCCCTGAGTGGGCCCGTCCCTCTTTTTCGGGGTCCGGACACCTGCATGAAAAAAGGACCGGTCACCTCTCCACTGGGGAGAACGATTTTTTGGGACCCCCAATTAAATTTGGGCAAACCCAAAGATGCCCCCTTTGAGGAGAAAAATGGGGCGGGGGGAAAATTCCCAAACCCCTTTTTTTTATTGGGGAAAAGAAAGGACATTTAGCACTCAATGCCCCTTTAAAAAGGAACGGGCTCAAAAGGGGAAGGGGGGTCTCTACTAAACCGAACCCCCCTTTAAACTTTTCCTCCTTCTTTTTTTCCTTTTTGTTTTCAAACCTCTTCCATGTCTCTCCGGGGGGCCCCGGGTTTTTAAATTGATTCATGAGAAAGAACACTGAATTCATGGCCAAACTTCACAAAAAAGAACCAAAAAAAACCCAAATTCCCCTTCAGCTACAATTTAAAAAGGGTTTCTACCCATTGGATGGTAAACAGCATGAAAAATTCACCCTCAGGAAGGGGAAGGATTACCTTAACAGTTGGGGTAATCATCAAAAAAAATTTAATTTTCATGATCATTAATTCCCCCCCGGGGGAACTTCCTGTGTTTGGGGGCTTCCTGGTTGCAAAAAACACAACCCTCACTTTTGACGGGAAAAAAGAAAAAATTCGGGGTTTTGGTCTGAGCCCATGTTCCGGCCTGCCTTTTGTCTGCTGCTATGGAGGGCAGCGTGGGGAATTTAAGGGCGGGAAACAAAACCCGGAAAATTTTCCAAGGTACCGCAAGAATACCATGACTTAAAGGAAGTTTTAATAAAATCAAGGGGCCAAAAGCTCTGCCACCCCACAGGGCCAACTATTTTGCTATTTATTTGGGTTCCTGCACCTCCCCCCCCCAAAGGCAGGCTTTACTCGTTGTCTGGGGCCAGGGGCACAGGGGCCCTGAAGAAATATGTTGATGAGGGATTAAAAGGGAGGGGAAATTCAACCTTCTTTTCTCTCCTGCAGGGGCTGGGTTTTTTTTTTGTGGGGGGGGGAAAGGGTGGTTTTTTTGAGACCATGCATTGGGTTATAGGGCCCCAAAGGAAAAACAGTTAAAAATTTGATAACCCTTTCCACCTCATGAACCAGCTTTTGATCAGAAATTTAGGGAACCAAATATTTTCTTTAAACTGGATCTAAGGAAACCTTACCCCCCCGGTCCGAAACGGGGAAGGGGGTGGTGGAAGACGGCTTTTTTAAAACGCCTTTCGGGGCCCTTATGAAAACAAGGTCCCTTGGGCCTTTTGGGCTTAGACGCTCCTGGGGTTTTTTTAGGGCCCTTGGTCAAGGACGGGTTTTAGGGGAAAACGTGGGGCAATTCGTGTTTTTTTTTACCTTGAAAGATATATTTAATTTTAAATTTTCAAGATCTGGGGTACCCACAGGGAAAATGTCAGACTGTTCGCCCGGCCCTCCCTTTTTGCAAAACCGTTTTTTTTGGGCCAAAGGGAGAGAAATGTGATTTTTTTAAAAACCCTATAAAATCCTTTTTTTGGCTTCATCTTTCCCCCAGGTCAAGTGATTGTCGACCCCTCTAAAGTAAAAGGGCCTTCTTGGGAAATGGCCTGTCCCCACTGATCGTAAGCAGCTTCCCAGATTTCTGGGGTTCGCAAACTTTTTTAGGAGGTTTTAATTTAGAAATTTTACAGCCTGGTTGCTACTCCCCTGACCGCTCCTTTACCTCTTCCAAGACAAGATTTGTATTTGGGAATAAGGGATGGCAGAGAAGGCCTTCAACAGGTTAAAAGGGAACCCCTTCACGTCAGCTCCCGTGCTACGGTCTCCTGACCCAAGGGGAGACAGTTTATCGTGGAGGTGGATGCCTCAAGCACTGGGGTTGGAGCCCGTGGTTTAGCCAGAGAGGTGAGGATGATCGTGTTAAAAACCATGTGCCTTCTTCTCAAGGACTCTGTCACAGGCTGAGCGGAATTACGACGTGGGAGACAGAGAGTTGCTTTGGGCCGTCAAGTTGGGCATTGACAGAGTGGAGACATTGGTTGGAGGGGGGAAAAGGGGCCGTTTATGGGGTGGACTGAACCTAAGAATTTGGAGTACCCCGAAAACAGCAAAACGGCTAAACCCCAGGCAGGCAAGGTGGGGTCTGTTTTTTTTTGTCGTTTTTAAATTTTTCCCTGTCTCACAGGCCAGGGGGGGAAAAAAGGGAAACCTGACGCCCCTATCCCGGGTTCAAAAGAGCCCGCAGAATCTCAGTCTGCAGTGAAGAGGAGTTTATCCTTCCTGAGGCCAATCAGGTTGTCTGGTTCCCGATTTGAGGTGGAAAGGGGGGGTCCAGGAGGCCATCAGGGATCTGCCCTATCCCACCATCATGCCCACCGGACCGCTGTTTTTTTCCCAAAGGGCCCTTGTGCCAAAGGCACTGGAGTCCTTGTCATTGCCCCTTTGGTTTTCGTTTGTCATCCTGGAATCAGCAGAACGATTCAGACTGTACAAGCCCAGTTTTGGTGGCCATCACTTGTGAAGGATGTCAAGACTATGGTTTCTGCAAAGCACTCAATGTTTTTTCAAGCAAAATCTTCTCGTCGCCCCCCTGGGGGGGTTGTTTGGCACCCATTTCCCATTCCCCCTCGCCCATGGTCACCAATTGCTTTGGACTTTGTAACAGGTTTACCGGAAATGTCAAAGGGGTTCACTCTGTTCCTACTGCGATAAATTACAGATTTTCTAAGATGGGTTCATCTGGTTTTCCCTGGAAAAAGCTCCCCTTCTGGAAAGGGGATGGGTGAGATATTGACCAGGAGAAGTTTTTTCAGGGGCTCCAGGGATTCCTACTGACATTGTTTTTCCGATAGAGGACCCCAGTTTTGTGTCACGTTTTTTTTTGGGAAAGAGTTCTGTTTTTTGTTGGGAATTTTCTGTTTTTCTCCTTTTAAGGGTTTCATCCCAATCTGATGGACAAACTGAGAGAGCCAAACCCAAAAAGTGGAAACCAAACTTCGCATTTTATGTGAGTCCAGACCCGACCAGGGTTCACAAAATTTTCCCCGGGGGTTGAATACGCCATGAACTCTTTGCAGTCAAGAGTGCCACTGGTTTTTTTCCCCTTTTCCATGTTTTTTTTTTGGGGTTTTTCCAGCCACCCATGTTTTTCCGTACAGGAGAAAGAGGCTAATGTTCTGTCTGCCCAAGCAGCTGCCTTAAGAATGCCAAGAATATGGAGAAAGGCCAGAGGGTTCAATGATCAGAACGTCACTGGTTCAGTCAAGAACGGCCAACCAGAGACGGATCCCTGCCCCTAAGTACCAGGTGGGGGGCAGAAAAATTTGGCTCTCCGTCAAAAGACCTGCCATTACGGATAGAGTCCCCGGGAAATTTGGCACCCTGATTTGTTGGACCTTTCCCTATCTCCAAGATCATCAACCCTGTCTCTGTACGACTGAGATTGCCCAAAAAATTCCATGAGGATTCACCCCACATTCCACGTTTCTCAGGTCAAGCCCTTCGTGTTTACTGGGCCTCCATCTTGGATTCCTACTAGGATTCCTACTAGGTTCATCCTTGATAAGGACCTAATTCATGAGTTTCATCGTATCCATCCTGATCAGCCTCGTGGGGTCCGTCAGGAGCCGGACCTTAGGGGGGTACTGTTATGATTTTTTGGCACGTCTGCTCTAGCCTGTCTCTCTGGCCTGCAATCAGCAGATAAGATGCCCCTGGTGAAAACTGCTTTTTTGCAAAAGTGCAGTGCAATCTGTGGCATTCCAAAGCACCTGTTTTCTCCCTGATATATACTGACTCTGAAAACAGCGGTTCCCAGATTTGTGAAGCCATCGTGTGAGTAGATATCCAGCGTTCCTTCCTGACTGATCGTTGTTTTGACCTTGCTTTGCCTCTTGATTTTTGCCTCTTTCCCTGCCCCTTTTTCCAGACTGTTTGGATTGTGGTTTTGACCCTGTTTCCTGCATCTGATTTATGCCTCTGCCTGCCCCTTTCCTGACGTCTCTTGTTCCGATCATTGAACCTGTTTTTCTGTCCCTGGATTATTGAATCAACCTAACCCTTGGATTATTCAGCCAAAAGTCACCGTTTTCTCCCCGGGGACCTGCGCTGTGGAGATCCCCGCCCCTTCTACCCACTGGGGGGTTTCCCCCCCTGGGTATCAAGTTTTAACCCCCAAGACAAAAACAGGTTAGTGACTTTTCTGATCCTTCCAAGATTTGGGGGGAAAATACAAATCACTAAACCCTTTTTTTCTGCTTCAATGATTCCTGGGGAAGCTGTTTTGGAGTTTAAAAACCTGAGTGACGTTTTCCTGTGGCTGAATAAACTTTTTAATCTTTCAGTTTTGTGTCTGGCTGAATCTTGGGTCCGCCTTTTTCTAATTCGTAATACCAGGTGTAGGTATAGACATTAAATGTTTAACCAGTTTATAACAGATACCATTGCTGATGAAAGTTCCTTAGCAGCTTAAGTCTTAGTTTAGATGACGGTGTCATCTGCATGCATTTGGCATGTTGCAGATGGACATGTGTTTGGTAGATCGTTGATATATAGGGTGGATAAGAGGAGGCCCAGGGTTGATCCTAGTGGCACACCCATAGTTATTAATTATAGAAGAAGTATTGCTGTGGAACCAAACACACTGCATTCTATTTTCCAAATATGATTTTATGTACAGTAATAGTTGGTGAAACGTTGTAATCAAAATCCATGTTTGACTGTATCAAATGATTTTTTTAGATCGAGATAGACAGTCTCCACTATATCTCCTTTATCAAGTTTTGATATGATGTTTTCCAGTAACAAATTATTAGCAGTGTCTGTGGAATGGTTTTTCCTAATGCCAAACTGCATGGGATGCAGTGTATTTTTTTTATAAAATTCAAATGTGATGTGATTTGTTCAGAGAAAAAAAATTTCAATAACTTTAGACACTGCCGGAATGGGTCTGTTATTGGACATATCTAGACGGTTCCCTGCTTAAAAAATTGATGTAAATTATCGTGGTTTTCCAAGCGCTGAGAAACACTCCTGTACTGATTGGCCAGTTGATGATTTTGCAGATGATTGGAATAAGAACATCTTTGTATTCATCCCATAGATGTCTTCAGCATGTAAAGATTTAAGAGTGGAAATAATTGACTCTATTTTAGAGTGAGTCACTTCATTAAAAGATAAAATTGGGTCATGAATATTTTGTGAAATATCTATAAAGTCTGAGTCATGTTTCTAACTGCATCAATAAAATATATGTTAGTCAATCAGTCATTTTCTATACCACTTCGTCCATAGTGGGTCGCAGGGAAGCTGGTGCCCATCTCCAGCAGTCTATGGGCGGGAGGTGGGGTACACCCCAGACAGGTCGCCAGTCCATTGCAGGGCAACAGACAAACTCATTCACACACCTAAGGGCAATTTTTAGAGACCAATTAACCTAATTGTGGGAGGAAGCCAGGGTACCCGGAGAGAACCCACGCATGCACAGGGGAGAACATGCAAACTCCATGCAGAAAGACCCCTGGCCGGGAGTTGAACCCAGGACCTTCTTGCTGCAAGGCAACAGTGCTACCAACTGTGCCACCATGCA
Organism: Crenichthys baileyi; assembly: GCA_036173005.1. Taxonomy (NCBI): domain Eukaryota; kingdom Metazoa; phylum Chordata; class Actinopteri; order Cyprinodontiformes; family Goodeidae; genus Crenichthys; species Crenichthys baileyi. Next base: position 699,579 of record JAHHUM010002337.1, read on the forward strand.
CACCATGCATGTTAAATGTATTTGCCACAATACCAGAAACACATGTCACATTCCCTTTAAAATCCAGTTGAATGGTTCCTATTTCTTTGTCCAACAATTTTTTTTAGATGTTGTCAAATTTGTTTAGCATTGCTCTTTGATTCACCGATGGCATTAATAAAGAATGTGGCCTTTACATTTCTTGTTCCTTTATAACTTTATTTCTTAATGGAGTGAACACACGTCTGTCATTTTTTGACTTAGAATTTAGCGCCGCCTTAAGGGCATTGTCTCTTTGTTTCATTAATGACCATATCCTCTCATTTAACCATGGGAGATCATTTACGTTCTTTGTCCTGACTTTTGCGTTTTTCATGAAGCGATTAACAGTTCTTTTGAGTTCAGTCATAAAAGTCGTGCAATTCTTATCCATATTAATTCCTGATGAATACTGATTCTAGTCAACTTGATTGTAAGTTTTGGAATTCTGAAATGATCTGACTTATTAGAAGATGACTACATGAATCTGTTTTTATGAATTTTCTCAGAAACAATATCAAATTAAAACTACAAGCAGCAGTGGGCGGCCCTTGCAGCTTTGTGCCACTCGGCCTGTGTTGCGACCGTGGGAGTCTTGCATCTCCCCCCTACGCTACAGGTTAGCCCACTGCTCGATTCTGTACATGGCCACTAGGCGTTTCTGCTCTCTCGAGTTCTGCTCTGCCGAGAAGCGTTTAAAATTTGAAATCAGACCTTCCCGATAGATGCTGCACACACTTGCTTGTTAGTGGGCGGGGCGAAAGTGATGTCATCAACACATGTCATCAACTCTTGCTCCGGCCGGGTCAACCAATGTACCTCTTGCGCATGCTTTCTTCGGGCTCCAAGAAACTTGGAGCGGACATATGTTGCATTTGAATGACAGTAATGCAGTTAATTAATATAACTTTTATCTTAATGCTTAATGTTTCAGATACGTTTTGAACAGCACAACGTACCCCCCCCCCCCTTGGCACACCACCTCCACGACGTAAAAAAACCCTAGATGAAACCTGACACTTATACTCTCAAAAAAAGAATCCAGTGAGTATTTTATATTGTTAATATTGATTGGCCAATTTGTTGCGAGTTACGTCAAGCAAGATAAGAGAAATAATCTTGTCAGGGCAGATGACAAACATGCTGTGAGTAGCACAACAAAAGTTAACTAACTGTAACAATCCAGAAAAGCAAGGGCCGAACGGAACAGAAGGAAAAAATCAGCAACTGGAGTATTTTTGAATTGAAATGAATTGAATTTATAATGATGCAGAGTAACAATCCCTGCATATTTCTAGCAACACAGAAGAGGATCTGTTTGCTTTTCCTCTTGTTCCAGCCAGTAGCACACGCAATTTCCTCATTTAAATAGGGCAGTCTGCACCTACTTTGCAGCTGTTATCTATTGCACGCGCAATCTTTGAAAATCGCACGCAACACGCCCACTTATTGCACGTGCAATTTATTTTTTGTAAACGCAAATTACCACCCGCTATTTGGGATCTTTGAAGATCAGGCCCTTACTGTTTTAAGGGTGCGGGGCTGCGATGATGTCAGCATTTGACCCAAAATTGTTTGGGGCCAGATGTGGCTCAATCCCAGTTTTGTGTCTCTGCAACTTTCCTTGTAGAAGCTTTAACAATTTCGTTTTTCTTGACAAAAGGTCAAGTTTTGAGGCCTGGCCCCGCCCCTTCAGCATGCTCAAAAACTCGCAATTCTGATAACTTTTAATCCCCCATGCCTTTTGGGCATACTGACCAAATTTGAAGCTGATAGCTCAAAATCCCTTGGAGGAGTTTGTCAAAGTACGACATGTATGAAATGTCAAAAATGACATTTTGACCCAAAATGGCCGATTTCCTTTTGGTTTTAGGAGATACCTTCCACTGACTTTTTTTGGAGTGTTCTACCTGTGTACCAAATTTCGAATCTCTATGTTACACTAGTAGGCCACAGTTAAGTTTAGGGGGGGCGGTTGAGCTATTCTTATTGTGACTTTTTCAAAACCCTTAAAATATGTAATTTGACACCAAGACTGATGCCTGTGCAAAATATGATGAGTTTTCATATATGTTTATGCTTCCAAAAAGCCAATTCATTTGTTGGAGAATAAGAATAAACAGAGCCATTACAATAGGCCATCGCATTTGCAGCGCTTTCGCTGCTCTGGCCTAATTATGATCTGATAGCCCTGTGACCAAATGTTTTCAAAATATGGTCAGGTCGATTTATAAAGGCTAGATCAGTAAGAGTCTCTGAAGATTTGGTTATTCTAGTTGGCCCTTCAATTATTTCTTTGAGATCCTCTTTGTATTATCACATCAGTTTATGTTTAAATCTCCAAATAAGATAATTTCATTATTATTATTGCAATGTTTGATAAGAGTATTTAACTGATCATAAAACACGCAGTTTGTTTTAGGTGGCCTATACATTACTATCACAGTAAATGCCATTTGATCTGCAATGATTACATTAAGGACAATACATTCTAAACCATTGTCTGATAATGTGGTTTCCTTGCAATTAAACCTTTGTTTGACATAAAATAGCAATACTTCCTCTTCCCTTAGCCCTGTGTCTTCTAAACATATTGTACCCCTCTACCTGTAACAAGTCAACTGGAGAGTTTTTGTTTCCGTTGTTTGTTTCAGCTTTGGGTAGGGCGCCTCTTATGTTCAAATCTCCACACAGTAATCCCTGTGGTTTCTTGCGTGTCCCATAAAGCGCGAGCCTGGTTCACACTTTTAAATTCAACTCAATTCAATTCAGTTCAGTTTTATTTATATAGTGCCAATTCAAAACACATGTCGTCTCAAGGCACTTCACAAAGGGTTTGGAATGGTGTAGGGTTGTTGGGGAGGTTAGATTAAGCTGCTGAGTGTTAGTTTGGCAATTTTAGAATGGGCTATTTGTATGAGGTACTAAGTAAAATAATACACTGATAAAGTTTGTCCATGTAGAGTCCACTGGTGGCCATTGATATAATAAAAACCACAAGAATTGGAGGTACCTCTCAAATTATTTGAAACTGCGCTGTTTCAAAATAGCGGGGTTTATATATTCTATCTTGGATCCAGATTCAGGGCTCTTTCCATCTGCACAGTCCAACTAGCTGAGGATCCGCACACAGCAAGTATTCTTACGTGACAAATCAGCTGTGGTGAAAGTGAAGCTGAACCTACTCAGATGTCCAGCCATAGCGATGATGTTGCTTCTATGTGATGTTATATTCACCAACTTCCGCAAGCCCATTTCAAACAACAAGCTGACAGTTCACAGTCCCCCTTTCGCTTAAGCCTTTTACAATAAAACAGCGTACACTAATACAGATTATACCACAAGACTGTTGATACAGAGTTGGGAGCATTTCATTTCAACCAGGTCCAAATCAAAATGTACAGATCTGGAGAAATGACATATGACTGAGTTGTAATATGTTGGGATGTGTTATTACAAAGAATCATGTCTCCTTGGAACACTCCTATTTGTTTTTCTGTTCGGATAAACCCCCCCTGTCTGAGGTCGGGCTGAACTTGTGATGACCCATATGGGAGAATGAAAGCATGTCAGTCTACGTAAACTCCAGACACTAGACTTTCTTTTGGTCATTGCTTCCATATAGGTTTGTTGTGTTTAAAAAAAACTCTGTGTCCTTCGTTTGTGTGAGTACAGATAAGAAAACTGCTTCTCTCCATCAGGAATTAATTGAAGACTTGGGATTCAGTTGCACAAGGTCTCTTTCCCTGTTCCACTCCATGTACTGTTTGAGGCACACAGAATCCTACGGGAAGAGCCCAGATAATTCAGTGGATATGTTTTACACAATGGTTGACGAGAAAACAAAGTACAATGATTAGTTATAAAAGGTGGGCAGTGAAATCCATGGGGAAAACTTCAGACCCCCTTTCGTGGGGAGGAAACATTACTTCAACTTGGGCTTATCTTGATTTCTGCTGGTCAGAGTGTTTTTTTTCTCGCTATTTATTTAGGTCAACAAATGATCATTATTCAGATAGTTGCTGACATATGAGCAGGGGCGCCATAAAGGGGACAATAAGGAGAAGGATTCTAGGGGCCCATGTTTGACAGGGGCCCAGAGGAACCCCTAATACAATTATAATACTGACAAAATAATATGACACAGAAATAAACTACCATCACACATATATTTTATTTACAATGTATTTGGTAAGTTTATTTGTTTTAGAAACATTTCCCAAAGCCCACCCTACCCCCCTCTCTATTTATGTAAAATGGTTCAGTCCACCACCTGCTCTGTCAGAAAGCTGCAGACAACTTTTCACAGACAGCAAGTGGCGGCAGACACTTGCCGAATAAGTCAGGGAACCAAACAAGGAAAGAGAAAAAGCTCAGATAAGAGAAAGATGCAAAGGGTAGACAGTGTGTCGCCCAATTCTTTCACAGGCAAGGTGGGGTCTGTTAGTGGTTCATGTAATAGAAAGATCTAGAACATTAACCTGTGGTTTATTCCTTACTTTGTCCATAGTTTATAAGTTAGCTCACTTTTCTCCCCATTTTAGCTAATATTTCTGAAGAAAACTCTTCAGGCTTTTAGGCAATCAAATTACGCTCGTTTGATCAACACACTAGTTCGTATCTGCAGAGGCTGCTCTTTTGACCCAGAAGGAAGTAGCAAAATGGATCCGGCAAACCCGGGCAGTTCTTCAGTATGTATAACAAATTCTATCTTTCAAGTTTGTTTTTTTTTTAACGGTGGATTTGCTTTAAATTCGTTGCCCAACAAAATTACACAGACAGCATCTTTGGAAAACTTTTCTCAGTGGTTTGTCCCACTAGCATCATGCTAAATTAATTAACCTGGATATGCTGTGTTTGTGAAAATATGAGATTTGGTACGAAGTGGTATTCGCATGGTATTGAAAGATAGACGACACTGCAATAAGAGGTTGGAAACGAGAATGGCATTTGGCGGAGGGGTAAATAACACGGAAAATAAAGCTGGAGTGAATAAGTTTAGAAATGATGGGCACCATGGTTGCAGAACGCTGTTATGTAATCACGGTGAATGTAAAAAAATACCTTTAGGTACTGCAGTAAACTGAACCAATACTCTGTAAAACACAGTCAACCAAACCTAGATACAAAAAACGTCGGATTTTACTGACATTTTTTAATATTGTCCAACAAAAAAAACAAAAAACAATCAGCGGACCTGCTTCTCCTTTAACCTTGCAAATATATTGCCATTTAAAAAAGTTGACAATTGGCGCGGACATTTAATTTTAATGATGCATAAGGGATCTTCACTGATTGGCTGGCTGCCTTAACATATTCTTTCCTGCATTTTGATTGGTCTAGGCACCACAAGCATTAAGGATGCTACTTTGCTATGTCAAACACAAAGTAAGCATAATTTCTTAATATTTTGGAATATTTTCAGATGTAGCTGTAGAGAAGCTATATACAGTATATTAGAGCTGCTGCTGTTATGGTTACAGCTTCTGAAGAGGACAGTGATATGTATGACAGTAATGAATCTGATGATGATGTAGGCCCTGAGAGCTTTGATGAACAGGACTTTGAGACCAACAAGAGGAAGTTGGAGGGCTACCATACTTCTGACTTCAGTGTTTCTTTTGTGCAGAATAGAATAGATACAATACAAACTTGCTTTATTGTACCTCTGTGGGGAAGTTTAGGTGTAAAAGCATCAAGTTTAAGGTAAATGGAAGTGTGCAGATTCACACAAAGTAAAAAAAATATAAAACGTTTTCACGTACATGGAATATGTAAGATAAAAGTGTTTATAAAAGAATAATTAAAGATTGAAAATAAGACTTTGAGGGTTAACAATTACCAGAATGGCAAATGGACCATAAAGGACTATACTTTTCTCTTCTTCTCTACAGCCTGACCTTATCAGACATAAGCCTCAAGGACAATGAGAGACCATATGAGTTGCACGTAACTTTGCTGTACATAAATTTTATATTACACATATTGATACTGCTATCTAACAAATTGTGAATGTTTAGATCTTATGGTGTAAAAATGTAAACCTTTTGTCAAAGTCTATAATTCCAGCAATATTCCAAATCAAGTACTTATGAAGCTAAAGAAGTTTATATCTTCATTTATAGTATATGTTCTCTTATTTAGTGCTATATTCTGTATATAAAGTCATTTTCTTCTGTATGGATTTGTTTCAGGTTTTCCAAGATGCTATTCTTTAGTCAGAAAGACACTTAATGCAGTTGCTGAGGTCATCTAGCAGAACAGCTGCTGTGATGAATCAAAATACAAGGTTTACTTAAGCAGAACTCATTGCTTAATACTTTTGAGTCATTTAACTATATTCCGATTTAGAAATTGTCTTTCGCAACATCTTGCAGAGAACAGAGCCAAGGTGCCCACATTAGTAGTTCAGTCAATCCTGAAAGACCATCGGTCCAACAAGAAATGACCATACGTGTTGTATACTGTATTTAGTGTCAATGATGTTTGCATTGTAACACTAAAACACACAATTCATAATGGTCACCGTCAATATTTTTTTAAATTTCTGACAGGTCCTTTCCTGGTATGTTTTCAAGATTGAGAGGAAAAAGACAATTCCCTAGTACATATCTGGTGCCTGGCAAGAGCCCAAACCTTTTATTTTACATGCTGCTAAAAGAAATGGGCAAGACCTCAAAAGAGCATGAGAATGCATGCAAACACAGGCAGGGATGGATCAAAGGACAGCGTATCTTGACGAGAGCACAACACATGAAGAAGTATGAACAAATTGTTGCTACTCACTACAGCAAAACTGAAAAATTTTAGTCTAATAAAAATTCTGATGAATGTGATCATCACTGCAGTTCACAGCTGTGCTTTACAGCAAATGACAACTAGGATTTAGATTAGATCTTTATCATTAATCATGAGTACAGGACTGTAAAGTTTGGTTTGAATATTCAATATTTATAGTACCTTGAATATTTGTTAGTTTATGTGGGGGTATAATGAATGTTAAATGTGATGTGTATACTTTGTTTTGACTTAGACTTTAAAAGATTTAATTTTTATTATTGCTTTCAAGTGATGTCCTGAACATTTTGTTTCCAAAACTGAAGTAGGTTACAGGTGGCTGGCTGCTGTTCAAACCTGTAGGTGTGTATATTCTTAAATGTGAGGACTGCATAAAGATTTATTGTATTTTATAAACTGGGTGCTACTCCTACTGTCAGATAACTAGTATTAGGACAACTTCATTTTCACCCAATGCTATCCTTTTTTTTCAAATTCCTAAATCTGAATGGTTGAGGTGAGGTTACTGTCGGGGTTGGAGATTTCTGTGTCTTGTATTGTCTTTGTTTGGTTTTCTAGAGGACGCTGGAGAGCATGAGCGGTGAGACAGGTGTTTTCCATTCACCATTGATGAGTCCTGGAGTATTTAAGCAGGAGGCAGCCAGCATGTCAGCGCTCGAGTGTTAGCCTTCAGTGGTAGTTACTCAAGCCGACCTTAGAGCCACTTCTCGTATTGCTTGCTTTGACCTATGTTAACCTATTTTTGTCTTTCTAGTAACTGTGTTGGTGACTACCTGGATGTTGCCCAGGCCGGCCACCGACGGACTTTGCCTATGGGTACCTCGTTCCAAGTTTCCCACGGATGAATCAACTAACAAGTGTCTCGCTAACACCGTACTACTGGATTTACTCCTGTTGGCTATTTCCTGGCTTCGACCTCCGATCCTACCTCTACGAAACATGTCCACCCTCCACCACTCCTCTGGTGCCCTCCACACAATCCTCCAAACACTGTTATCGACCAAGGAACTACAGGGGTTGGACAATGAAACTGAAACACCTGGTTTTAGACCACAATAATTTATTAGTGAGGTGTAGGGCCTCCTTTTGCGGCCAATACAGCGTCAATTCGTCTTGGGAATGACATAAACAAGTCCTGCACAGTGGTCAGAGGGATTTTAAGCCATTCTTCTTGCAGGATAGTGGCCAGGTCACTACGTGATACTGGTGGAGGAAAACGTTTCCTGACTCGCTCCTCCAAAACACCCCAAAGTGGCTCAATAATATTCAGATCTGGTGACTGTGCAGGCCATGGGAGATGTTCAACTTCACTTTCATGTTCATCAAACCAATCTTTCACCAGTCTTGCTGTGTGTATTGGTGCATTGTCATCCTGATACACGGCACCGCCTTCAGGATACAATGTTTGAACCATTGGATGCACATGGTCCTCAAGAATGGTTCGGTAGTCCTTGGCAGTGACGCGCCCATCTAGCTCAAGTATTGGGCCAAGGGAATGCCATGATATGGCAGCCCAAACCATCACTGATCCAGCCTAATGCTTCACTCTGGGCATGCAACAGTCTGGGTGGTACGCTTCTTTGGGGCTTCTCCACACCGTAACTCTCTCGGATATGGGGAAAACAGTAAAGGTGGACTCATCAGAGAACAATACATATTTCACATTGTCCACAGCCCAAGATTTGCGCTCCTTGCACCATTGAAACCGACGTGTGGCATTGGCATGAGTGACCAAAGGTTTGGCTATAGCAGCCCGGCCGTGTATATTGACCCTGTGGAGCTCCCGACGGACAGTTCTGGTGGAAACAGGAGAGTTGAGGTGCACATTTAATTCTGCTGTGATTTGGGCAGCCGTGGTTTTATGTTTTTTTGGATACAATCCGGGTTAGCACCCGAACATCCCTTTCAGACAGCTTCCTCTTGCATCCACAGTTAATCCTGTTGGATGTGGTTCGTCCTTCTTGGTGGTATGCTGACATTACCCTGGATACCGTGGCTCTTGATACATCACAAAGACTTGCTGTCTTGGTCACAGATGTGCCCGCAAGACGTGCACCAACAATTTGTCCTCTTTTGAACTCTGGTATGTCACCTATAATGTTGTGTGCATTTCATTATTTTGAGCAAAACTGTGCTCTTACCCTGCTAATTGAACCTTCACACTCTGCTCTAACTGGTGCAATGTGCAATCAATGAAGACTGGCTACCAGGCTGGTCCAATTTAGCCATGAAACCTCCCACACTAAAATGACATGTGTTTCAGTTTCACTGTCCAACCCCTGTAAGTATCTTTGCAAAACGCACCTCAATAGTTCCACGCTGTTTCCTCCGGCCCGACTCCCTCTCCTCCTGGCGGTTTGTCAACAACAAACTAGTAAGAGACAGTACACTATTAGTTTTCTATTTAGCTACCGTCTTTACTTACCTTGTGCTTCCTTTCTTACAGCTTTGCCTACTTTGTCAAGACCGTGCTTGTTCCTGTGATTTCAATAAATCTGTTAAACACTTCCTGGTTTCCCTTGAGCGTTTACTGCATGCGGGTCAGATCAATCTGTAAAACTATGACAGTTACATTTATTAAAATTGCATAGATATGAAATGTTTCATATGTTTAAGGATCAGAATGTTCAATTTCTATTCATAAATGTTGAAGATCTATCATTGCCCTTATCAAAGAGAAACTAAGCATCGACCCTTTACCTCTAGACGATGAATCCTTCAATAGCATAACAAAAGCAAAAGGCCAGAAGTGTGGATTATGGTTCTGTTGCAACTTCTTACAGAACACCTAATGTCCCATCCTCTTACGGAAACTGATGGTGATGAACCTACGGAGAAGGAATGTATGTTTATTCACACTAATATCATATTATCCAAACATATATTGTTATTAAAGATCTGAAGAAAAAATATGTTTAAAAAAAATAAGCTATCTGTTTTTAAGTTATTGCACAACAGCACCAATGCAGTCGTGTGCTGTCTGCACAGATATGTTTCCCACTGATTTCATTGAGATGAATGTCTCTTCATGTGAAGAAAGGTATTTCACAACAACATAAACAAATGTTATTAGTGATTGGTTTTAAGCCTTGTCTGTAATTAAAACACAACTCTTGGTAGTAGCACAAGTGATAAAAAAGGGCATGAAAGGTACTGTGATTAAGGAAGGGCGAGCAGATACTGTATGCCAGTACCATCTGGAACTTCTTGTACAGTCAGGGATGGTAGTTCAATGATTTAGTTACAGGTAAAGTAAGAAAAGTGTTGATTGGTAAATGATGAGCTAGTCTAGTGAAATATCAAGTCCTGAAATTGAAGCTTTTGCTTTGTATCTATTTAATGGATTTTTCACCTTTTAAAATTCTCATTTTCTTTAAGAAGCCCTCCTGTTCTCCACTCATTACCTGTATTAACTATACCTGTTTGAACTCGTTATCTGTATAAAAGACACCTGTCCACACACTCAATCAAACAAACTCCAACCTCTCCATAATGGCCAAGACCAGAGAGCTGTGGAAGGACATCAGGGATAAAATAGTAGACCTGCACAAGGCTGGGATGGGCTACAGGAAAGTAGCCAAGCAGCTTGGTGAGAAAGCAACAATTGTTGGTGCAATTATAAGAAAATGGAAGAAGTTCAAGATGACGGTCAATCCCCCTCAGTCTGGGGCTCCATGCAAGATCTCACCTTGTGGGTCATCAATGATCATGAGGAAGGTGAGGGATCAGCCCAGAACTACACGGCAGGACCTGAAGAGAGCTGACCTGAAGAGAGCTGGGACCACCACAGTGTCAAAGAAGACCATAAGTAACACACTATGCCACGGATTAAATTCCTGCAGTGCATGCAAGCTCAATCCAGCGCATGTTCAGGCCTGTCTGAAGTTTGCCAATGACCCTCTGGATGATCCAGAGGAGAAATGGGAGAAGGTCATGTGGTCTGAGACAAAAATAGAGATTTTTGGTCTAAACTGCACTCGCCGTGTTTGGAAGAAGAAGAGGGATGAGTACAACCCCAAGACCACCATCCCTACTGTGAAGCATGGAGGTGGAAACATCATTCTTTGGGGATGCTTTTCTGCAAAGGGGACAGGACGACTGCACCGTATTGAGGGGAGGATGGATGGGGTCATGTATCAGGAGATCTTAGCCAACAACCTCCTTCCCTCAGTAAGAGCATTGAAGATGGGTCGTGGCTGGGTCTACCGGCATGACAATGACCCAAAGCCCACAGCCAGGGCAACAAAGGAGTGGCTCCATAAGAAGCATCTCAAGGTCCTGGTGTGGCCTAGCCAGTCTCCAGACCTGAACCCAATCGAAAAACTTGGAGGGAGCTGAAAGTCTGTATTGTCCAGCGACAGCCCTGAAACCTGAAGGATCTGGAGAAGATCTGTATGGAGGAGTGGTCCAAAATCCCTGCTGCAGTGTGTGCAAACCTCATCAAGAACTACAGGAAACATCTGATATCTGTAATTGCAACCAAAGCTTTCTGTACCAAATATAAAGTTTGGTTTTTCTGATGTATCAAATACTTATGTCACTTTCTGTCATTTTCTGGATTTTTTATTTTAAATTCTGTCACTCAAATGTGAGTACCTATGATAAAAAGGGAGATCAAATACTTGTTCTCCCCACTGTATAAGACAAGGGGGGCTGAACAGGACATAGCCTTCAACTCATTCTACAAGAGACCCATTGAATGGGCAAGTCCTCTGGAGTGCAGGCTTGAGGGTAAAATTTATTAAAACTTTGCATACATTTAAAGCTGTTTTTTATTATTTATTATTTTTATCTTACAGGGGATATAGCTATTGGACAAGGAGTAGCACGCCTTTTCTAATCAACATGCATTGAGAAGCTGGTGTCTAGTATTTGCAATTTTAAGTTCATATTTAGTATGCAAGAGCTATGTTTGCTGTTCATTGTTTTTTTTTTATAATTTGTATTATTATTGACTCATTGTTTGTTATCAAAGGTTTTACATATGTTATTTTGTGTTTTTTTTTTTCTTATTTTATTTATCACATAGCAAAGTCTTCTGTTACCCCAGTTTTTGAGGGAGAACCTGGTCACTTAGTCCCATCAGCATCTCATTTTTTTGTGGAGGGTGATATGATCCTTGTGGCAGAAAGAGTGGTGGGGCACTCCTTTCCTCATGGAGGACCATGCCTATTTCAACTTAGCTCAGCTGTTGTACATGTCCTCCTCGATGGAAACTGCCACAGTTACACCTGAGGACTGTTCAGCCCTAGACCTCAGAGGGACAATCTAGCTTGCATGTTTTTCATTCATCTTTAAATGGATGAATATTTATACATTGGCCATAATGAGTCAGACATTTGCGTTTGAATAACCTACACTAACCCTTCAAAATTGTTCTTGGTCAAATGATCTGCCACTGAGAAATGGTCTGTGGCTTAATTGTAACTTGTCTTTTTTTAAACCAATTACTTAAATGTATAAGGAATTTTATAATTCCTCTGTTTTTTTGAACTGTTGTTTTCCGAATTTCAAAGCTTGAAGGGAAATCCAAGCTTTCAGATGCAGAACAAACGTGTGTTCAGGATTTGTCTTATGCATAGGACCTCCCTTCATTGACAGAGAACAACAGAAGATGGCTATTTGAAATTATTAATTCACTTGGTGAGTGAAGTTAAATTTAAGTTAAATGTTTGTGTTTTAGTTTTTTATTATCCTTTTTTCGGTATCATGTCATTGGTATAGTGATGAGGCAAATTTAACAGCTGAGAAGGGGTCTCAAAGAAACTCTATGGGGACACTGCTGATCCAGTGACCTGACACAGTGCCCTTAGTCTTTACAAAAGAGGTTGGTGCAGTGAGCCCTTAGGTAAATTTTGAGCTTATAAAATGCAATAATGTAAAAAATAAAATTTTATTTTTTAAAAATATAAGATTTTTATCATTCTATGAAATGTAATAAATTGGAAATTCATGTACATATATTAAAAATAAGCATATTTCTCTGGACACAATTCAAATTTCTACTTTTGTGAAACAGGCCCAAGACCATAGGGCTTTACTTGAGATTTTCCTAATTTCCTTATAAAAATAAGACTTTAGCAAATCGCATTGCAGTTTCAAAAGCAATGTTTCATGACAGCTTTTTATATAGAGAGATATACACTGCCTGGCCAAAAAAAAAATGTCGCCACCAAAAAAAAAAAAGGTCACACACTCTAATATTTCGTTGGACCACCTTTAAGTTTGATTACGGCGCGCATTCACTGTGGCATTGTTTCAATAAGCTTCTGCAATGTCACAAGATTTATTTCCACACAGTGTTGTATTAATTTTTCACCGAGATCTTGCATTGATGATGGTAGAGTCTGACCGCTGCACAAAGCCTTCTCCAGCAAATCCCAAAGATTCTCAATGGGGTTGAGGTCTGGACTCTCTGGTGGCCAATCCATGTGTGAGAATGATGTCTCATGCTCCCTGAACCACTCTTTCCCAATTCGAGCCTGATGAATCCTGGCATTGTCATCTTGTAATATACCCGTGCCATCACGGAAGAAAAAAGCCATTGATGGATTAACTTGGTCATTCAGTATATTCAGGTAGTCAGCTGACCTCATCCTTTGAACACGTACTGTTGTTGAACCCAGACCTGACCAACTGCAGCAACCCCAGATCATAGCACTGGCCCCACAGGCTTGTACAGTAGGCACCAGGCATGATGGGTGCATCACTTCACCTGCCTCTCTTCTTACCCTGATGCGCCCATCCCTCTGGAACAGGGTAAATCTGGACTCATCAGACCATATGACCTTCTTCCATTGCTCCAGAGTCCAATCTTTATGCTCCCTAGCAAATTGAAGCCTTTTTTTATGGTTAGCCTCACTGATTAGTGGTTTTCTTAAGGCTACACAGCTGTTCAGTCCCAATCCCTTGAGTTCCCTTCACATTGTGGGTGTGGAAATGCTCTTACTTTTACTATTAAACATAGCCCGGAGTTCTACTGTTGTTTTTCTTCAATTTGATTTCATCAAACGTGATCGCCGATCACGATCATTCAGGATTTTTTTCTGGCCACATTTCTTCCTCGAAGACGATGGATCCCTACTATACTTCCAGTTTAAAATAATGCGTTGGACAGTTCTTAACCCAATTTTGGAAGTTCCTGCAAGCTCCTTAAGTGTTTTCTCTGCTTGATGCTTGCCAATGATTTGACCCTTCTGAAACAGACTGACATCTTTTCCACGACTACGGGATGCGTCTTCGACATGAGAAGCAAATTATTGCACCAGTTTGGGTTAAAAAACTTGTTGCCAGCTGAAACATAATCGCCCATGCAGTAATTATCCAATGGGAGGCTCGTACCTATTTGCTTAGTTAAATCCAGGTGACGGCCAGGCAGTGTATATAGTTGCTAAACTTTCACAGAGTCATAGCTCTGTTGAGCCATCCATTACCCCAGCTCTCAGCAGTAATGACTTTATGGGATTCTTTTTAAATAAAATTGATTCTATTAAAAATAAAATCATTGGCATACTCCCGAACAATATTACTTCATCCTCAGTAAATGAGACAGCATTGGAGGTAACTGTAGAATCTGATCTGTGTTTGGACTGTTTTGATCCCGTGGAGCTTCTAACTAGAAAGGACTAATGGCACAATTAAAAATAAATTAAGAAAAACAATGGAAGAAACAAAAATAAACTGGGTTAAATGCTTGGATATAGTGAAACTTAGTATGAGAATAACTCAATCAGCTCAAGGAGGTTTAACACCTTTTGAAATAATACATGACAGACCCTATTAGATTCCTGTTTTGGAGAAGGAATTAAAAGACTCATAACTGGATAGAACAATGGCAGATTATATGAGAAAAACCTTAAAATCTAGAGAAATTCAAAGTGCAAATAATCTACTAAATGTTTTTGACACCCCACAGACGACCTCAGATGTGAAGGAAGGAGACTGGTGGTTCTCACAACTCCCACTGCTACTTGGATACATTAAGGTGGGTCAGTCAATACTTTCTCCCGACGCTAGGGGGTCATTTTAAGTCTGATTACAAAGGGGTTGTAGCCATTTAAAGGTGCTTCGTCTCAACGTCAGTGAAGAAACCAACGGTCCCTCCTAGCACTAAGGCTAGGTAAGTGATTGACTGATAACACCTGAATAAAAAAAAAAGGTTTGAAAAATGTTATTGAAGAAATTAATCATAGCTGGTTTTTGTACCTTAGCATTATTAATTTTGTTTGATGAACAAAGACCCATCAAAAAGGTTAAAAGGTGGATCAATGAAGGATTCCATGACATTTTTATCAAGATATAGCACATGTATATGAAACAGATATTTGGTACCAATATGTGAAAGTCATTGCTAAAAAAAAAACAACGAAATGCTATGTGTGCTCCTGACTTCCTATTTCTTCCAGCCAGACCAGTGCCAACACCAGAGGATGTGTGTTTTATAAGGCAGAGCCTTGAAGGAAACAGTGAGAATTTTAAACTTTACTAAATTTCACACCTGTAATTTCACAATTTTTACATTTAAGTTAAATGTCACTGCTCGTGTCTCTAACTATGTCGAACCATTAGGAAGTTGTCGGTTCCCTCATTGTGTAGGAGGAAGGGGTTCTGTCCCAGTAAGTGCCCTCCCGAGCCGTCTGTGTATGTAACTGACCATACTTTATTATCCACTCCAAATAGAATTAAGAGAGAACTCGTTCAAGTCGAACCACATGATAGTATATGGGGAACAGATGTCCCTGACGAGTTTAAACATAGATCAACATAAAACCATAGATTATAGGTTTGGGTTATTTGTTAATGCCTCTGATAAAGCTTTTACAGGAATGTCCAAGGAAACAGCACTCCACACAGTGGTACTGCAAAACAGGATGGTGTTGGATTTGGTAACGGCCCCATCTGGGGGAGTTTGCACTCTTCTGATTGAGACCTGTTGCACCTACATCCCTGATGAAACCAGAGATGGTCACACTGTGAGTGAAGTGCTAGCTCAGCTCAAAGAGATAAGGAAAGGTATGCAGCAGGATGCACACCTGGGACAGGGAGGCCTGCTCTTGACCGTGGTGGCAACTGCTTATGAAACTGAAAATCATGACTCTTTTTCTCATAATATTAGTGCTGTTTTTGCCTTTTCACCATGTGTATCATTCCTTGCATCAGAGTAATTATGTCCAAGATGTTTGCAGGCATAGTTGGAACAATGCTGTCCCAAGATTATCAGCTGTTGGAAAGAGAGGATCCAGATCCTGATGACGACATGAAAATAGTTTAGTACTAAATGAAGTGTGTGCATAAAGCCGAAAGGAAGTGTGGACATGGATGACTTGTTTTAAACTAATCAATAATAAACAGGAAGGAATTGTTGGAAGATTTGTACATGAATTATCATTGCTTAGTTTAAAAAGATTCTTTTTCTTTATGATTTACCATCAAAAGTCAGTTCCATTTACCTTAAACTTGATGCTTTTGTCAAACGACAGTCTTGGAGTGGACCCCAAAATGCAGACAGGCAGGAAGCAGTGTGGTATGGTGAGTAAAAATCTTTAAGAAAAAAACTCACTCTCAGGTGGTAGTAGACGCAGGCAAAAATGAACAGGCCTGGCATGACAACTGGTGTGAACCAAGATAATGTTTCCGCGACGAGTAAACAGAACAGCAGTGTATATATCGAGCCTGGTGCAGGTGAAACGAGACTGATTACATGGTGCAGGTGGTGTCAGGTGAAGCCGATTACTGGCTGACAGAGGCTGGGAGTGAAAACGAAACATGGCTGGAACAAAACAGAAATTCAAGGATCTAATCAAACCCAAGAAACATAACTGTAACAGAAAATAAACCAGAAAGCACTATGAACTGAAAACAACCTCAAGAAAGCAAACCTAAACTACAGCACCACCTATAAAACAATTAACAGAAACAAGATCTAAAACACAGCAACTTGGAAAACACAATCATAGTAAGAGAAAAAAACCAAAAACCAAACACCCTCAAATCATAACAGCTTTTATAGCTAAAGTTCCCACCGAGGTGCAATAAAGGATGTTTGTATTCTATCTATTCTATTCTACTCAAAAGAAGCACTGAAGTCAGAAGTATGGTAGCCCTCCAACTTCCTCCTGTTGGTCTCAAAGTCCTGTTCATCAAAGCTCTTAGAGCCTACATCAGGAAAAGGAGGTCAGTCAACATGTCCGGCAATTGTTTTTTTTGGGGGGGGGGTTTGTTAGACAATATTAAAAATCGTCAGTAATGTCCGACGTTTTTTTACAAACACTAATGTAATACACTATGTATGTGCCAAGCAAAGTTATAGGCATGAGTGAATCTAGGTTTGGTTGACCGAGTATTGGTTCAGTTTACTGCAGTACCTAAAGGTATTTTTTACATTCACTGTCATTAAATCACAGCGTTCTGCAACCATGGCGTCCACCGTCTCTAATCTTGTTCACTCCGGTTATTTATTATTTTCTGTGTTATTTACCCCTCCACCAAATGCCATTCTCGTTTCTAACCTCTTATTTGCAGTATCGTCTATCTTTCAATATTGTGCGAATACCACGGAATGTCATATATTTTCACAAACACAGCATATTTATTATTATTTCATTCAGCATTTAGCATGATGTAATCCTGCAGGGCTTAGTGGAACAAACCACTGAGAAAAGTTGGCCAAAGACGCTGTCTGTGTAATTTTGTCATTGAACAATGAATTTAAAGCAAATCCGTTGGTAAAAAAAACAAACTTGAAAGATAATATCTGTTATACATACCGAAGAAATGCCCCGATTTGCAGCATCCATTTTGCCGCTTCCTTCTGGGTCAAAAGAAGGAAAGTTACAACTATAACTAATATTCTAGGAATCTCGGCGCTTCAAGCACTGTTGGAGATGGGAAAACTTATGATTTGTCTTGCACTTTATCACTCATGCAAGCTATGTATTTCTGACCTTTATGTGAACTCAGCAGGCAGACTGTGCGAGGCCAAGTCACTTTCTGTTCCTGTTTTCTCCTGTTAAGAAATGCATGCTTTTGTAAAACCAATTGTCTGGGTCTTTCGAAAACAGCTGTTACCCCCACCTCTCTGTATCACACACACTCAAACTGTCTGTAACCAACACACCCACACTCTGTTCCAAGAACTGTCTGTGTCTGCCTATAAATAAAGAAGTCAAGAGGCCTGCACTTTGTAGTTGCACCGCAGAGTGGGCTACCATCTTGCTGCAAGATTAACAGAGACTCATGTGTCGTTCCTTCTGAGCTTGACTATTTGATAAATATCTCTAACATTTAATTGGTCCTTCGACGCCGTAGATATTGTAATCTTACTTATCTATCTTTTACAGTGACCTGAGGATCCCAGGGTTCACCTGACGTCGAGGAAGCGCTACTGGAGGTCCGCCCCAGGACGGTGGTCCAAAGACCCGGTGGGTGAATTCGCATCAGGCCGGTAGATTATTGCTTCACTCGACGCCTGGTGACTCTTGGGGTCTGAAAGAGTCACTGAAGTCAGCTCAGAGGTGAGAAATTGTGTTGTAATAAGTACTTAAAGCAGTCGTAGGTAGTGACCCGCCAGGAATAAAGGGGTCTGCATTGGGTAGGGTTTTGTTCCGCCTGGATAAAGGGAACTGCTAAATTTGGTAGGATCCCGCCGTAAGGGGACCAGAGACGACTGGGTAGTTCCGCCATAAGGGAATAGGATAATTTGGTTGGTAGCATTCCGCCGTAATGGAATTAAATTAAGTGTTAAATAACGAAAGAGCTCATAAAATAGGTTAGGTTGGCCGTAAGCAACTGTTGGGGAAAAGTGGACTAGTCAAAGTACTAACTGAATGAATGTGTTATGTGTGATTTTCTGTCATTGGAGGACTAAGGTTTTAAAGAATCGATAGAAGGATTCTCCTAGTCCTGTGTTTTCTTTGCCTAATCAGAATAACGTACTGACGGGACAGGAGTGTGGATGGGTTTGCAGTAGAAGCACAGTAGAAGGGCGTGTCAGTGTCCCCTCTTGTGCCCCATGTCAGAGACATTCTGATTGGGATTTTTCATAGTTAAATAAAATAAAAGGGGAAAATGGGGAAAGAACAGAACGAGTGTAAAAACTTAGAAGGAGATGTAAAGTTTATGGAAAATTATGTGAAGGGGGCCGGAGAAATATGTAAACGATGGCATAAAAATAAGAATTTTCAGGTAACTTAATTACCACTGAAAACCTAAAATTACAGGGGCATCTTAAACTGGAGATTATGCATTCAAAAGATCCAGAGACAGTAAAAAACCTTGCTAGATTATAATTTCAAAGGGGACCTCTCAGTCCCTGCGTGCACACAGTTGATAAACAGATTAAAAGAAAAATATGATTAAGAAAAAGCAAGAGCAGCCTTTAACTGACAGTCATAACATAGCCCAAATTATAAAGACTAAGAGGTGGTTTTAGAGGACGTGATAAAGGAAGTTAAAAGAGTAGGTGACAATATGGGCAACATGGACACTGTCTAACTGGACAACCCAGTGAACGGTGACTGGAGGGGGGAGAACGGAATGTTGTTAAAGAAGTAATGTGAGAGTAAAAGATCTTGTAAGCTAGTATTAGTGAGAAACAGTTGTTTTAAAAATCATTCTATGGTGTTATACTACCAACGACACCATGATAAAATGCAAAAGATTCATTTTACAGGGAAATAATTCCATATTTGGCTCAGATTGTGTGCATTCTTGATTTTCTCCTCTTTGAGAGAAGTTAAATTTCAGCTCTGTGAAGCGATCTTGACACAGGAAATGCATCTCATTCATTAACAATACATTTTTCTCCTATAGGTGGAAGTTTTGCTGACTAATCATAGGCTGGATCTATGAAGCATTATGTGCACAGACCAAATGAACAAGGTTCTGACTGACTTATGAACCTCACTGACCTGACAATGATAACATGACACCCAACAGACAACACTTTTAAGGTGGACCCCACTAAGAACACCTTATTGATTCTTGGTGAATAAAAAAGAATTGAAGCGTTCAAAACAGACCTAGTGGAAACAAAAAGGGGTTATGAGGAAACGATGTGCATTTTAAGAATAATAGAAGTAAAATTATGTTCAAATTTTTGCAAATAAAATTACTCTTACAGAAAGTAAGTAAGTAGTGTGTGAATGTGTGTGAATGGGAATGACTGATTTCATTGTAATGCATATTTGAGGGACCTTAAAAGCGCTAATAAAGGTCTGATGTTCTGATGATCATTGCCAAACTTATATCTCAATTAGGTTTTCAGAATCTTTTCTAAAAAAAATCATATAAAGATAGCAAAGGTTCTACCTGTATTGACAATACTGATAAACAGGGTATTTATGTGGCCAAATGTCTGTATTTTGTCTGTCTGTTTTTGTGAAATAAATGTCTGTTTCATTTTACGTAAAAATTAGGGTATATGTGCACAATAGTTAAAGACTACGAGGGCAAGTCTGAATCATAATAATATTAGGTCAGTTCTTTATGGTAAAACAAAAGGATTTTAACATTGTTTGTTGATGTTTAGACTTTTTCCAGTCAGGTTTAGAATGATCGAATTGTCTCAAATTTAACAGAAATGAACTTTAACAGAATTACTGGACTTGACTGAAATAGAGAAAACTTGAGTTAATTGAAATAAACTTTAGTTACTTGAACTAAATACAAAGCTGACTGAAACTGTAAGGTGTATCTATAAAACTGGGTAAGACAAACTAAGATTATAAGATATAATATGCCCTTCATTTTTTTGTGTTCATCAGTGAGTGAGTTTTTATTTTTTAATAAGAACTAAATCAAGCATTATTTAAAATAATAGCAACTACCAAAAATCTCATTTTTAAATGTAATAAGGACTTGCTTTATAAAAATAAAATAAAGTCCCCAATAAAATAAAATATGATAAAAAAGTATAAGAAGAATTTAGAAAAACAGAGGCTTTAAAACCTCTGCAGGAACAGCAAGACACATTGCTCTGGCTTTACTTCTGCTTTCACAGCCAAATATAACCTTACAAAGATGTGGTCCTCTCAATTTAAGCACTCTGCTACCAACAGCAGAAGATGGAGAACCGCATTCATGTAAAACAAAAGTTGAAGCTCTCAAACTATTCTACAAAACTCACCAATTATTTTTGTGGATGATTCAGCTTCTAAAGATGAGTTTGGGAAAAATAGAGTTGGTTATGCTGTAACCACTGAAACTAAAATTATAGAATCACAGGCCCTGCCCCATACATGTTCAGCACAGACTGCAGAGCTGTATGCAGTTGTAAGAGCCTGTGAATTAAATGAAGGAAAAGCCTTAACCATATTTACAGACAGTCAATATGTGTTTGGTTCAGTTCATCATCACGCAAAGATCTGGGAAAATAAAGGATTTAAAACATCATCTGGGACAGAATTAACACACTTTAATCTCTTAAAAAGACTTTTGTCAGCCATACAGTTGCCTTCAAAAATAGCACTGTGCAAATGCAAAGAGTGATGACACTGTCAAAACTAGAGGAAGATGAGCGGCTGAGGGGAAAATGAGCGGCTGAGGGGAAGATGAGCGGCTGAGGAAGATGAGCGGCTGAGGGAAGATGAGCGGCTGAGGGGAAGATGAGCGGCTGAGATCTCGCGAGAGTTGTGCGTAAGTAATATGGCGGTATATTGGTAAACAAACACGACAGAACTCATGTAAAACAAGCCAATAAATTCAAGCCGAACATAGAAACATTTAAAGTACTAACAACTGTCTCATATTTTCCCAATAAAACAAACTGGACGAGGAAACTTTGGACAGCCTGGAGAGTTACGTGGATGAATGTTTTGATAACATTGTAATGGGCAAGCCACAAAAAATCTCCCCCATGGCCACACCAAAATCAAAAACCACACCATTCAGAGTGCTCGGCCAGCACCTCCACTATCTCTCCAGAGAAAAGCTACGTTGATGTCCTGGACTCTATCGACAAGAAGCCTAACCAGCCTGGATGCCGTCTAGCCCTGGTGGAGGTTCTCCACAGGGAATTTCAAACTCTGAGGGAGTCTCTGGAGTTTAGCCAAGAACAACTCGCTTCGCTCACAGTTGAGAACCAAACACTGAGGATAGCGTGAAAAACACTCACCGATGGAATGACGCAGCTGTCTGGAGAAAAAAAAAAAAATGAAAGAGACCATCCGGATTATACAGGCCTGGGGCCCCATGCGGGACAACCTTGTTTTCTCCGGATCCCGGAACGGACAGAGGGGGGGGGGGGGACGCCGAACTCCACGGTCCGTGAATTTCTCCAATGTCAGCAAAAAACCCCCAAAAGGGTGACGAGGGAAAAAAAACATCACTTTCCATCGTATTCACCGGCTCGGAGGTAAAAAACCCAAAAAAACACAGCCGACCTCGGCCAATCGTAGAAAAAATTCGAGCACTTAAAAACAAAAAGAGCAGGTCAGAAGCGGGGCAAAAGAGCTGCGGGGAACGAACTTCAGCGTCAATGACCATTTCCCAAAAGGAGATCCTTGATCGGAGACGAGTTTTATTCCCTATTAGGAAAAAAATTATCAGCGAAGGCATCAGAGCTACAGTGGCTGTAGATAAATTTTATATCAATGGTCAGTTGTTTAGAGATCGGGAGATCACTCCCGGCTTTATTAGGAGCAACAGCAGCTTAATCTATAAAATGTAACACTGGTTAGATAAGAGGTTAGATACGTGGCAAATTTTAATCTTATGTAAAGCACAGCTCAGCATGTTGTTTAGATTGTTTCATGTGGGTGGGGCCCAAGGCTTGGGTTTTGGGTATCTGCTCTTTTTTTGTCTCCTCTCATCTTCCCCCTATTTACACTTGTTACCACCCCTCTATGTCACTCTCTTTTCCCTTTCTGTCGCACACAAAAAGCACATTCACTCACACACAATATCTGTTAACATAACCTTAATCTTCCCCCCCTCTTACCCCCAAAGCCTCTTAATTTTTTTGTCTTTTTCCCCTGCCCAAAATCTCTGCTTCTGGACTCCATATCACGCAACCCCCAAGCACTGACTACGATTACACTTGGGTCTATCTGTTTCTGTGGTGACATGCGCTGTAAAAATTTTAGCGACACACGCACAGCTATGGGCATACTAAGGTTTTTTTTCTCACGTGGAATGTGCATGGAGCCGGCACCAGAGAGAAAAAGTTTAAAATTTTTTTTTACAGATTAAAAGACTACAGGCGGGACGTTGTTTTTTACAAGAGATTCATAAACTGCCCAGCTGCAAATGATTTAAAATCACCTGATTTTTCCTAATCTGTTTTCCCCCTGCCAATAATTCTAGGCAAAGGGGAGTAGCAATTTTAATTAAAAAAAATGTTAACTTTACAGTTTTTAGACTCAGTTACAGATCCAGGGGGGGTAGATTTTATAATAATAAAAAATCTATACATAGCAAAAGATATGTATTGTCAGTATTTTATCCCCCAAACGTGATGCCCCCCCATTCCTCCAATTTTTTTTTTTCTGCACTGTCTAAACACTTGGATTGCTATTTTTTTTGGGGGCGATCTCAACTTTGGTCTAAAATGAAGAAATAGACAGGCGGAGTAAAACGGGGACTCAGCGCAGTTGGCAATCAATAAACATAGTTTAAACAGTACATGAGCGATTGGGACTTTGCGATGCCATGGCGATCTCTTCACCCTAATCACAGAGAATATACATTCTTCTCACAAGTCCATCAATCTTACTCTCGTCTGGATTATTTCTTAGCCCCAAACCCCTCGTTGTTGACTGACATTTCAGACACTGAGATACACCCATATAGCTGCCAAGCGATCATGCTCCTGTCTCCTTTAAAACTCTTGTAAAAAAGAAAGAAAACCCCACAAAGAAAAAAAAACTGGAGGTTTAATACATCATTGCTTAAGGACGAAGAATTTTTTAAAATATTTTAAAAAAGAGTGGACTTCATATTTGGGAATTTAAAAATTGATATCCCAGGGACATCAACATCTGTTCTCTGGGAGGGGGGGAAAGCAGTGATGAGAGGAAAAAAAATAATCTCATTCTCATCACATAAGAAGAAAAAAAAAAAAAAAATACAAGAATTAGAAAAAAACCCATTAAACTGTTAAGTTTGCCCCAGGAAGAGGAAAAAAGCGGGGAAAACTACGTAAAGCAAAACTTGAATTAAAGAAATCAACGACAAAAAAACCCCCAATTTTATAAAAAGACTTCGTGTACAAAACCCTTTGAACATGGCCCCAATAAATCAGGTTTAGCTTTTTAGAAAAACCAACTAAAAAAAAAAGAAAAAAGAAAAACCCGATTTTTGCAGTAAAAGACTCGACAGGAATACAATTTTATGATCCTGAAAGTATAAACAGCATTTTCAGAGATTTCTACAAAGTTTTACACTCACCACAGATAGGCCCCGTCAGAAAATGACATGTTTAAATTTTCTGGACAAAGTAACAATTCCGAAACTATCAGATAATCAAGCGATGGCCTTGGATGTACCACTGACTTCAGCCGAAACCCCAAAGAAGCTCTAAAAAGCATGCCCAAATAAAAAGGCCCCAGGCCCAGATGGATTCCCCAAACAGATTTTAAAAAGAATTCTGGAAAATTTTTTGGCCCCAATATTCCAAAGAATGGTGGGGGAAAATAAAAAAAAAATGGCAGACTTCCGCCAAAAATTATAAATTCTGCCAATATCACTCTCTTTTTAAAAACCGGAAAAGCCCCCAGTACTCCCTTCCAGCTACCGACCCTATCCCTTATTAACGTCGACCTAAAAATAATCTGTAAACCCTCGCAAAAAGATTAGAAAAGGTTACTCCCCTCATAATACATCCCGACCAAACTGGTTTTTATTAAAGGTAGGCATTCATCCACTAATTCACGCAAAAATTAATTAATTTTAATAGAATTTTCCTACAGAAAAATATTGAGCACCAATATATTATCTCTAGATGCAGAAAAAAGGCTTTTGATAGAGTTAACTGGAAATTCTTGTTTGCAACCTTGACAAAAATTTGGTTTTGGAAGCTCTTCATAAATGGATAAAATTTTATACAGTTCCCCCAGCGGCATGTATCAGAACAAAAAAACCCAAACATCTTCCCGCTTCTGTCTTCAGGGGGGCCCCAGGCAGGGATGGCCCCTTTCCCCCCTTTCACTATTTGCTTTTTTTATAAACCACTAGCAGCAGCAATCAGACAATCTAAAGGTTTTTAAAGGCATAAAATGCGGGGAATTTTGAAAAAAAAATTATGTCTTTGTGCAGATTTAGTATTACTCTTTCTCCAGCATTCGCAAACCTCTGTCGCTCAGGTAATTGAATTTTAAAAAATTCTTTCTCAAGAATTTCAGACTATTCTATAAATTTGGTTAAAATCGACTGTTTTTCCAATTAATTTTTCTTTCCACAATTTCCTAATATACAACTACAGTCTGGAATATTACATATTTGGGCATAAAGGTGTCTCCTACATTGGCAGATTTAACAAAACTGAACCACATCCCACTCTTAAAAAAAATGGAAAAAATTGATCTTGCTAGATGGAAAATCTCTACCCATATCACTCATAGGCAGGGTTGCCTCAATTAAAATGATGGTCTTTCCAAAAATCAATTACTTATTCTCAATGATTCCGAAAAAAAAACCGTCATCTGACTGGTTTAGATCTTTTTGGACTCCCCCCCATCACTAAATTTTTCGGAAAGATAAGCCCCCCACGTATTAGCCTAAAAAAGCCTCAACGGGCAAAACCCCTCTCTGACAGCATGGTGGGGAAAATATCTAAAAAATGACAGGGTCTTCCAACTAATCCCATGCAGACGGTTACACCCATTTTGGAACAAACCTGACATCCTACAAAAAAAAAATATGATAAATTTTCCATATTGGAGGAGTAAAGGGAAATTGAATACCTGGAACATATATTTGAAGGAATTCAGTTTATCCCATTTAACAGATTAATTATACAATACGGGATGGACAAGAATACATTTTTGAATATCAATAAATTAAATGTATAAAAAAAAAATAAGTTCAGTCTTAAAAACATTGGGGTACAAACCTGCCATCAAGTGTACTAGAATCCCAAAAACTCAACCCCCCAAAATTAATGTCTAAAATATACCCCGTACTGTCTAATATAGATGAAACCCAATTTCCCCTTTCCTATTTCAAAATGGGAGGTGGACTTAGCAGTTAAACTTTAAAAAACATTCTGGTCTCAGATATGTTCCAGAACCTTTAAACTGACTAGTAACCCCGTTTGCAATTTAATACAATATAAAATCCCTTTATATAGTATTTCCATATAGTATACTATACAGGTCAACGGATGTTCCGGATGGGCTTGGCACCTTCTAATACTTGCTTACACTGCACAAGTAATATACCAGACAATTACATCCATGCACTATGGTTAATGTCCACCCGTCCAGAGGTTTTGGTGCCTGATATGTGAAGACTATCAAAAGTGTCTGAAAATGTAATATTTCACCTTCCCTTCAATTTGCTTGTTGGGGAACTTAGATGATGTCACCATAGAGACAAATTCAGTTCAAATTGGTCTTCACTGCCTTATGCATCGCTAAAAAAAACTAACCTCATGAACTGGAAAAAAAAAAAAAACCTTCTTAATATCAATCAGTATAGAAATTTTTTATTAGATTATATTAACCTTTTAGGGACAGCCTCTGCCTCCACGTCAGATCGATCTCTCTGGGCTCCTTTAATCGGCCCCCTTTCCCCCGTGGGGGGGGGGGCCCTTTGCTTCGTCTGTGGGGGCGTTGTGGCGGATTCGGGGGGGTTCTGGGTTGGGGCATTTGGGTGTCCCTGGGGGGGAAAATCGTGGGGGGTCTGGGGCTGGGGGCTGTGGTCCCCCCGGGGTGGGGTTTTGGTGTCTCACGGGGGGGGACATCTGGTAGCTGCATGCGGTGCTCTCGGGGTGCCTGCGCCGACGGACATAGGTCACTGGCCTGGTGGTCGTGCTCCTCCTGGGTGGGTTTTGGGGGGGCTTGGGGGCTCGGGGTTCCGGGGGTGCGGGCCCCCCCTGGGCAGGGGTTCTGGCTGGGCCTTGGGGGTCTCGGGTCCTGGGGGAATATGTCGCCGGGGGTTTTTGGGCTGGTGCATACCTGGGGCCCGGCCCTGGCTTGGGGGGGCCTTTTGGTGCATCGGCGGGCATAAGGGGCCTCCGAAATGGGGGTAGGTCCCCATCTCATGGCAGGTGCTCTTTCCCTCAAGGGGCACATTCTGCTGGTGGGGCGGAGGATCTGCGGGGGGGGTTTGGGGTGGGTTCAAGGCGGGTGTCCAATGTCTTACGTTTGGGGGAGTTTTTTGAATGTTGGGGTAGGTGGTAGGTTTCCTTTTGGGTGGGGGGGTGGTTGGGCCCTTTGGATGGGTGTCGGCGTTGTTTTGGTCCTGGGGGGTTCCGGCTCGATTTTTGGTTCTTGTCTTTGGGTTCCAGTTACTGATGCGGTCCCTTTTTTTTTTCGGGGGGGGTTCGGAGGGGTTTGCATGGTTCAGGTGAAGCGGGCGGGCCGGGGTTGGTCTCGGGGAGGGCCCCGGTCTGGCTTGTGGGATGGGGGATGTGTTTTTTTGCCCTGCTTGCCTGGTTGTGGCTGTGGTCTGGTGCCCCGGATGGGGGACTGGGGGCCGCTTTTTTGGCTGTGCCCCTTGGGTTTGGGGGGTGGCTAGGCGTGCTGGTCATGGGCCCTCCTTTGTTTTGGGGTATTCTGATTGCGCTGGGCTGGCTGGTTTTTCCCCCCTTTGTTTGGGGTGGGGCCGCACTCTTTGGCGCCCTTTGGGCGCTTCTGGCTGGCTCCCGGGGTCTGGGTGGTTCCCGGGGGGGGCTTTTTGGGGCGTTTGATCCCGGTTTTTATTTGGGTTTTCGGGGCCTGTAACCCTGTAAACCTGTCCCTAGTCTTTTGCCCGGTGGATGCGCCTATGCCTCCGTCCTTTGCTGGGACTTGGCAAAAAAAAAAAAGGGGGTGCCTATTGGGTCAGCCGGGGGAAACCCCGGCTCCCTGGGAGAGCTTTTTTCCCCCAGTCCTTCCCTCCCATCCCCCGGACACCTTCCCTCCGCCAGCTCCAATCAATTACCACTCATGGAGGGGGCCCTTTGGGGTGCAGGTGCGCCATTGGAGTGCCGCAAAGGGTTTTTCCCATCTCTGCGGTCCAATGGCAGCCTGTGCCCCACCCTTTTTCCCCCCGTTCTTTTTAAAACGCACACTACAACAACACGCATCAACACCACATTTGAGCTGGTGGGGGGCCCGGGTTTTGGGGCTTTTTACACCCCGTTTGCTAATTTCCCCAATTGGGGGGTCGGAGGCCGGGAGAGGGGGGGGGCCCCTCTAGTCGGGTCTGGCTGGGTTTTGGGGGTCAGGTCTTTGGGGACTGTCTGGTGCTGGGGCTGGCATTTTGGCTCTCTCTCTCGGGATCGCTTGGGTTCCCTTGGGTTCGGGCCCCGGTTTTGGGGCCCTGGTCGCCCGGCTGGGGGGGGTGCCGGGCTCCGGTAAGGGGGGACTTAGCCGGCATTGATTGGGATGTGGCCCCGCTCCCAATGGAGGGGCTGGCCCCGGCTGGACTACTTGGTGGGGCCCTTTAGTGCGCCCCATGCGGGGGTGGGGCCCGGGCCCGGGGGCGTTGGGGTGGGGTTTGGGGGGGTGCCCGGAAACTGGTGCCGGGCCCGTGGCCTTCTTCCCCTGTTTTTTGGTTCTGGCCCATGGTTGGGGGGCCGGGCTGCAGTTGCCGGTCGGGTGGGTGGGGCGGCGGAGCGCGTCTTGTGACTTTCCCCCGGGGCGGCTGATGGGCTGTGCTTTGGGCTTGGAGCGGGTGGCCTGCATGGCCCCAGGTACCCCGGCTAGTGCATATATCCCTCTTGTGGACTGGGGGGCGGGGCTGCTGGCCTTGTCTGGGGGATTGGGCGGGCCTGGGGGGTGGGCTGCTCTGCTGGTGTCATGGGAGGGGGGGGACGGGGCGGGGGTGGGGGGGGGTCCTGGAGGGGCTGCGCCCCGGGGGGGTGGAGGGGGTTGTATCCACTTTGGGATAGGAAGTCGCGGCGTTTGGATCGGCTGGGTGGCGTGGGGGACCTGAGCTGGATAGTGTTTCTCCCTGGGCAGTTGCAGTGGCAGGAATGTTGGCAGAATTTTTTTTTTTTTTTTTTTTTTTAAATTTGAGGAAGTAACTTTGCAGATGTTTCGGCGAAAGGCTGCATCTAAAACTTCCCCTCATACTGAACATATCAGATCTGTTATTTATAGATGCGGACGTGCTGAAAAACTCACAAATGAAATGAATGACATAGAGAAAGCTCAACAAGAAACATCACTAGCAGAATGGATGAATAAAATGTTGAGAACAAGAGAAGTGCAATTATCCAGTTAGTCTTCCAATGAATTCTGTCCCCCCCACCCGAATAATTGAAAAAACCCGAGACCTGGTCCTGATAAAGACACTCCACAGGAAAGACTGGAGTACTCCCCGTTGGGGGGGGCCGTTCCAGGTGCTCCTGACAACTCCTACAACGCTGAAGATCGCTGAAAAAAGACCCCCTAGATTCACAAAAACCCCACTGTAAGCTAAAAATATTACCTTTGCAGGAGCCAAACCAAAAACGACGGGGGAGCAGAGGAAAAACCCCGGTACAAAGGGAACTGGTGACCCCAGGGACCCGGGTCCAAAACCGGTGAAGAAAACAACTGATCTGCGCCTAATTTAGTATGGCTATCTGCAAGCTCTGGAGAGGACTCATTTGCCTGAAACCTCATGTTGGCAGTAGGCTTTCTCTTCTGCTACAGGACAGAATCCACAGGAGAAAAACCCCACACCAGAAAAGATGGGGCCCAGATGGATCACATCTCAGACCCTTAGAGAAAAAAAAAGGGGGCAAAAGGACACCGGTTCCTGCCCAAAAAAACTGGTAAAGATATGTCTACGACACTGCTAAATCACAGAAAAAAAACAGAATTATGTGTGTTCTTATAATGCGGTTCCCTCTCTAGGCCATACAGTTTATGTAAGGGGAAAATGAATTTCACAGGAGACAGCCTTTTTGGGTGCCCTTTCAGTAGGAAAATTTGGGTATACTAAACGCACATATTTTAATCATTTCCCCGGGCCAAAATCTAACATCAGAAAACCTGTACCCAAAAGGGCAAAAAAAAAAAAGAAAGTATCCTATTGTAATCACAAAATTACAATATGCATGTGATCCCTATTTAAAGCCAATGGAACAAAGAAATGGCAAACCCTTTTAAATTAGTAATAAAGGGAAAGTACCACCTTTCGAGGTTACACTCTCATGAAACACATAAACATCAATATGTCTAAGTAAAAGTAAAACAGATAGTACCTCTATATATCTTGGAAAATACTACCCCACTGTTATATATAGGAGTTTTACAGGGCAACGAGACTCACAATGGTACCTATTGGATTGAGGGAGTAGCCTGGCTATGTGGAAATAATGTTTATTTTGTACTCCCCCTAATTGGTATGGTGTTTTGTGCCCCGGTATTTACATCCGATCACACTGTGGTAATAGGTAAAGCATTAATCATCTCTTCTTCCACTAACAGGCGTAAAAGATCACTAGATATAAAACCACATGACCCTATCTGGGGAAAAAATGTCCCTGATGAATTCAAGCTCTGGCCAAAAGATGAAAAGGCAACATTGTCTCTCCTCCCATGGCTTGGAGTAGGCAAACTAATGCTGCCAGTAGAAACCCTAAGTTATCGATTCGGACTGTTTCTAAATAATTCTATAATAGCAGAAGATGGTCAAAATACAGAAATGAGTGCTATGCGAGCAATGATGGTTTAGACATTGTAAGAGCTTCATCAGGAGGTGTTTGTATTTTGTTAAATAATACCTGTTGTACTTACATCCCAGACAATATACACTCCTCAAATATGACAGGAGCCTTAGACAACTTAAGGAATCTGCAAAATGTAATTGCAAACGATCACGCTCCACCCTATTCTTCCTGGCTTGATTTGATATTCCAGGGAGGATGGATGAATTGGGTTAAGATGTTCTTTGTAGCAATTATAGCCTTTTTGATCATCTTATGTGTTTTATCAATTTGTGTCATTCCCTTTTGCAAATGTATGATAAACAGAATAGTAAATCAATCCATTACTGTTGCATATGCAGCTTTAAATCAAATTGAAACTCTACAGGACCAAGATAAAGAAGATTCAGAAAAAGATTACTTTACTGAGCCTCAAAAAAGCCATGTTGACTGTTATGATGACATGATGTAAATACATGCTGATATGAAATGCTAACTGTCTGAGTGTACTCATACTTGTATTTCATAAAATGATCTTGTAGCAGAATATCGAAAGAAGTTGCTGTCCAAGTGATGTGAGAAAAAGTACATTTGTGACATAAACAGGGCCAATTTTATTTTACTTTTTTTTATTACTTTATTTTACATGATTCTAATGTTTGTTCACTCTGCCTTTTAATGGTGGTCGCCCATGGACAAGGGGGCCTTGTGAGTATTTTCCCACAAATATAATCATGCTTATCGTCCGTGGGTTTTTCGCTCACGTGGAGTGCATTTTGTTTATGTCTAATTCGTGATAAAAAGGGGGGACTTTTGGAGATGGGAAAACTTATGATTTGTCTTGCACTTTATCACTCATGCAAGCTATGTATTTCTGACCTTTATGTGAACTCAGCAGGCAGACTGTGCGAGGCCAAGTCACTTTTTGTTCCTGTTTTCTCCTGTTAAGAAATGCATACTTTTGTAAAACCAATTGTCTGTATCTTTCGAAAACAGTTGTTACCCCCACCTCTCTGTATCACACACACTCAAACTGTCTGTAACCAACACACCCACACTCTGTTCCAAGAACTGTCTGTGTCTGCCTATAAATAAAGAAGTCAAGAGGCCTGCACTTTGTTGTTGCATCGCAGAGAGGGCTACCATCTTGCTGCAAGATTAACTGAGACTCAAGTGTCGTTCCTTCTGAGCTTGACTATTTGATAAATATCTCTAACAAGCACTGAATGCTCATTCTTGCGAATGCGCAGGTCGAGAGTTCATAACAACAAAGTCACTTGTTGCTGTCACTGTGTCACCGGGAGCTCAGTCCCGACAAGCTTCTTGCGAGCACGTGGAGGCCAATGGACCAAGTGCTTTGGCGGTCATCCAGGATTCATAGAACTGTAGTTACAGTCGTAACTTTTGTTCTATTTCATCCCTACTGACCGCCAGAGGTGGTGCTTCAAGGACTGGATGACATTTACCAACAAGGTCCACAGGGATCCAAAAAAGAAGCCCACAGGAACCCAGCAACAACAGCAACAGCACCCACCTCAGCGGGACGCAGCAGGTATTTGCTTCCAGAACGCCCTGTAGGGAATGGGCCATGGCCATGTTCACCCCTAGAACCTGGCTAAGGTGCTCGCCGCCATCCAGGAAGCTGCCTCACAAATGGCCTCCAGCGGCACCGCGGTCATGTGAGACCACGAGGTGGACAGGCTCCTAGTGGAGTGGCACCACACAACACTTGGATTGGTGCTAAACTTGCAAAGAGTAAGCCACAGAGATCATCTTCACAAAACTTTCTGAAAGCCAGCATAACAAGCAAAGAGGCTGTCTGTCTACCAAATGATTGCTATGGAGCGGACATACGCCTCAAGCGAGTGGACGGGGCTCAGAGGGGGTCCCAGGATTGAAAAAGGAAAGCCAGAGCAACAGGATGCTGCCAGCCACTGCAGGCACCTTTGGAACAAAGGAGGCATTAGTCCACAGTGTAACACTGGGGCCCTCCAGGTTCCACCAACAACATGGCTCAGAAACAGACAAAGCATGCAGTTCTCCCACCCGTCTTGCAGAAGCCAGAAGCAGAAGCCCGGCTGGGAGAGGAGATCCATACTGGAGTGGCGATGAAACGGCGAGCCAGAGCAGAGCATGTGCAGCAGAGGAAACCAGGTACCGACACTAAAACAGAGGGGACAGAGAATCCGCATCTCTGGAGGCAAACAGGTCCACCTCAGCTCTGCCGAAGGTCGCCCAAATGCAATTCACCACCTCTGGGTGTAGGTGGCGGAATATAGGCTGCCCTGAGATGCACGGCGTGGCACCGGCCAAACCAGGAGCCAGCAGGTCATGGACAGCAGTCTCAGAGACCTGGACCCCCTTTGCTGATTTATATGAAAGACAACTGTGGTGTTGTCCAACCGAACTAACACATGTCTCCTAAGCAACCCTGGAAGAAAAGCACGGAGCAGCAAGAACACAGCCAGCAGCTCCAGAACATCGATATGTTCGCTCCCCAACCCCTGGAGGAAGCATGCGTATGGACGACTGCAGGCACTGAGGCACAACCAGAAGCCGCCTGAGCCTGTGAGCACGGCGGGAGGGGTCCGGACCGACCCCGTTCAGCCACATCTGCAGGGGTCGTAAGGAAAGCAGCCCTAGGGGCACCACGCTGAATGCAGCAGTGAGCATGCCCAGAAGATGCAGGTACTCCACATATCATGGTGCCCTTCCATGATGGAAGCCTGGAAGCACGGCCAGAATATCGGTGATCCGCCGAGTAGAAGGGCAGATATCTATCTGCTCCATCTCATGGAGATAGAGCACTGCACGGATCTATAAGAATGAGCTAGATAGATAGATAGATAGATAGATAGATAGATAGATAGATAGATAGATAGATAGATAGATAGATAGATAGATAGATAGATAGATAGATAGATAGATTTATCATTGTTCCTTTTCCCTATTATAAATAAAAAAATCACTTTAGTAGCTATGTCCTACTCTCAGTCTAGTCAAAATCACCTCTTCCTTTCTGCTTCTTTCTCCATAATTTTTCATTATTACAGATTCTTGAATTCTGTATAGTTTTCTTCCTTTCTCATCTTCTGTTGATCTTTTTTTTTTGCCAAATTTTGGTTTCTTTCCTTTTAATTATTGATTTAGCTTCCCCTTTCCCAAATTCAACCTGAAACGTTATCTCTTTCCCCAAAGCCTTTGTAGCAAGTTTATCTGCTGTTTAATTTCCTCTCACCCCTTCATGTGCTGGTACCAGCAAAACTGAATTTCTATTCCACACCTATATAACTGGAATAAACTCTGATGGATTTCTAGAACAAGATCTTTTCTATGATTTCCTTTTGACTGAATACTTTCTACTACTGCTTTTGAGTCTGTGCATATCACCACCCTGTCCGGTCTAATGTCCTCCACCCATTGTAAACTGATAATTATTCCTACCATTTCTGCAGTGTACACTGACGTTAGATCTGTTTA
The DNA here is from genome assembly GCA_036173005.1 of Crenichthys baileyi. Lineage (NCBI taxonomy): Eukaryota > Metazoa > Chordata > Actinopteri > Cyprinodontiformes > Goodeidae > Crenichthys > Crenichthys baileyi. Next base: position 733,654 of record JAHHUM010002337.1, read on the forward strand.
TCTTTCACAGATACGTATTTTAAACACTGGAATGAATATCCCTATTCCCACATTTCCCTTTGAATTTTTAGAACCACCTCTATAAAAACTGATACACATGCTGGTTTTTAATCTCGACTTCACCAAATTTCCATTCTCTTTTCATTTCAAGAACTTTTTTAATTTTGTTTCTGGATACAACCATGGCAGCACAGCCCTAATTGGATTATTATTAGAGAATTTCTTGTCATCTAACTCATACGTTTTTGCCCATTACTTTCCTGTCCACCCAAAGCTGTTTCTTTTATATTTGCAGTACTCCAAACAGTTTTTTAACATGCTTGTTGCTGGTTTTTCTTGTCCACCACTTTTAAGTCTTACCTAGTAAGACATTGATATTTTGATTCTTCTCATTTCTAAAGGAGTCTCTCCAGACTCTGCCAAAAGAGTATTGATGGAGGTGGTCTTAATTGCTTCAGTACATACTTGTAATGCCCTGTATAGTAATTTATCTGCTAATTGTAATGTTGATTTTGCTTCTGCTCCATATACCATACATCCATAGTCTAATGCTGATCTCATAAGAGCCCTGTAAATATTCAATAGCGACTGCTTATCAGCCCCCAATCACTCCCAGCCACGGCTTTCATGAGGTTTATTACTTTCTTGCATTTGGTTCCCAACTGCTTCATATGCGTTTTCACGTGTACGAACTTATCTAGCCATAATCCTAGATATTTGAATTCTGTTACACTCTCTAAAGGCTCATCATATAATGCTATTTTTCCTATATTAATCTTTCTTTTATTTGTGAAAATCATGTAGCAGGATTTACTCACTGATAATTTGAAGCCCCATTCATATGACCATTTTTCTAATTTATCAAGTGCTGTCTTTATGTTTCCTACTACATGCGAGACATTCTTTTCTCTCATCCATATGCCCCCTATCATCTGCATATAGTGCTGATTTAATGCATTCATCTAGATTTGAACTTCCAGTCGTCCCGAAACCTCGCGTTACTTAGCACGATCCAAACCTGGAAATGGAGGCTTGGTGCTTCGCTGACATAAATTGCTTTTTTTATTCTAGAAGTAACAATTGTTAAAAGTACAAAACATATTCGCCTAACTTTAGAATACAGGCAAGCATAATTATGTATGAATTTAACAACTCACCCATCTTTTGAACTTTTACTTAAATTTTCTACAACAGAAAGAGAGGAAAGGCAGCTATGAGATTTTTAAGTTTGCTTTGAGGTTCAAACCTTATTATCCTGTGCGTGGGGGTTGGGGTAGGGGTTGCTGGCAGAGACACAGCTCACAACTTTTTACACAACAAAGGGAGGCAGTTGGTGGTATGCTAGCTATTCACATGTTTGGGGGGAATTTCAGTGTGATCAGTGTCTCCCTAGGTCAAAAGAAAACCGTACTATGTATGCCAGGAAAGCAGAAAGAGACCAAGACTATAGTTAGGTTTTCAAGAAGTAGGGAGAAAACTGTAAGCATTGTTATTCCAGTGACATCACTGAGATGCATTTAGGAACAAGTAAATGTTTACATTAAAGATGACTGATAAATTCCACATTACTGACTTACCGGTTTCTAATTTCCCCCCCTTTTTTAAAGAATTTTTGGATTTGTTGTTTCTCTGACAAATATGTAACAAGCCATATTTTCAATATTGTAATAAAGCTTATGACTTGGAAGTTCAAATGCCAAATAGGCATTTCAGAATCAGAATGGGTCTTTATTGCCAAGTAAGTTTTCATACACAATGAATTTGTGTTTGAGTGTGTTAAGGATTTATTAAAAAAGCAAAAAAAGGTTAATGTATGTATTCAATACTAGGATTTATCACAGATGTGTATCCAGAAAATATCCTGAACTAGGATCTGTAACAGATGTGTATGCTGAAGATCCCCTATACCAGATCTGTCATAGATGTGTAAGCGAAAGAGATCCAATACTAAGATGTATCACATATTTGTTTCCGGTGAATCTCCTACTAGGATTTGCTAGGGATGTGTATACGGAGGGTTTCAATAGCTAGGATCTGTTACAGATTTGATCTTTCTGCATACCCCAGGAAACACGTTGGATATGTGGCAGATACGTAAACCTGCCTATTGTGGTATCTCTCCGGATACTAGGACTTTTTGTCCTGCTGCTCTTTTCCAGGTTCACTTTCAAGCCCAGTTGACGCACGTGGGCGAGCACCAGCTGAGTGCCCTGGACCGCCTGGTCGTGGGTCGCAGCACAAATGGGCCAGTCGTCCAAGTAAGGCAGGATCAGCATTCCCCACGCCTATAGGGGGGACAGGGCTGCCGCCACATCGGGTGAACACCCAAGGAGAGAGAGAAAGACCAAAGGGGAGGACCCTGAACTGGAATTGCCGCCCATGACATACAAAGCGGAGAAACCGCAAGTGATCCGGAGCAATGGGGACACAAAATATGCATCTGTCAGGTTGACAGTGAACTAGTCGCCCGGGGAGACTGCTTGCAGGATCTCCTTGGAGGTCAACATGTGCATGACTCTCAAGTAAGCGCTCAGACCCCACAGGTACAGTATTGGACAAAAAACGCCGGTCTTCTTGGGAACCAGAAAATAAACCGAATAAAAGCCGCAAGGATATTGCAGGGGGTCCACAGGGACAATCGCACCCTTGACCAGCAAGGTGCAGATCTCCCAGTCCAGGGCGTGAGCCTTCATCGGGTCGCAGATGTTCCCAGTTGGGGAAGTGAAACTGGCAGTGGAAGTAAAGGCAATATCCCTGAGACAAAGTGGACAGCACACACGAGTCCGGGGTGTGAGCAGCCCAGTAAATGAGCTGTCCTGGGGTAAAAAATGAGACTGCTGGCTCCAAAGCATCACTGGTGGGCGCCCTGAAGGCCTAGAGAAATGCCAACCAGGTTGTGTGGCCTGAAACGGATGCAAAGTCTGGGCCCCATCATGGTCCTCCTGGGCTCGAGCTGGTCTCAGTCTTGCTCCAGGAGCCTAGCTTGTGGACCCCAAAAAAGGAGCAGGAAAACGGAACGACCCCCGCAACGAACTCCGAGCCGCCCCAGTATCAATAGACCGGTGGGTAGGTCTGTGCAGACCTGCCTGCTGCTGCCTTGTTACGGAGGCTTGGGCTTTGTGTTCCAGGGCCTCAAGTGCAGCAGAGCCAAAGAGCTCCCCGGAACCACAGGAAGAGCCCTTAGAGTCCTCCTACAGGGCTCAGTTAAAAGTGATTGCACCAGCCACACCTGGCGCCGAACGGGCACCAGTGTCGAGAGTGTGCGTCCAAGGGAACTTATTTGGGGAACTTTCTGTGCAGACAAATGAATATCTGGAGTAGTGTCCAGGGGTCCTATCAGATACTGCCAAAAGAAAGACAAAAACAAAACGTTATTTTTCTTGAGACCAATAGATGTTAGGTTTTTGTGCTGAAAAGATCAGCATTCAACTATGTTTGAGTGTACATCTATATTTATAATCTTTTTATCCTCCTGCCTCTCTAAGTACTCTGTAGTAACCCCTTGGCGAGTAATCATGGCAGGGGGTTAATTTGTATAGAGCACAGCAGCATGGTTGGATTCTACATGTTTCAGTCACGTCTGGTCCTTTAGGGCTGGTGTCCTGCAAATTTTAGATGCATCCCCAGTCCAACACACCTAAACCAAATGGCTGAATTGCCTGTAGAATATTGTTAAGTTCTACAAAGTTCTGCTAATGACATGGAGGTCATACAACCCTGTTACTGCTGTAGTTAAAATGCTTGGAGAAACAAGTGGGTCTTAAGTTTGCTCTTGAAAACATAAACACATTCAAGGGAACATAATGGGAACGGGAGACCATTCCAGAGCCTCGGCGCGACAGCCTGGAAGGAGCAATCTCCTCGGGACTTAAAATGGGTGCGAGAAACAATGAGAAGGTTCGGAAACGACGACCTCAGGGGGAGTATAGGGATATAACAGGTCTCTGATATAGGAGGGTTTCTGACCATGCAGAGCTCTGAAAGACTAAGACCAAGATTTTGAAATTAATACGAAAATAAACTGGTTTAGTTTAGGCAGCTTTGCGGCATTCTGTGGAAACAGACACCATTTTCACACTGAACAGTGAAGACAGATGACTGTGGATTTTAGGAAGAGCAGAGAAAAGCTGAATTTTTTGTTCCACTCAAGAGCAACATGAGGATACTGCACATCATCAGGATACTTCGTGTTTAGTGTTTTTGCAAAAAAAAAAAGAAGCATTTATTAGGTTGATGGTGGTTACTGCAAAAGAAATTTACATTTGGCCAAGCTAAAAAATTTAATGTCAAGCAGTCAAATTACCAAGCAATAACAGCTCTGGCAACATATAACTGTGGACCATTATGAGATAAAGCCTCTTAACTGTACTTTTTTGACCGATATAATATATACCATATCTAAGATGTCTCCAAGTCCAGTTTCTCCCTGAATTTATTTCCCTTTATAAAAAGTATTTCATGAAACTTACATCACTGTTGTACTCCTTCACATGTTCAAAACAAAATATACATAATTTAAATTTAACAGCCCGAAAAAAGTTGCTCAGCCCAATTAGGGAGTTTACCCCCGTTTCATCAAACAAATTTCCCCAAATTCCCCCTTAAAATTTTTGGTCAATTGAAAAAAAAACATTAAGTTTTGTCTTCCTGACATGCACATAAATGCACATTTTATATTTAACAGCAACCCTGGACATACGTTCCCTTAGATCCACACCAACACACAGATTTGAATGGCTTCTTCTGCATCCCTCATTTGGATACTTTTCTGCTTGTCAGCGGGGGAAAAAAAAAGGGGGGGTTAATGTATGTTTTGGGCATAATTTTGGAGCAGGGGCCCTGAGCAGCCCGGTTTTTATTGCATGAGTCCAATCGAGGGGAGAAACAGCAGGGGCCCCCCCAGTACACTTCTTTAAAGGGCCAGGCCCGAAACAGAATGGAATGATGAAAACTCTAAGTCTGATGGAAACAGTGAGCCTAATAAAAACAGAAAAATCTGGTCATTATCACCCATGTCAGAGGAAACTTCTCTTAA